>JBAMJV010000874.1:0-315473 GCA_037951105.1 Echinarachnius parma | reverse complement strand
ATTGTTATATAATATAATGATTATTTAATGGGGGTAATTGTATGGGGGTAAATGAAAAGGAGTGGGGCCACCCCCCCCCCCTCCTTCACTTTCACATGTGTCTAAAGTTTACTTATCGTTCTTTAGTCCAACATGTTTTTATTAATTCATATTCTAGAAGGGTTAAGAATATATTTAGCTTTGTTCGCCACCATGGCAACATTGGGCAACTCTTTTTTAAAAGCACTTATAAACTAAATTAGCTAATTTGCATATTTGTGAAATAATGTCAGGGGTCATTTTCTAGCTAGGAATTGTACAACATTGATAACAAACAAGTATTCTAGGGTATTTTGGGGATCAGGATTCCATTTATGGTGCTCGTTTGTAAGTGGTCCATATGGGCAACACCCTGAAATCCAAGATGGCTGCCCCTAATTTGCAGATTATTTATGAATATTAATGATTTTCTGTGGCTACAGCCTCTTATAAATCATAAATTACAGACGATTTTCCTCAATTATGTCTAACAAAATGCGTGTTAAAGATAATTAGCTTGGTTGCCACCTCCGGCAACCTCTAGCAATGCATACAATTAGCATAATTAGGTATTTTACCTAATTTGCATATTCCACCAAATCGAGTATATTGGGAACCCAGGAAGTAAAAATGACAAGGAATACCACTTTTCAAATTTTAAGGGGGCAACAAATCCATCCATGATACTTAGTTTGACGTATCACCTTGGCAACCCACATAAATCCAAGAGGGCCGCCTTTGTAATTTTAAAGGAAAATGCTATTTGCCACTTTAATGGGCAATTTATTTTAGTAAAAGTATGATTTTGTTTACTGTAAGCAAATAACTACAGTCATGATTCAAGTATTCTAGTTCTTATTCCAATAATTACAAATCCAAACATTATAATATAGATCTAATATAACCGAAATAATATAGTCGTGTAATCATAACATGTGTAATTTGGGGAGCAGCCATCTTTGATTTGAGATGGTTGCCATGGTTAAACAGGGAAGTAAGTATCAAAAATGGATCTGTTTGCCCCCGAATAACCTTGGAAAAGTGAATTACTTGTCATTTTTACTGTCCGGGTTCCATAATACTCGATTTGGGGAATATGCAAATTATATAAAATACCTAATTATGCAAATAATATGCATTGCTAGAGGTTGCCATGATGGCAACTAATCTTTGATATCTTAAATACATACTTAGAACATAACTGACAAATAATCATCTGGAATTATTGCTTATAAGGGCTGTAGCCACTGAAAATCAATAATATTCATAAATATGCAAATTAGAGGCAGCCATCTTGGATTTGGATGTTTCCCATATGGCACTTACAAACGAGCCACCGTAAATGGAGTTGCTTGCCCAAAAATACCCTAGAATACTAGTTTTTATCATATGTGAGCGCTTACCCCAAAACCCCAAAAAGTCGCCGGTATATGATTCTCCGCTACGAGCCAAAGTATGTAATTTTTGCTGAAAAATCAAATTTTAAAACTTTACTTTACTGAAAGCATAATCTTTCCTATATCGACTGTTTCAAATTTTGAGTCTTGAAACGAAGCCAAAGTGAGTAATGGATTCAATGGATAGTTCCTCCGCACTACGCGCCTGAGTGACCCTACTCTTTAGAGCTCTTTTCCTCCTCATTCTGTAAAACTAGAACCTTCCCACTCTCCTGCATTTAATCGATTTGTTGAATAGGTTCGGAGTGTACCAAATTTGATGAGTTATATATCATTTTAAAGCTTAGAATCTACTCTTTCCAGCTAGATTAAAAAATCCAAATTCATGTTTGTCAACTTTTTTGGGGTTTTGGGGTAAGCGGTCACATATTCTACTATCCTAGATAGAAAATGACCCCTGACCTTATTACACAAATATGCAAATTAGCTAATTACCTTTAAAAGGTGGGAACAAAGCTAAAATTTCTTAAACATTCTAGAATATGAATCAATAAAAAAAACGTCTCCAAGAACGACTAAAGAACGTCTCCAGGTCTGATACACAAATACTAGGTCCGTCTACGGGACTATTTACTTACTATTCAATTACATTGATTGTGCATAGATAATGAGCTCCATAACCTTAACCCCATGACGCCAACATCTTTAAATCATATCATTGCACCCCACGGATGCGAGGCTAACTGCTACAATCATATTAAAACGAAATATAGGAGAAGCGTTAAGAATGATGCCTCAAAGCGGCAAAATATGGCGGTAACAAGGTCATGACCTCTAAAGGTCACTTGGGGTCAAATTGAGCAAACTTCCACGAGGGAAAATAATTCACAATAATGAAGATTATATGGTAGGACTTTCATGTTTCTTTCAAAAAGTGCACAATTGTTACCCTTAGCCGCCTACTATGTGGACTATTACAGAATTGTGTTGGTGTTAAATGTCCAGTAAACATCAGACAACATACGAATAACATTTAATTGAATAGTAAAGTTTTCGGTACAGAGAGTACAGTTTTGGTCAAACTGAATATAGGTAACCAAAACCTACACCATAACATTTCAAACTAATAACATATAACTAGTAATGAAGTCCACCATGGCTCGAAATGTATAAGAAAATCCACACGACTAAGTAAAAAGCTTGTAATTATTTTTTTTAAAAGAGCCGTTTCGTTCGCTTTCTAAAAGCGCATGTTGGTTACAATCATTTTTCATGAATAAAAATATAGTCAGAGCATCACCAATTGCTGTGGCGTATCTACGGGGGGCACGGAGGGGGGGGGGGGGGAGGCACGTGCCCCCCCCACCCCCCCGTGCCCCCCGAATCGTTTGGCAAAAAAAAAATGTCGAAAGACCCGAAATTAAGCCAAATGTGTCGTTATCATTCATTATTATCATGTGTTATTTAATGTGTGATGATAATGATGTTTATCAATTATAATTAAAAAAAACACATAAAAGTCGTTCCATAGTAGCAATAGCGCACTATTATCAGTTTGAAGAATCCTTCCAAGTGGGAGGCCGCGGCATATAGCGCCTTAATTATGCAAATTGGCAGTCCCCGCGCGCGAGGATCGACGCTCCGTTAATACCGCATTTCAGTAGTATAGAGCGCGTAGGCCTAACAACTGCCTAGCGCGTGGTAAATCGTCCACGAGGGGCCTCTGCAGGATCCTGCAGCTTGCCTCCCGCTCTCATAGATAATTTTGACCGTTTGATGTTTCATGCATGCTATAATTTTAGGCGCATAGTTGCACTACTCTAGTCCAATGTCTAGGCAAAGACAAACTTCCTTGACTAATTACTTCAAGCCAAATGCACCCGTTCCATTAATTCCATGATGCATAGGCCTACTGTTGATGATCATGATTGTAAGAGCACTAGTCATCTCTCCAAAGTCGACATCTGCATCAATTGAGCATAGGCCTACTGAACCTAACCCAAGGGACCCGTTGTCGTGGGTTTGGTCACGCGGTACTTGAAAAATGGCGACAACAAGCGTGGACGGAGGGGGAGGGGGGGGGGGGGGGGGGGCATCCCCCCATATTCATTTGAAAGTCTGTCTCGGGTATGCACCATATCGCACAATTTAAAGCCAAACATATGCAAAAGCTCCCTACATACCTCTTGTCGCT
This sequence comes from Echinarachnius parma, assembly GCA_037951105.1. NCBI lineage: Eukaryota > Metazoa > Echinodermata > Echinoidea > Clypeasteroida > Echinarachniidae > Echinarachnius > Echinarachnius parma. The sequence continues at coordinate 311,864 of JBAMJV010000874.1, read as the reverse complement.
TCGCTCCCTCGCAATGCCCTCTCACTTTAGAGAAACATTTTGCCCCCTTCTTGAAAATGATCTTCTACATTAAGTGCACCATTTACGATCCACCTAACCAGACAATGTACACGAGAAACAACAGTTCCAACTAGGAGATACACATGGGATCAACAGCGTGAGTGGTTTAGTGTGTCCACGGGCGTTTGATCCCGGGGATAGGGGATATATCCCCCACCGTTTTGATGGGGGGGGGGGGGGGGGGAGTGGCCTGTACAAGTACAAACAATCCCCATTTTTTTCGTTACAATCTGTTTAAAATCTTACAAAATTCATAATAAAAATAATAATGATAAGGACAATAATGACCATTACTTCTAAAGTGATATTTTAAACACCAATTTCGAAAATTTCTCCACACCCTCCCAAATAAGTATAGACATGCACGGACGATGTGAGCGTATTTGAGTCCGGTGTTTGTATAGTTCGATTGAATTTGTATACCTATATAGCGGTCTAATCATGAGGGTGAAGATTTAAGTCATGATTTCTTTATCAAATTTCCTTCAAGGTATGCACCAGATTGCATTATTCGAGTGAAAATTTGCAAAAGCTCCCTACCGTGGGAGGGGGACACCCCCCTCCCCACACCCCCCCCCCCCCCCCTCGGGCGCTTCGCTCACCTCGCAGTTGTGCCCCCCAATCCGTTGACCCTCGCTACACCACTGACCAATTATATAGAAACCTCGTTTGTAGATTTTTTGAACATGTACACAAAATATTGTATTTTGCTGTCAATGGCTAGTTCAAAATGGTCCAATTATTGTGGGGACCAACAATAATTAAAATTGCTTATATTCATGGATATTTTTAGCTCTCTCTTAACCGGTTTTGATCAATAAAGTTTATTCTCTCATTGAATTTGACACTCAGTTTGTCATGTATTGTTTTTATTTAAAATGAAAAAGAATAAATAAAAACTGAAAAAAGTTACCTCACACAAGAAAAACATTATTTGTTGTAGCGCCCTACACTAAAACTCAACTATCTCGTTAAGATATGTTGTATATGAATACATAATAACTAAACCCTATAAAGCTCATATTATTTGTTGCAGTTCCATGCCAAACGGGGCACTATCAAGAGGGGGGCATATTAGTGTCCATCTCTCAGTGTAATTTTGACCGGACCAATTACTTTTTACACGTGTACAGCAAGCCTGAGCACAACAACTTCAACAAGCTGTAATCGTTATCATTTCCGAAGGTCACATTATATTATATGGAATAAACCAGCAGAAAATATCCATCCCGTCATCTTTTATATTTTCTGCCAAAAAAATCATGTGGAAATGCATTGCTATATTATTATCATTATGACATTATACTGGAATCAACAACGCAGGATCTTATTTGAAAAACAGCGCCATCTCAGTATTACGGTACCTAGGATATGGATATTTTTTTGTGGATTCTGTATCAACAAATTAATAACAATTCATAATATATAGACGCTGACACAAGTGTTCCTTGTGCCCCCTCCCCCTCCCTATACGCTCGTTAGGGTTGTCATGCAGCAACCCCTAAAACTTGCAATACCCCCGGAACATAGCACGGCACCTTAGCAACTTCGCTTCTGAAACACATGTTCTCTCCTGCGAAAACAGTACAGTGGATTATGTTATCATATATAAATTATATATTCACCAATCATTAAAACATGACTATAGATATCGTCAGTCGGTCAAGGACAAATGAAACAAATTTAACGTGAACGTTCCAGACGACGGCGGGTAGACCCTTGTGATATGACTTTATATGTGCTGTGTGGTGTTTGTTATATTGTTTTTGGTACATTGATATTGTGCATATTAATAGTAGAGGAGTGGTAGAGGTATGATGTACGATTGTCAGGCGCAATACGCAATATAGATCAACAATTGAGATTTATATCTGTATTATTATTTTATGTAAAACAATTATCATATAATACAGATACCACTTCTACTAACTACTTACTTACTACTACTACTACTACTACTACTACTACTACTACTACTACTACTACTACTACTACTACGACTACCGACTACTTACTACTACTTACCTACGACTACTACTACTACTACACTACTACTACTACTTCTACTACTACTACTACACTACTACTACTACTGACTGAACTACAATACTACTACTACTACTACTACTATTACTACTACTCTACGTCTACTACCACTACTACTACTTACTACTACTAATAATAATAATAATAAGGAGTAAGATAATATAATACAAATACTAATACTTTATATCAAAAATAACTACTATAATGATATTAATGACAACGATAATGATAAACTAAGTAGATACATTGTATTTGGGTCAATATATGGTTAATTATGATTAACATTAGTATTTAGTATTATTATTGTTCAAACGTCGTCATTAGCATTATCATTATCATGATTACTTCCCCCCTCCCACCCCCCCCCTACCCCCCTCTCCCTCTATCTCTCTATCTCCTTCTGTACTGTCTCCCGTGATAGTGCATACACTCATGAACCACTGTAACATGCACTCATTTCATATTCACAGCAACATTATCCGGGGACGCCACAGAACGAAATCTGGGCATAGAATTCAACGAATTATTCACAAATAGCAATACAAAGAAATGCCAAACAAACTTAGACTTGTTTATAGATTCATGTTCATGTTAACGCACAAGTAAGAGATAATAATTGATAACGACTATACTGAGAATCAGATTAACAATCAATTTTTAGGAGCCTAAAAGATGAAATATTAAAGTCAACAAACACCCCCACGTTTTTCTGTCTGCAACACAATGTTCTTGAAGCGAAACATGCACAATCATATAGCGTACCCACGAATCCTAGACATAACACATAATTAACATGTCTTACATGCGGCTACTAATTTTCTGGGAAGAACGCCGTCGTAGGGTTTTCTATAGCTCAGTCGGTAGAGCACGGTCTAGCAATCCGGAGGTCTCGGGTTCGAATCCCGTTGGAATCCCATTTTTCTGTTTGCTCACTTTTAATCACAATTTTCTTTTCAATTAGCTAGTCATGTAATCATATTCCTAAATGCATCGATATTATACTGTATATCTACACAATTACAAGCAATATGTGACATAATGATATGCTAATGATTTACAAGAGCAATACATAAGATCTACATAATCATAAAATAAATACCATAAATACCACAAATATAAATACCACGTGTTTAATGTTCATAAGCGAACATATTTGAGAATAAACTAATCTTAATAATTATACAGTATCATATTCTCTCGATTTCGAAAGCGGATACAGTCAGCCAGTCACTAAAAAAATTAAATGTTTAATTCGTAGACCGTGTGTTAACACTGTCTATATTATTGATCCAGACTATTAGTATTGGCAAATTTAATAAACGAGTTAGTTTGATATTGCAACGAACTGTGGTCAGGTGAAAAAGAGCATCAATGCTAACAACATGATACGCTTAAAAGAGGATTAAAGAGTGACTCGTTAACTCTGTCACATTCACTCAAAACTACTTGTAGTTGTAACATTTTAATTGTTACTTGTTTATGGCAAATATAGTAGGAATTGGGTTATGGTGTGTCAAAGGCCTCCTTAAATTTCTACATTATTGTCAAAACCAATGGACATAGTACATGATGAGGTCTGACATCAGTTGCAATTTCTATTGAGTGACAGTGTTCCTTCTCTATGACAAACTATCAAACATCATTCAAAATAATTTAACAATAATATGTGATATACGATAACCAGCTCACACATCACTTTGGAAATATTTGTTAAAGTTAATGCATCACTTTGGAGAGTTCCAAAGTAAGAAACTTGACCGCACGTACACATTTACAAAGGTAAAGACGGGTTTGGCTGAAAGAACGATAGCATTATTATAGTGCAAAACATAAAAATGCATATTATGTTCATACCAAATATTTCAAATAGCTATGTTTTATTATATTGTGAGATTAAATGAGCTGTTCTCTGTTGTTCATGTGCTGTATTGACCTGTAACGTGTGATATTCATTTCATCCTCGTCCCTATCTTGGATTTTAACATTATCATGTTCCCGCATATTGGACACCCAAGTCCGAATCAAAGTGCGCAACTGCATTGGAGATGAGCTTGGAGGGAGAAGTGGGGCACATCCCTTGGTGGGGGGGGGGGGGGGGGGGGGGGGGTTCTGCGGGGAGCCAACATCCCCACGCTTGATAATCTTTAACATGTGATATACATTTCATCAAAATCATCCTGTTTAGTATCTTTCCTAACTTCTTGTTGTATCGAAATGCGCATCGGCATTACAGTGAGCGGGGAGGGGGAGATGGAGGGACCCGATGGAGGTCGTTCGGAATACATCATCCCCATGCTGGATAATCTTGTTATATTCACTTCATCAAAATCATCCTTTTCAGTTACTTTTGCATTATTGTCCTGTTGTTTAGATCGCAAGTCCGAATCAAGGTGCACATCAGCGTTGATTGGGAGTGGGGAGGGGGAAGCGGGCTGGTCGTCTGCGGTGGGGGCTACGTCCTCTGGGGACGGGGGTTGGGGGAGGTCGTTCGGGGAAACGTCGTACTCTTGGATGAGGGCCTTCTTGGCTCTGTGGGTGCTAACTGCCACCTGATAAAGAGAGAAGAGAGAAAGAGAAAACAATTGAACTTGTGAAAAGGTACACTAGGGGACTAGGGGGTGATTTAACCCCAAATGCCAGATATAAGGATATACAAAATTATACACGGGTAAGCTATTCGATAAAAATAAACATTACATGCTGAGACTCAGAATTACCCGATGGTTCATAACTTCATGCAATATGTCACAAAACAGAACGTTAGGCAAGAAATAGAAGTATAATAATCGTCAAACTTCAAATGATGCACAAGACACAACTAATGCATTATATTAAAAGATGTCAACAAATTACTGGCTTCACAACACTTGGTCAATGAACAGTTACTCCACTGATTTAAAGAGACCTTTAGTGAAAGAATTAAGGGTTTATGGTTTAGGTTTAAATTTAGTTAAACGTTTTGGTTAGGGATTATGGTTTAGGTTTAGGATTAAGGTTAGTAATACTGTTTCGGTAAGGGTGAAAAATCATTGATTGGTGACAAATAAACTGGGAATCAACTCCTTGAACTCTGTTTTAAATCACACACAAATCATTAAATAAATAAGAAATATGTTAACATGATGAAGACATTTTGCAGATATCATACAAACGAGAGCAAAAAGCTTAGCATGCATTCTGCTTTCATATTAATGTTCCTCAAACATGAAAAGCATCCGTACTTGGACAAAATCCCCTTCATAACATGAGGGATTGTTGCCATATACTGGCGCGCTGGCAAGGCGTGTTGTCAGTAGGGGAGCAACTGATGAGTCCTCCCACCCGTGCACTGGTTATTATATCATTGTAATGTGGTTGTGATGTGCATGATGTCATACTAGTCAACCGGGTTAACACCCTACTCTTTTCGAGAAGTAGGTTTTCGGTGCGAATGAAGTGTGACTGTCTCATTTAAGGCACCTCCATTTATCGTCCTATCCGAGGGACGGAGTGTTTTATGTGAATCCTCCACGGGGGAGGCCGATAACACACCATGATAGTTAGCTCGAATTTATTGCAATATACAAGACTCATTAATGTCCGATGGTGAGTTAACTCACCCCCCCCCCCCCCCCACCTTTTTTCCAAGTCTGTAAGATCAGGGCCAACTGCTGGAACTGGTTCTGGTTAGTCACCCCCGAAGGTTTAGTGACAAGAACGGACACCCTGTGTTGTTCTTTGCGTGGTGGTGCCCTGTAAGGAGAAAGCCAGGTTAGACCAACTACATGTAGGTTTTATACCAACTATCATGATGTAATGGAAACTTGGAAAGAGGTTTGACTGTATATAAGAGAGTTGGACTAACCTTTATTTGTGTCCACGTGAGGCGGCTGCGAGTCTCCGGATCCAGGCCATACACAATGGCATTGACAAGTCCCACGAGGGGGCTAGACATGGCGTGTAAGAGGTACAGCGCAAGGATTGGGTTGTTTGGCGATATCGCATTCTGTATTCTACACAAACAAGATCAATGAAAATAATAGTAAAATAAGAAAATAATATTTAATATATTTTAAAGGGAGAGATCCACTTTTGCAAGCCAAAATTCAAAAGTTGCGAGGTTATTGTCTTATATGAAAGGAAATGTCATTTAATAGCATGCCTGAAAAAATTAGGGCTTGAAATCTCCTTTTCGTGGAGTTATAGACCTAAAACTGAATAAACTGAGGGACGTCGGTTAATTAGGTACATACGTATTTTCGGCCGGTGAGTAAGTTCGTACATAGATTTCACGGAGTGCCAGATCGGTATGCATGACCCCTACGTGACCACGCATAAGTACTAATGTGTGAGCGTTTACCAAGCAAAATACCCAAACTTCGCTTAAACTGACTACATGTAATTATCTATTCTTTGTTTTTGAGATCTTTTTCCGTGACATACGTTAACAAATGTCGGCTTCACAATACCTTTACGAGAATTAGTACTATATTGTTGTAATATTATGCTAAATCAGTTGAACTCCTTTATTGACCGATATATAGTTTAAATGGAGGGACGCATTCGTTTTTCATTCGTAGAATCCAAATTAGAGGGCTGTTCAGAAAGCTGTTCAGACGTTTTGTAAAAGTGGACCTGTCCCTTTAAGACTGACTACACACATAAATAGTGTATTTGTAAATTCCACAAGCCTAGCTTCTTTGCAAGTTTATTTGCTTTCTTGTACAAAGCATTTGTTTTGACTGGTTACGTTTGATAACATTTTATATTGAACAACAACACCGAGTAGTGCTATATTTTGTATTGTTATAACTATGTATGATTTCTTGGTCGATTATGCAAATGGTGAACAAATACAATTACTATTTGTTGTTACCTGTTTATGAGAGGAAATGTTGCCAGTATGAGGTAAATAAAGGGATATGCTCGCAACGGCTTGATCTCCTCTCGTATTAGCTGCCTGCTCCTCTCTATCTGTGGGTCATAGGTGCCCTGCCAGCTGCGTATCTGCATCAAGGTGAGGTGGGAGAGGACAATATTTATATAATAATAATCATGATAAGAACAAGAGGAGGTCTCGGTCTCAGACATGGTTTGTGGGATCCCACATTTATTTGATAATTTCAGAAAAAGAAGAAGATTACTCTTTTTCAAAAATTTACAAAAGTACTTGGTTTAAAAAGAAATGGTTGAGAGGGTGAAACCAATGCGTTTTTTAGAGTGCCCTTTTGTATTTAAGCGGGACTTTTAGAATGATAACATGCTTTTTACTTAGTCGTTTGAAATTGTGTATACCTTTCGAGCATAGCGGAGATATAATTGTTAGTTTGTAATGTTATGGTGCAGGTTTTGGTTACTAAAAATCAGTTTGACCAAAACGAAACTTAAACAAGAAATATGCAAGCATTCAAATAAGTAACGCAACCCTTTTATTAAAAAAAAATCACCATGCATATAATGGGTAGGGCTAAACCATTAACATAGGCCTCTGGGCCGTCAGGTCAAGTTATTGTCCTTTGGTCCACAAACCTGTCATCAATTCCACATTTTACTTTACAACTCGGCATACAAAATGCTTGTTCTTTGTTCATGCAAGGGCATCATGTTCTTGTTTCGGTCCACCAATTTCGATGATGTTCTGATTGCACTTGCTTGGATGGCCACCACTTGAATTACTATTCAGCCTTTAATGGGATCTGAAAACATTGTCAACATCTACAAAAAACTTACTTAGAACTCTAATGGATCCCTCATACATTGATGTATTCATTTTACCGAAAGAAGCATAGAGCACGTTTCGTTTATTGAATGTCCCTTTCGTTAAAACGATATTTACAGTTGAATTGTTCATTTTTGTTTTACTATCCACCGGATAGTTATAACTGTGTACAAAGTGATTGCAATAAGTCTGCGAATATAGCTTTACCTTGTGCTCATTACTCGGCCGTATAGCCTATATCATTTACTTAACGTGAAATGTTCACATATTACTTAGTGGACATATCAGATCACAACAATCACATTTTATCTACCATTCATCACTGTTTGCACATGTCAAAAAAGTTACTCGTTCCCTTTAGTATACAGTATACTTTCGTAATGAATACATTATATGAATGCCAATAATACAAAAATGTCTTGGAGTTTAACTCACCTTGTCACGCAGCTTGTAAGAGATGTACGCATAGGTAACAAACATGAGGAAGATGAGTATAAACAGAGGACCGTACCATCTGGAAAATTAGGATGGACAGACGGGGAAAAGTATATTAAATACCAAATAATACTGGAAATTGTATAGCGCATTTTCCACATCTAGATACTCATCATGTAAGTACCCCTTCTTCTCTCTATACGGCCGAATGCGCACGTACAATGGCACACTCATTGATCGTTACTCAATGCTATGACGGGCAGTAAGTGCAATTTATCAGGCACAAAATCGGTACAAATTGACACAAATGGGCAACTGATATGGTCTCACTTCAGACGTCCTGAAACAAAAACTACTCGACCAAAATGACTGTTCTTGGTATCCTTTTTTCTTTGTAAAAGATGCCCTATCCCGTGAACCTATTATAGTCATCACCAGGTCGAAATTCCAATAGATCCAAAACCCATAGGCATATTGGTTTCTATTGATTTTAATAGGGAAAGTGAAATATGGTTTCTTTTTTTAATGTAATTTCCCATAGAAATCAATAAGATTTTCCCATAGAAACCAATAGGAATTTCCCATAGGATTCCCATAGGAATTTTCCATAGGAATTTCTGATAGAAATTTCGCCTAGTAATTTCCCATTGACACTTCCAATAGAGAAATGTTTCTTTATTATGGCAAGTACCCCATTCCATTTTGTGGGGGCCAGCCTGTATAGTTTTAATGCAGATGTTAATTACACACAATATAAACGGTTATTGGACGTAATGTTTAAGACCAAAATAATGCAAATAATGATTTATCAACTTACATGAAGAATCTCCAAACAGGATATTCTGCAGGGATCCAACTGTAATAGGTAAAGGACGATGAAATCCGGATAAATCGTGTCGTGCACTAAATAAAGACATGTTCACACAACACCCAGTTGACATATCAGATTAGAACAATGTACATTGTATCAACCACTCATTACTTTTTGCACATGTCAACAAAGTTACTAAATCCCTTTAAAGTAAACAAAGTAATGTTAGAAATGTGCATGTCTTTATCAACTTTAATAAAGGTATCTATAATAACATTATCAAAACCTCAACATTTACTTGGAACTCTAGTGGTTCTATTGAACCTCATTGTATTTGTATTACCGATGTAATAGCTTTGTGTTTTCCGAATTTATCTGCAGTTATAAAGATATGTGTGATTGAAGTGTTTAGATTTGTAATTATCGTATACTGGATTTAATTATAGCTGTGTACAAAGTCAGCGGGCTTCCAGCGAACAGTCATGTGTCACGTATCACGGGTCACGTCATGTTTTGCACCCTTTCGTGAAACAGGTCACCCAAATCTACGAAGTGTAGGGCCGACCATTCGTTGTTTTCCACGCCGGTAAAACACGAAGTGTCGCGTTAACCAAAACGTGACGTGAGTGTTTAATCAAGATTTTTAAAATTGCAAGCGCTTGTTATTAAGACTAGACATACACGCACAAAGAGATTTAAAAATGTCAACGAAAATGCCGATACCCCCTTATCAAATCGTTTCAATCATTATGTTTATAATATGTACGTGCATAATTCAGAGTAATCTGAGACGATAATATGCATTTCTGTCATTTAGGTAATGTACAACCATACCACTTGCATTATTTCTCTTGTTATTAGAGTATTTATAAAGACGTGTCGTGCGTGGATTTTGACAAATGTTGATTTCCAGCTGAACTGCTGCTACACGCAGCGGACCATTACGCTTGAAGTTCCCGTACTCGTAGTCTGCGCGTGGCCGTTAACTGCGTTGTATGTGCATGCCATGTTCAAGTAAGTGAGTGAGTGAGTGCAGTGATCAATGAGTTTAAAAGTAATACAAAAATGATTTGATTAATAGTGTTTTATTATGGTGATTGAATCGAGTCAATATATAAATCAATCATTTAATCTAACAAACAATCAATCAATCAATCAGTCAATCATTATTCAATCAATCAATCAATCAATGAAACAATTACTCACACCAACCAATCAATATTAAATAAATCAATTAAAGTATTTGACATCCGAACTAGCTACTTGCTTGTAGGCAGTGGCGTACCCAGGATTTGTTCAATGGGTGGGTTTAGGGGGGGGGGGGGGGGAATTCGTCAGACAAATTGAAGTAAGTGTGGGTAGGGGGTGTCCGTAGAAAATGATCGCAAATTTCGAGGCCGAGACCAAGACATTTCTTGAGAATCATTTAAGGGGGGGGGGGGGGGGGGGGAGTAGGGGGTGTCCATCCCCCTGCCCCCTGGGTACGCCTATAATTGGTATAACAGTATAGGTATGACTGGTTCGTTCACGATTACATTTACCGAGAATTAGTCTCTTCTCAACGACAATTTACTTCTTTTTTTTTTACGCACGCGCCAATTTACGTGAGCTTTCATGAATTGCATATAGTATATCAACAAACTGTTGCGTCACGTAACCCAACACTTCGTAGACTTGGGTGACCTATTTCACGAAAGGGCGCAAAACGTGAACGTGAACGTGACACATGACACGTGACTGTTCGTTGCAAGCCAAGTCAGCGCAATGAGTGAGCAAATATCACTTTGCATTTTCACTTATTAGTCAGTCATATGACATGTATTTACCATGGAATGTTGACGCATCACTCAGTTGACTTATGAAATCACATAATTACACACATTATCAACCTTCATCAGTTTGTATAACAATAGATTCCTAAGGCTTTAAATGAAATGATGGTGAATGCTTACCACCATGCCCCCGCCGGTCCATAGTGGTTCCCTATGAGCGGCAAACATGCACCAAATAGACTCAGGCCCCATGTCACCAGGTGGTAGATTCTTGTTATGGTAGAGAACAATTTGCAATAGCAGTAATAGGTTTGATGTATATAGGGCCTACAATGATGCAATTTTATCTCTAGGCGATTTACATTAGCATTATCCCGATTATAATATATCAATTATCTTCAAGGGTTTTAAAGGGATGGTACATTTATGGTCAAACAACATCTCATTAACCAAAACTTGGAAGTTATCATTGAACATCATTTACAGTTGTTACAGATGTTAATGCAAGAGGGCGCACTTCAGACACCTCAAGTTTGTACATTTGTTTTCTCAAAACATGTGACTGTGATGTTTGGGAGATATCATCCAAAACAATGTTCAAACCTGTTGGTATATCTTTCCAAAAATGTGAATGATTTTAACATATTTTATAAAGCTACAGTTAATTTAATCGGATATACCTATGGATATTTCAGCTGTTCTGAACCGACTTTGATCAGGCGAAGTTGAGTATGTCTTGTGCTCTTTCGAATGTTACACCTTTTCTTTACCTTCAAAAACAAAAAGTTTCTCGAAGCGCCCTCTAAACCAATTATATATTTAGGCAATGCAAGAATGTAATTTATTTGCCTTGTTGCCTCGTCGGGCAAGTCAAAAACAGAGTTGTAAAATTATAGTGGCACACAATTTGTATCCGATAGCCCCAAACCAAAAAACACAAGACAAATATAACGAACTATGTTTTACTTGGTTGCGCATTCGGGCCAGTGGAATTTAGGATCAATGAAATATGTTGGCCCAAAGGTAGATCTACTTTGTAGTGGCCCTGGACCAGCAGGCCTGTGCTTATTTGGAGCACTGGTTTAATGAACTCACATTTCTCTTCTCCCAGGGTTCGCCATCCATATGATGATCAGGTAGAGGTTGAAAGTGATGCAGCTAACCCACAGTAGTACAGCCCAATCTGTAGAAATGATTGGAATGGAAATCACATGATACATTTGTTTTCCATTTGTATCTTGTGCTGGTCTAATTTACAATACACATCATAGTACAATATCTGATAACGCAGCTAACGCACAGTAGTACAGCCCAATCTCTTATATTAAAATGTTTCATGCGATAAATTAAACAATATTTCGTTTTGTACTATTTGATGGTCCTATATTATGTAGATACGTTACTCACCATTACAATTTCAAATACAGAATGAAACAATAACCTACTAAAAATGATGTGTCTTAAAAAAAGAAGCAAAACCATCTCCATGTTCACCCTGTGTTGTTTGTACACATGTCTTTATGACCATCACGCAAAGAAAAATGATATACTTAAATGGTATGGTACCATTGTGTGATATTAGATACATATCCAACACTTCTTGTCAACATCCACAAAAAGTACTTAGAACTATCTTCATTCTCACTTACCTCTTTGTATTCGTATTATCAATTATACAAGCATTGAACAGATTTTCGTTTTCTGAATTTCTCTTTCGTAACAAAGAATTTTATGATTGCCGTGTTCAGATTTGACAATCTCCACCGGATAACTTCATCTGTGTACAAAGTCAGTCCAATAAGCAAATATCACTTTGCATTTTCGCTCATATGACATTTACTTTCCATGTAAGTTTCACACATCACACAGTGGACATATCAAATTACAAAAATACACATTTCATCGACTTTCTTCAGTCACAGGCATGTTGCCATGCACTTACCAACAAAGTTACTATATCCCTTTAATTAATTCAAACATATAGGGAAACTGACCAGAAATATATTGTGATTAAAAGAAGGCAAAGAAAATGGGATTCCAACGGGATTCGAACCCGAGACCTCCGGATTGCTAGACCGGCGCTCTTCCGACTGAGCTATAGAAAACCCTAGACGGCGCTCGTCCCAGAAACCCCTTAATTCTCTTTGCCTTTAATATCTATGTCACATCCATATGTATGTATTTAATAATGATGACACAGTGTGTTAATAATATCATGAACATAATATAAGAATTTAGTTCTAAACTTGTTTTCCCATAGATAATTGCATTCTTACTCCAAAATGATATCCACCATGCTTCAAATATACATACAACACTATCCAGTCTGGGACCTACCTGTAATAGAAACAAACAGAACATTATTACAGACAATCAAATGTATACATTGAGTGTAAATAGGCACAAACAAAACAATAATACAGACAATCAAATGTATACAATGAATGTAGTAGACACAAACAACACAACAATACAGACAATCAAATGTATACAATGAATGTAATAGGCACAAACAGAACAACATTACAGACAATCAAATGTATACAATGGGTGATTTCAAGTATGGTGTTGGGGTTAGTGTTAGTGTTGAGGATGAAAAACTGCCTCTAATCTGAGCTAAACACCAGCTTCCAGATTAAGAGGAGGTCACGAACTTTCCGAAAACGATCATACCAAATCGCTACCAACCCTAATATCGATATCAGGATCGAAACGATCGATAGTGTTAGTCAACACCAGACAAATATCACCAGAACCCCTTTAAAATGGTGACGAAAACTTTCATATGCTTACGAATTATAGAGCAAATCGTAATAAAGACTTACCACATGCATGCATTGAATACCATAATTAGAAGAAAATATTCAAACCATTCAATTGATCGATACGATGTTAGTGGATATTCCCTATTTTTCGTGGAATTCGTAACTAAACTCGCAAGAAATGTGCGTGACTCTCTTTAAAAAATTGAATGCCCGCCGCGCGCAGAGACACATCGCTAGCGCTAGCGGTTTGCATAGCCGACGATGAAGGCATAACTCGCAGTGGCAGCACGGTACAAGTTCCGAGTGAATACCGATAGTACGTGACATGTTATATAGTTTGATTAAATCTGTCACGTGATCATTAGGGATTCTGTGGCGGAGTGGGTAAGGCCGGTCGCACGTGTATCACGCAATAAATTAATTGTTAGAAGTGGGTTCGAGTCCCCAATGTGGTAACCCTTTTTTTTGGTTGCCATTATTAAAAACAAATCTCGTAGAGCTTTTAACTCAATTACAAGATTTTATAAAAATAATGTCAAACATGTACAAACAATTGTCAGTGTATACATTACGTACAGGGTCCTCTAGTGGAGTGTGTGTTGGGGGGGGGGGGGGGGGGGGGACAAATAATCATCATGAATCACGATGTTTCAAATATAAACTGATGACAACAAGATTCTGATCTTTCTCATTCTCAACATCGAACTGAAAAGGTGTAAACTAAGTATTTTGAAAGTAGCAGTCATTCATAGGCTTTTTTAAAACATGGGAGCTAGAACGTATAATTAGGCCTATTTAGAAAAAAACATTCTGGTTTCGAAAATAATTAGCTGCCTGAAAAGTGGGTAACAATTTTGCAAGAATCACAGGAATTTACCACCTCTGTATGATATTGTACATGTGGCTCGACAAGGCTGGGGGCCATTATTCCCCCCCCCCCCCCCCCCCTCCGAGATTTGTTTTATTGCTCCAAACCGTAAAGCTCGGACCTACCGTTACTAAATCACGTTACAAAATCCCGAAAATCGCTCAATTTCGTGATGTGTGTACAAAACAACTAGCCAAGATAAGTTTTCGTTCAAAATAGATACATCGTTGGTTTGGTCTGGTTTACACATGTAGTGTTTGTTTTGGCGTTCAAACAGTTAAATTATAGTTAGAAATGAAACAAACAACACAAACAATACAAATGCAGAAGTATAAAAACAAAGAAATAATTATGTACATAAAATAATTCATTATAAAAAACAATAAAACACATAAGGAAGAAACTGGCTATTCCAATTTGTTTTGATGAATTATTATTCTATTCCAAAATAATGGTCTAAATAATTTATGTAGTGAAAAATGTGAATATCAGATTTATGGGTAAAAATATGAATTGTATGACCTTATTTGCGTAAATTACTATAGATATTCAAATTAATACATTCATAAAAAAATAAGATTTTCATTGCGTTTCATAAACTTGACTTAAGTAAAATGTCACAAATCATCTAGGTTGATACCCTTTTTACATGCTTAGACAAACGAAAACACCACCATTTCAGTTCAGAATTGTGATTTTAATGCCCACCTAGCAACAGTAACACTAACACCAGCTCGATCTGTACTTGAAATGACTTTCATTTCGATCCCTATGGAAGTTGTTATCTCTATGGAGTTTTGCGTATACATGCTCAACACTAACACTACTGGGCAGATTAGCAGACGACGCTAAACACCAGCAACCACGTGGCACTGCCGGAAGTACGAGGTCAAACCTCTAACACCAACTCATTTCAAGTACGGTGTTAAGGCTGCAGTTAGTGTTTAATAAACACTAACACTAGCTCAACACCATCTACGATAGTATATTGCCATATCAATAAACACCGCCTGTCGGAAACGGAAGTTTGTACAACGGTGAAATCAGAGGTCATCATGTTAACACCATCCTAACACTAAGTCATTTCAAGTATGGTGTTTAAGCCCGATTTAGTGTTTAATAAACACTAACACCAGGTTTAAACACCATACTTGAAATCACCCATTGAATGTAATAGGCACAAACAAAACAACAGTACAGACAATCAAATGTATACAATGAATGTAATAGGCACAAACAAAACAACAATACAGACAATCAAATGTATACAATGAATGTAATAGGCACAAACAAAACAACAATACATACAATCAAATGTATACAATGAATGTAATAGGCACAAACAACACAACAATACAGACAATCAAATGTATACCATGAATGTAATAGGCGCAAACAGAACAACATTACAGACAATCAAATGTATACAATGAATGTAATAGGCACAAGCAAAACAACAATACATACAATCAAATGTATACAATAAATGTAATATGAACAAACAAAACAACAATACAGACAATCAAATGTATACAATGAATGTAATATGAACAAACAAAACAATACAGACAATCAATTGTATACCATGAATGTAATAGGCGCAAACAGAACAACATTACAGACAATCAAATGTATACAATGAATGTAATAGGCACAAACAAAACAACAATACATACAATCAAATGTATACAATAAATGTAATATGAACAAACAAAACAACAATACAGACAATCAAATGTATACAATGAATGTAATATGAACAAACAAAACAATACAGACAATCAATTGTATACAATCAATGTTTTATCTGTACAGTAGTCCTGAATACAGTGACCCATTAACTTTGTCAAATTCAACCAATATCACTTGGAGCTTTCACATCTATCTGGTATCTTATATTCGGGCATTTCGTAACAGAGGAATGCAATGGATTTACATTTGTGTTTAATCCCCCTTATTACGAAGATATTCATGATAACATAGAAAGCGTTTAGGAACTCTTTAACATTGTATTACAAATCAATGAAGAGCAGGTGATTAATTCTCACGTCAATGTTTTTCACAATTCGGCTCTCTATACGTAATTTTTCCTGAAGAAAAGGAATTTGGCAGTCATTTTTCATGAAATTAATCAATTTTGGGTAAATTAGTAAATATATAGTTGTCCTGGGAACGCCCCCTTTTCGCCAAAATGTGACGTCATCTAAAGAACGGACTAATGAACTAAATTCTGTAGATGACGCGTCATGACGTAAGCCAGTGGATTGTCAATCACGTGTCAATCACGCTACCGATTCTGGACCCTAAATGTGGATGGGGCGTATACTGGCTGCTAAATGAGATTTGGCATCAGAAAATTAGTCTTAAATCACTACTGTGTTTATTTTAATGGATTTTGTTCGGCATTTTACGATTTAAGACTCAAACATCACTTTGGAGTAAAAGATCACTTTAAAGGGGTAGTTAAGTTTTGGTAAAGAGGTCCGAGGTTCATAAACATATGCATACATTATACCAAATTCAAATGAATAATACGAACCAACTTGCATTAAATATTGTAAAGGGATAGTTCAATTTTGGTATAGAGGGCGCTTCAAGAAATATTGTTTGTGAGGTAATGAAAAACTGAGTGTCAAGTTTGATTTTTTTTAAACCCAACCCGGTAGCACTTGACAACATTTTGGGTAGGTATGTGCCTCCCCAACCGAGCATGGTGGCTAAGCGTTTAAAGTGTCCGCCTCATGCGCCGGAGGTCCCGGGTTAAAATCCAGACCAAGTCATACCAAAGTCTGCCTACTAGCCAGGTACTCATCATTTATAGAATGGAGAAGGGAAAGTTAATCACACAAGATGTTAGATGACTATTGTAGGCCAATATTTAGGATTTTGGGGGTATCCGGAACAAAACATTTAGCTGAAAATGTGGTCTTGCGTGGGGCCCTACATTTAGTAGATGTGAGGCATATAGCTTATTAATCGGCGATAGGCGCCGCCTTATGTGCTAAGATTGACACCGGAAGGACTTTAACTTTTGTTGGTAATGTGCCTCCCCAGGGTTCCAATGTAGGGGTTTCGGAGCATATCGCCCCTCGTCACGTTTGAAAGAGGTAACTCAGGGGCTTTTTAAATTCACTACCAGCGGAACGGCGGAGCGGGTGGAACAGCCGATATTGAAGATTTGGGGTCTCTGTGGAACGGCCAATATTTAGGATTTTTGGGGTGTTCGGAACGAAACATTTAGCTGAAAAGGGTAGGCCTCATGGGGGGGGGGGGGGCACCTATAGTGCCCCGTGGTGCCTCAAACCATACCCTAGCCCTTTATATAACGTGATTATAATGTTAAAACGTAACAAGATGGATCTTGGAATCATTTGTTTCTCACCAAAAAGGATGAACTCGATTCAAAGAATGCAGCCATAAAAAGATACAGTATCAGCCTCTGCACAAATAGCTCATATTTCTTGAAGATGTAAATCAAACTGAACATGTAAACGCTGTCGAGAAATTAAAAAAAAGGTTAGCAAATTAATAAAGACAGCTCGGTTTCATGATGACCATGTTAAGTTTATAACATAAAGGCCCAGCTTTTAAGTGTCAACTGACTTTGTGAGGTTATGAACTAACTAACTATTTTGATAGAGCTTGTAATTTTTAGAGAATAAGATTAACTTTATTTCATGAAAATCGATTCGGAAAGAGCTGAAATAGTCATAAATATATCCGATTGGAATAAATGTGGGACCCACATTTTTTTCGACGACAAAACAACAAAATATATAAGCCGCTTACACTTTGTCGAAAATATACTTTTTTTCTAAAATGTAATCACTCTATTGAATCATTATTTTACATTTCACGTTCACACTAAGCAAACATGGTAGAGAGTGCCCTTTTGTGTTACTTAGCCATGTGTAAGTTTGTCTACCTTTCAGGCATGGTGGAATTATAACTTATAGTTTGTAATGTTGTGGTGCAAGTTTTCGTTAATAACATTCAGTTTGACCAAAACCGTACTATCCTTACCCATCAAGGACATAATAGCCCACATATGTGTGGTTTGGTAGTCTTACATTTCAGCAAGAAGAAAACAAGTTATATGAAGTGTACAAGGAGAAAGAGCATATACATGCATTGTTCTTTTTTGTAAAGCCTATTTCGTTAGTGTACCTGCTTTCAATAATATTTGATGATTTTGTACTTTTTAGTGTGTAAATCGCCATAATTTAGGACAATCCTAAATCGGCAACACATTGTCAAATTTTCCAAACATATTTCGGTGTTGAAATGGGCAACTTTACGTCAAACCACTTATTTTTCTTAGATTTTTAGAATGTAATATGTTCACCTATTTTTGTTTGTCATTAAAAAGTAGGCACACATTAGGAGTTGCCAATTTGGTGAGGGAAATGATGATAATGTTGCCTTGTTGAAGCTCTCGTCCTGTAGACCATATTTATGATCACACTGCTAAAATGGTTTGAACATTTAACATGGATAAACCAGAGCTGTAGAAACTTTAGACACAACTTATCCCTTTTCATTGCTCATATTCCTGAAAATAATATCGACTGATCGACAAATTATTTTCTAATTAATTTGGTCTCTTTGGAAGTTCTTACTTTAGTCCTTTGAAGTACAGATAAAAATCCACCACCGAAAAAAAAGTTATATTTGACATGCTTAGATCTGTTCATCATGTAATAATTTTAAACATTGGTTGTCAGTGTACATTAATATTTATACGGCAGGGGAAATAAAAATTTATCATTTTCACTGATAGATTTTTCTTTATAGAATTTAAACCCATGTCGCAATATAAACATAATTATCAAATAAATACATTGATTATTGGTCATTCATATGTTTGATTTGTATTAACTATATTTCCAATTATGGTTTTTGTATGCAAGAAGTTTTATGGTCGATTCCATTGAAATATTCATCTGCTACTTTGGAGAGCTGTGTCTCTTTTACATAAACTTTCACTTTTAGTTACGTAGTACATACTGTAGACAGTACATTCCCACCATTTCCCTCAATAACCATGGCAGTCTGAACCACGGGGCAGTAGCAGTTATACATTTGTAATTTGGCATTGCAAATTTCATAAGATTTATAATTGCTATAATACAGTTCATAGTAGTTCATCAAAAAAAAAAAACCTGCTCCTAATTATACACTTACCAGCCAACAAGTGATAGCGAAGCGAATGATTTCTTGACTCCATAAATGGCATTCTAAAGTATGCAAAGATAAAATAGAT
Organism: Echinarachnius parma; assembly: GCA_037951105.1. Classification (NCBI taxonomy): domain Eukaryota; kingdom Metazoa; phylum Echinodermata; class Echinoidea; order Clypeasteroida; family Echinarachniidae; genus Echinarachnius; species Echinarachnius parma. The sequence goes on along the minus strand of JBAMJV010000874.1, from coordinate 292,146 downwards.
AGGCCTTGTGATTAAGTTGTATATATGTACTGTAGATTTATATATGTTTGGGGATCTTTTTTTACATTAACTGACTGTCACAAAATTGTTGGCAGTGTATGCAAGTTCAGTTAACTTAAGAACATGTTGAAGGTTCCTCGTCTCGGCCTCGAACATTTTCTACGGACGCAACCTGTCCATATTAGAGTTGGTTGCTCTGAAGTTACACCATCCCTGCATCAAGATATCAAGACTATAATGGATCATAAACTTAGGATGAAGGATCACATCGGTACCGTTTGCATTTTGGCAATGGTAGTTTTTCGGCAGTTCGACGATTCCGCCAGTATCCGACCAACCCAGCAACGCAGTGCAATGCATTCATCACAAGTAGACTAGATAACAATAACAACGTCCTGCATGGGCTTCCTTAAACACTGATCAATCAACTCCAAAGAATCAAGCATACCACTGCCAGGATCATCCAGAGGGTTCCCCGACAACACAACATATCCCAAACACTTTGACTTCTAAACTGGTTACCAATAGAAATGCTTTACATGGTATCGCCCCAGTTTACGTCAAGGACATGATTCTGTGGAGGTAGATATTTCTCCATGGCGGCAACTCGAATCTGGAACACGCTACCTCTTAACTTTAGAACTGCACCCTCGGTAGATTTTAGTTGCTTAAGTAATAATATTGTTATTTATATTGTTAAGTAGTATTGTAGTATATTGTAAAGCGCTTAGAAAAAAATTTAAATTATTAGGCGCTCTATAAGCACCATTGTATTATTTGTATTATTCATCAATAATTATTAATTTGTTTTAACACACAGAACACTTGTTACAGCCTATTGCAATATGATATTCCTTATATCATCCACAATGGTTTGAAATATAAGACTATTAATGTTGATAATCATGTTGTTAGACGGTTTCGAAAACAATCATATTTGTATGATGTATGCCATGTCTGAGCAAAAACTCATGTTTCAAGTATAACAATCTAAATTGACTGAAATGGATACTCACACAATATACAACAGTGCCATTGAATAGAGAGCAGTTATCGTCACCATCCATCTCGACTGTAAATCAGTCTTCCTCTAACTCGACTCTAGTCCAGCCAAGATTGAGACCCGCTCAAAGTAGCCGCACCTGAAGCCCCTTCCAGCTGAGTTGAATTCTGAAATAGAGATCTCAATGGCTCCAATTCCAATGAGAAGAGACGGGGAAGACTTACAATTACGATGCCTCAGTCAAGACCCGGATCAGCCGGCTTGGAAATGTGCAATATCATGTCAGACGCATACACGTATGTACTACTAAGCTTATAATCATCGAATCAACGTCATGACTAAGAAATGAAATGTGATATAGTAAACGATAGCAATCGATGCGATGTATTTACGACAGCACAGTAAATGCTATACCATTATAATAAACATTACTAGTGGGGGCCCTTAGGTCATGGGGTGTGCACTTCTGGATAAAAGGATGAATTTTGGCACACAGATAGTTCAGACCTTCCTCTTCAAGAAATTTGATGGAAGCAATTTTGCACGGCCCATTCTTGGCCGCCATCTTGGATTTCAAAATGGCCACCATCTGGCACCTACTTTCATCAATATCTCAGCAACTAAAACAGCTAGAGAGTTATTTTCAATGGCTATACCAACATAATAGGGGCCAACGAATCACTTGAATCAAATATCAAGACTTCAAATGGCAGCCATCTTGAATTTCAAAATGGCCGCCATCTGGCACCTGTTTTCATCAATATCTCAGCAACTAAAACAGCTAGAGAGTTATTTTCAGTGGCTATACCCACATACTGGGGGCCAACGAATCACCTGAATCGAATATCAAGACTTCAAATGGCAGCCATCTTGAATTTCAAGATGGCCGCCATGGGAAGCCTATATTTTACTCCAGAATCTCAGAAAGTAAAGCAATTACGGAGTTATTTAAACTGATATGCCTATCTGTTTGTGGTCAACTTGTAACAATTTACCAATAGATGGATGGAAGCAATTATGCACTTCCCATTTTAGCCGCCATCTTGAATTTCAAAATGGCTGCCATCTGAAACCTTATTTTCTCCAATATTACAAAAACTAAAACAGCTGGATAGTTTATTTCAGCCGGGTACACTCACATCACCTGGATCGTCTTAATAAGGAGGATCTTGAATTTCAAGATGGCTGCCACGGGTAGCCTATTCAATTATGTATCTCAGAATAAAATCAGTAAGTGCATTTTGATGGGTATGCCCATCCTAGGTTGGAAGCAATTGAGCAATGTTGCTGATATATAATGATATAAAGATAATCTGAACAAAATAGAAGTCTACTTGATCATTCGATTGATTAAACAAAGTTATTGGGTAGGAGGTAGTTCAAAAGAGAATCCAATGAGTGTACAAACCTACCTTTTGAAAAGCAGTAACATTCATTCGAGCATTATTTGCAAATGTTTCAGTCCCCACTAATGAAAACTAACTAAATGGAAAAAGTTTGAGCGTTTTGTTGACCATACAAATGTTCACTTCCTTATATTACCTGACTGTTAATCTTTCTTATGAAACAATCAATTTTATGAGTGTAGACGTCATCAAGTATAGTTTGTTTCGCACACTGTCTCTGTTCAGTGTGGGTTGAAATTCCAGGATGTATACAATTACATGCAGATATCTTTCTTCACCCTTTTTGTATTGTGCCACATTTCCGAAATGTAGACCTTTTGTCAGTCAGACTTGATGGTCAGGAGACTCAATGTGGCCTGTTTTGAGACACTTCACAGGACAGAATTGGGTGTCGGTGTTCCAAATATCTGGTCTTGGGAGATTGCTACATTTCTTTCACTTATGATTCCTTGCATAGGACTTTTGTTTGATTCCTTGCAGCCAAATGGCTAGTAGTCCACCCTTGGCATGGAATTACAATACTACGCCCAACAATTATTTTTTATGTTGTCTTTAGGCAATACAAAGATTTGGTGTTTTGTTCTTGTCGGCTTTAGATACACCCTAATGCCCGATTAAATTGAAATTCAGTAGACTCCTCATATCAGGTCGGATGAGTGTCATTTTTAGCATTGCGTGTTCCTCTCAGTGGGGTGATCCTTCTGTAGCTTTTTAAGCCCAAATATACATTAGTTGCAACACTCATAAGAGAGACTAGTAATATGTTATCATCTTGACAGCAAAAAGATTGGTGAATAATTACGATAATGGAACAAAGTAACAGTCACTCCTAATGTTTGTTCAAATAGGTAATTAGAGATGAAATGAGACATTGGACAGTGTGAGTTGCTTTCCAATAAATCTTAACGTTCAGGCTACAATCAAGTTTGATCACTATCATGGATTGACTATATAAAAGTGTCAAGGAACACTAACGACTTATCCTTCCCTTCGTTAGGGAACTAAAAGTGTACTCCTGCACAAATTGTTTCTTGAGTTTCGGATGAGTGTCATCCATATAACAATCCCACCAAATTTGTGGTTTCGGTGCATTGTCAATTTTTTCAAGTGTTTCATTTACACATTTCATAGGATGGTAGTGAGAGGGAATATTATTGCTGCTTCATGGATTTGTTGGGAAAAGATCAATTGTAGCCAATGTATGTGGACCCTGTATGTGTTCATGTTCTTTCAGGGGTTAGAAACCTGGCTCACAGAGACACAGACAAACTGGTCCAGACCTACATGTATCCTATTATATTTCCTCTTGTGTAACAGGCATGTCACCACGTAGCCAACTCTCGATTAAGCGTAGCAGCTATTGAGAGTGGACACGTGGAAGACGAGAGCTTTAATCATTATAACGTGACTTTACGTACATTATCTACTTTAGTTCCCATAGACCAATCAACACTTGAGCATAGAACCAGCATGTCTGAATTTATATATTGTCCAACTCCTGGAAGAATGTCTACGCTGCCCAAACCGATACTTTGACTATACAATGACACTTCTAGCGAGCAGATTCATATAGCAGCATGACACTCAACACCAAATTCAAGAAATAATCCGTGCAGGAGTTAATTAATCACTTGAACTCCATTTATCCGGACTTAGCGTTCCCTATCGAGGAGAAGGAGGGCATGTGGGCACTTAAATATGGTAGCTTGGAAGATTTATCGGAGAGAAATTCACACACTGTCAGTTGGTTCATATAATATTTTCACCTCCAGTCACCCTGTGAACGTTGGAGTGATCAATACTTAGTTCATACCGATCCATATCAATCCCTTGACTCTCTCCACTTGTGTCTAATATAATTGGGCTTCAAAATGGGCCAAAGCCAACTAGATAAACCCACACTTAAAAGGACATATCGTTCTACCCTACATCAAGGGTGCCTCAAAAGCTCTTTGAAGGAATTTGGCATCAACATGTATTACAAGCCGTCAAGAACATTACACCAAATCTTAGCAGCTCATAACGACACGACTGAGAAAAGGAGCATGCCTTAGCATGGACAAACTACAAAAGGATGTTTGCAAGGAATCACATAAAGGAGATACGGAGCTGTCTCTCAAAACCATATTCGTGGAACACTGAAGCAAGAATGCAATTAATACAATGATTCACATGATGGCTACCACCTGACAATTTAAAAGCATTCCAGGTAATTCAGTGACATCAACATTAAGTATAACCACTCAAATTAACTGTGTTGCAGTGTGATCTGTAATAAAGAGCTAGAGCTGAATACAGTTCCCAGGGTGGCCATCTTGAAATTTATGATGAATGTCATTTGAAGACATGATCTATAAAGTCGATCTAGGTCATTAATTGACGCCGACAATGACGAAATATTAACCCCTTGCTTAAATACAGGAACTGAGTGTGATATACTGTATGTACAAAATATATGGGAATGTCAACATTTTGAAGCAAACACATTTTTCAGGTGGTGACCATTTTGAAATTGAAGACTAAATTGCTTCCAACCACTGTGTGTGCTTCTGACTTAGGTCTTTCAAAATTAATGTACTCCATGTTATTTATTGCGAACACCAGACTGAATACCAACAGTAACGTACTCTGTTGCTTTTTTAGTCTCGCATATTTGAATCAAATCTATATCGACTTATCATGGAAGCCATATCGATTATCGAACTTCAAGATGGCCCAACCATTTCAAGTCTTTTAAGTCAATCCAGGTGATCTGTTGACCCCGAAAATGTGTTTAAAGACACTAAAAAGAACTCTCCATCCTTTTTAGTTTCTGAAATACACGCAAAATAGGTTCCAGATGTCAGCCATTATTAAATTCAAGATGGCGGCCAAAATGGGTCTTGCTTATTTGCTTTCAACCTCATGTTTCTTTCAAAGACAGACAAGTCGTTGGCCACAGCAAAAAAGGCATAGCAACTGGAAAGAACTTTGTGCCGTTTTTAGTTTCTGATATAAAGAGTTACATATGCTAATCCCCATGACAGCCATCTTAAAATTCAAGATGGCTGCCAATTGACGCCTTTGAGGTGGATTCAGGTGATTCGTTGGACCCAAATAAGTGGGTATAGCCGCTTAAATTAATGCTTTAGCTGTTTTAGTTTCTGAGATAAAGGAGATAAATGGGAGGTGCATAATTGCTTCCAACCATCCATTGGTAAATTGTTACAAGGTGACCACAAACAGATAGGCATATCAGTTGAAATGAACTCCGTAATTGCTTTAGTTTCTAAGATAGAGTTAAATATCTATAGGCTTCCCATGGGGGCCATCTTGAAATTCAAAATGGCTGCCATTTGAAGTCTTGATATTTGATTCAGGTGGTTCGTTGGCCCCCATTATGTGGGTATAGCCACTGAAAATAACTCTCTAGCAGTTTTAGTTGCTGAGATATTGATGAAAACAGGTGCCAGATGGCGGCCATTTTGAAATTCAAGATGGCTGCCATTTGAAGTCTTGATATTCGATTCAGGTGATTCGTTGGCCCCCATTATGTGGGTATAGCCACTGAAAATAACTCTCTAGCTGTTTTAGTTGCTGAGATAGTGATGAAAACAGGTGCCAGATGGCGGCCATTTTGAAATCCAAGATGGCGGCCAAGAATGGGCCGTGCAAAATTGCTTCCATCAAATTTCTTGAAGAGGAAGGTCTTAACTATCTGTGTGCCAAAATTCATGCTTTTATCCAGAAGTGCACACTTGGTCCCATATATTGACTTAAGAGCCCCCACTATACCCCCTTGATAACCAAATATGCACCTGTCCATTGAAATACGCGGTTCCCATGCACCTTTTGATACACAACCCGCATGGATGAATCCGCCCCGGGTGCACTCCACCATGTCCACACAACTGTATGCTTCCACATATTGTAGAATGATAATGTAACTGCACTAGACAGCCTATAAATGTCGTCTCTCGGATGGTGACGACAATGGTGATCCTTAACTTTGCACCACTGGGGGAAGGCTATTATTGAACTAGGCCCAATAATAATATGACGCTTTCCGGGGCCTGTACATAGTCATGGCCGAATATTAAACACTGTTTGCCGTTGAGACTGATAGTGCATAGCTATAGCTCACCAGAAACGTTATAATTATTTATCAGTCTGGGGAGGGGCTGGGTTTCATAATTACAAATGTGAGCTATACCAAGGTTTGGAAATATGATAGAAAAGTATTATATTACTAATTTGTGCGATTTCATGAAATAACTAACCATTTAAATATATCAATACAACATACATGGTATATGACATTCTGATATGAATGTGCACTGTGTTAGGAATAGTATATGAATATAACCTAAGGGTTAGGGTTAGGGTTAGGTTTAGGGTTAGGGTTAGGGTATAGGAATAGTACATGTTCTGTCATGACCAAGTCAATAATTGTATGGGTATTACCCTAAACTACTTCCTGTACAATATTATGCATATTGAGGCCCTACGCGTGCTTATCACCTCACAAATTGTTATTGATACAATTGTTTCTAAATTATTGAATAGGTGATTGAGAAAGGGCTTTGGCATGTGTTATGCTGATGTAATTTATAATTTTGCCATACCCCTGTATGAAATTTGTTCTAAAATATGTGTTCTGAATAATAAACAGGAAACATAATACTTAACGAGAATAGAAATATGAAAATGGAGATGAGTTTGTCCAACGTGTTAATTGTGTTAATAGGGTTGTGTATATTAAAGGTATGGTGACAAGAAAACTGCCTCAAAATTGGGTTTTACTGTATCTAAGGTAGATTTTCATGAAGATTACTAATACAAACATATTTTCCTCGTGGGAAAACCCGGTAAAATAAAAAAATCAATTTGTAAATTCTCTTTCGGAACCCCCTTAAAAAAACTGAGTCCCGGGCGAACAAAAAATGACGTCATCTTTGTGACGTCACCGGCAGGCAATCGCAGTTTAGCTCGGTCATAGACGTACACGCTGAGTACAATACTCACGTTGACACAGAGATATTATTTCCATTTGTTTCAATATTTGCAAACATTTGTTCAGGTTTATATCATGGGACGATATACACTCAGATGTGTAGCTGCATCCTGCTACAATTCATTTCTTAGCAATTCTTAAGCATTTTCAGTAAAACCTCAATTTACAAGCAAAAACGAGTTTGTTTTACAAGCAAGTCATAGGCTCTGCATGTAAACAATGCACATTCCTCCGCGTTGCGGTCTGCATGTGATGTCATGAATCGGGTGACACGTGCGCACATTTCCGCTCTGCTATAAATGACTTTTTTTAGGAGCATGGAACGCCGATGCGTAATAAAGCAAAAAAGTTGCATGAAATTTACCTTTTTTTCCCAACTTAAGGATTTCTTTGAAAAAAAGAGTGTGGTATATCAATAAAGGCACATATTTAAAGCTATAAACCTGAATCAAAGCCGGGATTACACCCCTCCTTTAAGTGAACATGTTTCTAAAACCTTTCTTAGGCAATTAGTTAAATGCAATTGTTTTGCAATGCATCATTTGAAACGTTATTGCTGTGGAATTATAAATTTCACCAACTAGATTGACGTATCATCCATGTGATTCGCCTCCCAAAGGATGGTAACATATTTGAACAATTAATTGAGTTATACTTTGGACACTATATGGCATTGACAATATGTAAAATTTGGTGCAGAGGTTGAGCGTGGGCACGTGAAAGAACTTACCCATTTTCATCTGGGGTCATGAACTGCCTTTTTGAAGAAAAAATGGGGGTAATATATCTCACATAACCACAATTTGTTTGTGGACAAAAATACATGGTTCAGCAATCATCCTGAATTACTATTAAATGCGTATTACTATTTACAGCCGAAGCAAAGAAATTCCCCGTAGGCAATTATAATATATTACGTCAACTGGCACAAATGTGTGCATTGTAAATATGTTAATACAATTGTGTCCTCACCATTTTAAGTGTTATCATCTCATCGCTCTTTAGTGCATTTAACCCCAATAAATATACAAATGTGTTATTTGCGCGATTGTCAATAAAATAGTATCCTGCCAAGGCACGATTAAAGGTGCCAGTATAATATCTCTATTTATGTTATATTAAGAGGGTAATTGGAGTACTTGTAGAACGTATTTAAACTGTATATATTATACTTGTGTTATCCTTAAAACCTGATGTTTTTCATCATGGAGAGGAATGTTTTTTTGTTATAATAAAGTGGAACATAATGCAAAATAGGTCCTTATGAAATGACGTACTTGTAGTATTTGCTAATATTAGGGGGAAACAAAAATGCATGTACAAATCTGGGATAATACAACATACATGAAATATGTTCCACGGTATTAACTTTTATCGGAAAATCCCTAATAAAAGTCATCGGCCACGACTTTTATTCGATTTATTGTATCAATTAACATCGCATACGTTTGCTAAATGGAGTTTGTTTACCATCCGTTTTTTAGTTAAGAAATCTAAGCATTTCTACTACTTAAAGTCCTCTTTTTCTCTACATCACAACAAAATGTTTGATAAGCATCATCTAAACCAGAATTGTGCTATCCCTCTAATTGTCCATGTCTACTGATTAACGTGAAAACTACTGTGTCGTTGATGTCTGCATAATGAGTATGCCAGCAGCTCTTGTAAAGCAAACCACCATGATAGCATAATTATAAGCTACTTCGTTAGCGACACCAAATTGCCCACTGATGAGGCCTCACTAATCTCGCAAAAAGTAATTTTTTTAATTTTTGAACATGCAACATTATTGAAATGGAGCAGGAATCCACACTGCTAGAGATTGCACTGGTATATCATAAGCAATACAAGTAAGAAGATTCCATGTATTCTGTGGTATATTTGTATGTTCATTTCGCGAATAAAAGATTGTGAAAATGGATTGCTATACCTTATTGAACACGGTAAACCGTGGAATTATAGGTACTCTTTGAGAGGCGATGTATGGATATACTGATGGGGGCGTTATTGCATTAGGCGCAAAACGCTTAAAAGAGCATCTCCGTTATTTGCAGTATTGGGAGGTACGTTATTGTCCATGTGAAACCCGTTGCTACTACACTTAACTACACCCTGTTTCTCAGAAAGTGTTTATGTTAAAAGTAATTAGCTCAGTTTCTTTATGAATTTTTAGTTGTTTACCGACCTTGTTTTGTATGGAAAACATTTGTGCTATTTTGCCGTAGATGTCGATCGGTTCGTTTGTACACTTGCGTCTAGGTCTAGTACGGTGCATTACATAATCTCGGATATATAAATACAGTTCCAAGTAGTAGTAAACAGGTTGTTTATACTTTATTCATGGTAACACTCGAAATAAACCACCATTCAAAAAAAATATTTTTGTTCAATGTTTTTTATTTCTCTCAATAGCTTGTACTTGATTTATTCTCAATAGTTGTGACAAAACAACATCAAACCTGTGGCGATCAATTCATAAGACCTCACCACATCAAAATAAAATACATGCAATTTAAGTTGTTAAAAATAAAACAAACCAGTATGTGTGTTACTTGTAATGGGGCATTATTTATGGGAATTCGTCTACAAAGCTTAAGTGATACTACATGCATGTACCGGACTACATTCAATATGACACATAAATCGAAATAAATGACATATCAATCAAAATTGATATAACATGAAATAGTTTAATTTGTTAAACTTCAGTTTAAAATTCCCTTATCATATATGTGATGTGTATAAGTCACCCTTCATTAAGATAACAATCAAAGTAAAATAATTTGGCCAAACAAATATTGGACAAAGGATATGAGGTTAACAAAAAAAAATGCGAATAAATGATACACACTAAGGTGCGTATAAATCAAGCAAATATGCTTCCAGGCTACAACAATATTTATGTCAATTCAACTTTTAAAAACACCTTCACCAGATATGTTTGCAAAACTTCTGAAGAGAAAACATGTGTTGGAAAGAATACATGAATTACGAATAAGACGATGGCGAGATTAAAGAGTTCAATGTATAAGACAGTTTGTCATATTAGGCAGGTAAATTCATTGAAATGAAAAGAAAGTAAATTTCATTGGTATCGACTAATCATTTTTTGGACCGGCTATATAAAAATAAACCGGCACTTGTTGCCAATTCATGTTTTGAAGAAATTGGCATTATAAGTTCACACAATGTGTGTAAAAGATCCGTTATTGTAAAATTTAACCAATCATATCTTCGCCCATTGTTATCCAATTAGTTATAACCAAGGATCAAATGAGAGCTTGTAATGAGGCCTTTGTAATGGTATGAAAATCTACATTTTGATTTTTACCAACAAGTGCCGGGCTTTGCTATAGCCGGTCACAGTGTTTCATTTATCGAACTAACACAATGTGAGATGAAAGGTGTAATGGTTTCATTATTAATGAACTCTGTATGTCCACGGGTTATGATGATTACATCAATTATAAGTATATGATAATTTACATAGGAATAATTGTAAAAACAGTAAATAGAGAACACAAGCAACGACCGGCTCGCGGCACTTCAATGCATTTATAACACCAGATAAAATGTGTGATGTCTCCATGCGTTTAGTTCGTATGTGTCGTTTATTTTGTAAGGTAATTATGTGACTTCCATCCGCGTTCTATGTCAAACACTTGTGGGAAACATGATTCATTGAGATCAACACAAGGATAGGGGTGTTGAAGTTAACATGCATATGACAGTGCAATACAAAACGTTATGATAAAAATTATAACACATATTTATAAATGCCAATAATTGAATAATATATTCTAAGTGCCATCACAAGCTGAATATGATTTGTTTCCATTTTCCAATACAAACAACAGCAATCGTGAGAATGGGGAGTTTACATAAGTTGTCAAACACACAATGATAAAAACTAAATATTTCCAAGTCAAAAAATACGGTCGTCACGTTACTCTTTGTTCCATGTTGAACAAAATTATATACAAATATCGCACATGTCACGGGACCATGGACTCAGACATGCAACAGTCATAAGTGAATTTACCTACAAATAATCATAACATCGCTGTAGATATAAAACTGCTTAATTGCCAACATATCTTTATATGAAAACTACTCTAACATTACGTTGCATGAATATGCAAGGCTACTGATTAATCCTTCTTTTTGTGTTATGTTGAATTAGTATAAATGTTGTTGGGTGTTTAATTACCCGTCATACACCACAGCAATACCTATGACATGCATACTATATGGGCAATTGCACGAAAAATGTTACCCAAGGATGGAAAAATGAAACTCATGGGACAGCCTTGTTAACTACTGGATAGTAATGAGGAAGGACCATATTTTGATGACTAAAAGAAACAAGTTTGAAATTCAATGCAGAATTATTTTTTTTTGGCCATTGAAGTTGGGAAAAAAATTGTATGTATTACCCCCCCAAAAATGATGAAATTTGCATCCGTTGTTTGTGAAATAAAATTTAAAAATATGGATCACTTCAGAACAATAATTCGACTTCTAATGTCTTGTTTATGCTTTGTTTTAACATCATAGAAAAGGAAATTGTGTAAAAATCTTTACTTTTTGAAAACTGTTATTGGATAAAATCTTGATTCTTACAACATTGATGTGTAATGTCCGTGACGTTTTAGATATAAAAGTTTTTGTAGAAGCAGAAGTCCTAATTCAATTTAATTCAAAATTCATTTGAAAAGCTAGAGTGTTATATCATAAAGTATATCAAGAGCATTTACTAAAATATTTGATGGTTTGACCAGAATGGCGTCACGGACACCACGTCACGGCTGCGTCACGGACATTACATACACAGTGAAAAGTATAAAAAAGCAGAGAAAAAAATATCAAGCATTATTTTCTCATTTAAATGTCTTATTTTAGCCAAGAAATAAGATAATCCCAAGTAACAGGGGCACTACTACCTTCCTGGTTTAAGTTTTAATAAATTGTATCGTTAATCAGATAGTGAACTTTGAGTCAGTACTCTGAACTATTTATAAAACTAAATTCATTGCTTAATTTGAACATGCATGTCTCAATAATCAATAAAGACTTGACCATAACTTACTGGGAGGAGATCAAATTGCAAAAATTATACTCTTAGTCCATGATTTTCCATGTGTTATGCCCATGATGTACTCAACTTTTTTTTATATTTGCACAAAACAGCATTGTACCTGATTAAAAATGTATAATATTGTTTTAAATAGTTGAACATCTGGTTTACTGCACATTCTGTTGAAAAATTTCAAATTTTACAATAATTTTGGACAAACTTATTAATATTTTTAAAATCATTTGCTAATTGAAAAAAAATTGAAATATAATTTTTGTTCGCAAAACTGTTTGATTACATATCAAATGTACAATTAAAAAAATTTCATGCACAATGGAGCATTTTTTGCGGGTTATTTCTGAGTTTAGAAAAAAGTGGACAAAAGTGTAATGTCCGTGACGCTGAAAATGTAATGTCCGTGACGCAATGTTTTGTTGTCTAGATCACATATGCCTGGCCCGTTTCCCCCAAAACAACTTGGATTCAATTCATCATTGCCTGTTCTATAATTAAATACCTAAATCACCTTTGTGAGGTCTCAGAACTAACAGACTTTTGCAAAGATGTATATGGATGCAAAAAGTCATGTCCAAAAGATGTAATGTCCGTGACGGCGCACATTTTGCAGAATTACTCAGTAACGAATTGGATAAATGTTCTGAAACTTTTTTTGCATACCAAACCAGGATATTGCTTTGTAATCAAAATAAAAGTTAGACATTAGTTAGAGGTATGAATTAGTAGTGGCATTGGAAAATCATGAAAATTCTCTGATTTGTAATGTCCGTGACGCTGGAGTTGCCCATATATACGAAATAAACAAAAGATGGGTTGCTAGTAAACACGGATAAATGTACAATGTGCAACATAATTATGCGAATATTCATATCCAAAAAACACACGATGTATCAAAGATGTGACCTTGTTAATACAAATGAAGCATTGATGTGATACATTGCAAATAAAATCATAAAGGCCAGCGAATACTCATAACATAATATATACATGGAGATTATGACAGATCATACAAGATCAAAACAAAATTCACACGTATTATTGGCCGAAATCAACGAGAACGAATGGTAAACATTATTTACTTGGAACAACACAACGAAATGTGTTAGTATATTGGATTTAAAGTTAATATACACCACATACTGCAGTTCATGATCAAGAAGTGCATAGAAAATATAAACAGCATGACTAGAATTGAGCAATGTAGATATGTTACAAATATAAGACCATTATTGGACCATATACGCATACTCATAGTGTCAAATGAGTATGAGAAAAACAAATCTATAAACTAAGGCGTTGATCTCACAAGTAGTTTCCACGTTACCATGGTTACACAAATTGTCACCATGTGTCATTAGTCAACGTTACCTAATGGTGGTAATATACATGTGTTCGTACATAAGAAAGATGAACTACGGTAATAATATGAAGTGCTTATCATTATAATCATATTTTACAATGAGAACTTCTCTTAAATGGTCGTGCATTAATATGCAAGACTAATATATATTGTGCTTTGTTTCATTTGCTATGTTTTAAAGCCAAATAACAATATTGGGAAAGTTACCGAAAACATCTAAATTAGCCAAACCAATTGATCAACATTGTTGAATAAGTATAGAAAGGGCTTGTGTGGTAAAATCCGAACCTTAGAATCGTTAAATACAAAATATTGGAACATATTGGAAGCTGGGCTGGAGATATCGACCAAATGGGTTACAGATAAACATGCATACAACGTATAACTTATGTGGGTGATGATATATACAGAAAAAGAAACAGTATATCAATCAATTATGTGGTCTTTTTAAGTAACAATGAAGTATTGACGTGATACAGTTCAAATGAAACATGTAAGGCCACCGTATAACGTTATAGTGTCTACATGCAAAGTTATGAGATATGCTTAAATGATAACAACTTGCTCCACTTGTGTTGCTTAAAAGCAACGATTCTCATGTAAAACGATCAAGATGATGCCAATGACTATGAATCTGGTTACATTAAAGAACGTGTACGTACTTTCACAATGTATGTATGGATGTATACACGCTTGGTTTTGTATTGTTAAAGCAAATTAAATGGTCTCCAAATTATAACAATGACCTTTGTCACGTCAAATTAAACTGCAGGGCATAAACATAATATTCACACCAAGTGAACAGTTTACGGTATGTGCAAACAATACAATAAACACCAGTATGATGAAATTATATATATAAAGATAACCATATAACACAATATCATAATTATTAAATACCTCTAAATGTAAAAATATTACGACACACATATAAATTATATGACGTCAAGTATCTAAAATATATTGACATAACTAACCTAATTCCATTTGGTCAAAGAACACCGTTGCATATCGACAAATAGGCATATTCATACAATCCATTCTAGTTTGTTGACAGTTTTTGATCATGCTTTTTTCTGCACCAAATGTAAGTCATCGAAACATATTTAGTGTTTCAATATTGTGGTCATGTTAAGCAAATTGAAGTGATACAGTTCAAATAGATGTTAAAGGCAACACGATACAGCTGCTAACATGCACATTACGATATATGAAATGATCTTTCACATTCAAAACAAAATACACACTTATTATCAACTTAAATGAACGACTTGTCACCACATAACCTCCACCCATGTCAAGGACTGTATGTCCTCAAGAACCTTATGTACACATTATTCATCGAGAAACAACACCCAACACAAGGGACAAGGTTAACTTGCATCACATTATACATTTTTGTGAACAATGCAATACACATCTTATCACAAAACCTGATAGAAAAAATGTTAGAAGACCATGTTATCAGACATGCAATATAGATTCTACATAGCTTTAATTCAGTGTAACAACAAGTTATTTACTTAACAACACATATATTGCATGGATATGCACGACTGATCTATAGTTGGTGTTTTTTTTTTGTATTTTTCCTTGCTTTTAGCGATATAGATGTTGAATAAGTATACATGTTCTCAGATGAAATATACAACTTGAAAAACAAAACGTTGTGTATGCAACACAACCATACATATGACATGCAGTCTACATACAAACCAAAATCTGAATTACTGGTTATTACCTATACATTTACAAGTTATAAGTTATGTGGTTGATCATATACCGAACATACATAGTGTGTCAATATTGTGGTCGTGTTAAATATCATTTGAAAATTGAAGTGATACAGTTCGAATAGATGGCAAAGGCAACACGATACAGCTAACATGCACATTACGATATATGTAATGATCTTTCATATTAAAAACAAAAATACACACTTATTATCAACTGAAATCAACGACTTGTCACCACGTAACCTCCACCCATGTCAAGGACTTTATGTCCTCAAGGATTGTATGTACACATTATTCATCGAGAAACAACACCCAGCACAAAGGACAAGTGTTAGTTCAAGGGTGTTCATGTTAACTTGCATGACATATATACAGTATTTTACACAATGCAATACACATCGTATCACATAAACCTTATGTTACAAGACCATGTAATCAGACATGCAATAATATAGACTCTACATAGCTTTAAATCAGTATAAAAACAAGTTCATTGACACAATTCTCTATGGTAAGTATGGTAAGTATATATGGTATAATATGGTACTTAGATATGCAAGACTGATATGTATTTGTATGTTGTTTTTTGTGTCTTTTCCCCTTTTGTTGGCAATATAATATTACAGATGTTGAATAAGTATTCATATTTTCCAATTAAATATAAAACTTTTAAAGAAAAAATTTCTTGATTACAATCCAATACTTTCGTATGTGACATGCAGACTGCAAACAAAATATGACTTTAACAGGCATAAATTTACAAGTTATAACTTATGTAGTTGATCATATATCAACACCATTCATAATACACAACACCCTCACGTGTTATTGTTTGAAATCAACGATTCGCAACCATCTAACCTCCATCCATGTAAACCGTATTCATCGATATCAACATCCAACACAAGGACATGTGTTATTTCAAGTGTGTTCAGGTTAACATACATGACATAAGAAGAGCTTAATTCCAAAAGGGGCTATATCCACTTTCCATAGAAATGAGTTAACGATATCAGCGCATTAATAAGCTACGTAGCTATCTAGAAATCTGAATTTTAGGACGAATTACGAGATAAAAATAAAAATATGGAACGTTCAATTTTCATGTTCCCATAGACACGTGTACAAAGTTGGACAAAGAAATCTGATTCTCTCCGAAATTGAAAAAAGTGGATATAGCCCCTTTTGGAAATAAGCTCTTCAATATTACTTAGTGCAATACACAGCGTATCACACAGTATTACAACAACATCATTAACACATTTGTCAATGGTTACTACTCTTATTATGGGACATGTATATGCAAGACTGATATATATATATTTCTTTTTTTCCTTGTTTTCGGGGATATACTGTAGATGTTGAATATACTGTAGATGTTGAATAAGCACCCATGTTCTCAAATGAAATACACAACTTTAAAAGTAAACGTTGTGTCTACAACACAACCATACATATGACAGGAATACTACATACAACAAAAATATGATTGGTAATCACGTAAACATTTACAAGATGTTTCAATTACACTGTTTCAATATAATACAGCTTTCATGAAAATTCCCATAGATGAAATGATCTTACATAATAAACACAAAACCCTCGCGTATTATTAATTCAAATCAACGATTTGTTACCTCGTAACCGCTATCCATGTCTTACATGGAGAACCATATGTTAACATCATTCATCGAGAACAACACCCAACACAGGAACATGTGTTAGTTCAAGGATGTTCATGTTAACTTGCATCACATATACAGTATGTAACATAGTGCAATACACAACGTATCAAACAACCTGCTGACAAATGTATGTTAGATTACCATGAACTCATAAATGCAATCAAGATTCTACATATATTTAAAACAGTATAACAAAAAGTTCATCAACACATTTGTCAATGGTTACTACTCTTACTAAAGTACATTGATATGTACAACTGATATAGTTTGGTGTTTTTTTCTTCTTTTCTTTGTCTTTTGCGATATAGATGTTAAATAAGTATACATATTCTCAAATGATGTAACCAACTTTAAAAGCAAACGAAAATATTACTTACTGGTAATCACCTATTCATTTACAAGATTATGTAGTTATGTGGTTAATCATAAATACCGAAAATACATAGTGTGTCAATATTGTGGTCATGTTAAATAACATTTGCAAATTGAAGTGATACCATTCAAAGTAATGGCAAAGGCAACACGATAGAGCTAAGAAATAAGTAAGATATGTGAAATAAGCTGACATAATCAAACAAAATACACACCTATTATAAATTTAAATCAACGATTTGTTACCCCATTGCATCCATCCATGTTTTATATCACGGAATTTATGTAAACATTGTTCATCGAGAACAACACCCAACACAGGGACATGTGTTAGTTCAAATGTGTTCAGGTTAACATACATAACATATATACAGTATATGACATAATGCAATACACAAAGTATCACAAAACATGTTGAAAATTATGTGTTAGAAGATTGTGTAATTAGACATGCAATATAGATTCTACATAGCTTCAAATCAGTCAAAACAAGTGAATTACTTAACAACACACTTTCAATTGTAATGTCTCTTAAATGGTACATGGATATGCAAGACTGATATATATATTTTTTTCTTTTTCCTTGTTTTTGCAATATAGATATTAAATAAGTATCCATATTTTCAAATTAAATATAAAAATTGTAAAGCAAAACATTTCTTAATTACAATCATATACATTTGTATATGACATGCAGACTGCAAACAAAATATGACTTTAACACGCATACATTTACAAGATATAACTTATGTAGTTAATCATATACCAACACCATACACAATACACAAAACCCTCATGTGTTATTGTTTGAAATCCATGATTTGCTACCACGCAATCTCCATCCATGTATTACATCTAGGACGCTATGTAGACATTGTGTCATCGAGAACAAAATCCAACAAAAGGACATGTGTTGGTTCAGATTAACATGCATCCACACATGGCACAGTGCAATACGCAACATATTACAAACTTTCGAATATGTACCTGTTCAAGTAAAATATACCATAAACATAATGCATCTCAATATTATTTTAATTTAAGTGAAAAATAACTAGGTATATAAAACGTTGATAACATTATCATATTAAACATTATATGAAGCGTCATCACAAAACGATGCCAACGTGACCTTCATCCATGTTACACAGTGGTATTAATACCTATATGGGTCAGATTTTTGAAATGTGCACTTTTGGCCATTTCCAGACCTTGAGCGCTTCTATCATTTGCTGTGTCTCACCATTAACTCTGATATACCTGTTTTTGGTCTCATATTAAAGAGTATTATTAAGGCTTTCAGAAAATGTATAGTTTTATATCATTTCAAACATTTGGTTTCATGCCACAGGACCTCAAATGTGAAAAAATAGCATAAATTGGCATTTTCCACAAAATTATGAATATTTTAACCTGATAAAAAAAAATATTAATCAACTCTAAAGGCATTAATGTCTATATTTTCTATCTTACGTGTCTTGAGCATGTATCACATAAGAATTGGCGGTAGAGCGTCATTGATATGATCTCAGGGTACATTTCAATAGGAAAGGTCATAATAAGTGAACGTCCGTGAACATACATTCAAATCCATACAACCAGAATTCTACTTAGTTGTCAAAACAAAAACTATTGCCAAAACTAAGGGTTGAACTCACTGAACACATTCTACAAAAATTGTTGGCTAACAACTCCTGCTGGCGGAGTAACATTTTTTTGTATGAAATTATACTGGATTTCGTCACGGACGTTCTGTCGTCTTGTATCATCACTGCCCAGCGAAGTGCATCCTAGTCATCAATTGCTGGGGTCAGTCTGATGAACTCACAGTAGGGCCACAGTATTTTGCCTATTTGAAAACTATCTATCAAATACAATGTTTGGTTTGGGCCGAAAACTGATCTTCGTGAACGTCCGTGATGAAAACGAACGTCCGGCAAGAGTAGACCCAATTACGAATCTGAGGCTGCTTATCTGCACGTAGACACCGGTACAGCAATTTTATTTGGCAAGCAGCTAACCAAGAAGCTATATCAGGCATTTTTGAAGCCTTTTGACAACTATTTATGATACGGACGTTCGCTCGGACGTTCGTTCACGGACGTTCGATCATGAAAATTGTTCTAATAATGTTACCATGTTAAACGCTCACATCAAGTTGATACCGTTTGATGTTGTTAGTACATTGTTATGTCTCTCATATCCCAGATAGATTTATTTCCTGCAAGTCATTTAACTGTAACAAACTTATGAAATGTTGTGGTCACGGATGTTCGTTCGTCATTTATGGCCAAAAAAATCTTAGTAAAAGTTCAAGTACTGGCACAATTTTTTGACAGCAGGTGCCCCTTGTGTGTGCCTTTCGACCCAGGTCACTGCCAACCACACATGAATATGTTGATTTTTAGTCACCATCACGGAGGTTCGTTTTACAGTTGAACACCTTGCTTAGCTGTTTTGTATACCCCTAGATATTATATTTACTTCTACCCGTGCAGCGTGGACATTATACTATAGGAAGGCAAACCCCAGGATTATGATTGTGCACAGTCGCAGGCCTACAAGCGAAAGAAAGCTGTTCAAAACATAATGGTAAAAAGGGGGTATATGGCGCAATAACAACATTGCAACCGAAGGTCTGAGTGGAAACTGTTGCCCCACCCTCTGCAAAACTTGAGACTGTCGGCTCCTCCTCTGCTGCAGGCTTTGAGACTGTTTTCTCATCTGCCTGTCGGATTTAAGTCCAACTAAATGGCTGTATGACGCCAGTTGTTTGAAAAGAAGAGGTACATCACAAAGGTCGTCAGGTACTTGCGAGAGGATAGCGACTTGCTTTACAATATTGACTGTATTAAGAAAAAGCAACAAATACATGCAGACCCCTCTTCAACCCCCCCCCCCCCCCCTCATAAAAAAGAAAATAAATAAATAAAATAATAATATAATAATGATAATACAAAATAAATACATGATTATATCATAATTTATGCCTGATGTGCAAAGGCGCAATATCCAGCCCGTAAGTGTGCAGATCTAGACTCGACAAACGCATTTATTATTATGATGACGTATGAATAGGTTTTCAATGCATCTCTGCTTCAATCTGTTGATAGTGTCAAATTATGTGGTATCGTTTGAAATTATATCTAGCAAGGGATTAGATTTGTTGGACTTCTTCCATTTAATAGAGATTGTAAGATTTATGCATTATTTTGATGACTTCATCGTAATAATACTTATAATATGTTCTTTTGTTCTTTCTTGATATATCAAAAATGTTGTTTTTGCTATGATCATTATAATATTGTACAACTAAATTTCAGCTTTGCGCAATATTTATGATAAACCATTCAAGGTCAACACTGTTCTTAATTCTAATTGAAACATTGAAACCGATTGGAAGCTAACAATTAGGAAACGAGATGTGGGTCAGGAAACATCGGAATTAACTATCAACGTGATTATTTGCTAGATTTAACTTTGACATATTAATGTTATAAAACAATTTATAATCTCTGCAAATTAGATTTAAACAGTTAGCCCTTAAAATGATTGTATTTATTATTATAATTATGCGATTGGTTTTACATTTTATTAAAATATTCTTTCTAAATATAATGATAAAATGCAATAACAAACACATATAATATGTTTAGCGTAAATATTTAGCGTAATGGTTTCTATGTCTAATATTTCTTTATACAAAACATATACATGTATGATCTAAAATGCAATCTATTATGTATTTACTTAAGAAATAAGTTATACGAGTATATTATTTACTTTGCTCATGGCTTTTGTTACCCTCAGTTTGTTTTATGTTTTGTCATAATACATATAAGCAGTTCAGCCATATAGCTGGAATAGATAAATATATGTATCTTCAATTAATAAACCATATTCATATACGAATTGAATTGAAATACATGTACAACATACACAAACCAAAATAACAGTTTATATATGGGTCTCCCAAAGTCAAAATACATCTTAAATATATATGGCAAGGTTTGAAACGTGTGATAGGCATATATATTAACATATTATGTTGGCACTTACATTTATTTCTGTAATTAATTGACTCGAGGGACCAGTGGCGTAGCGTGGTCGGACTGATTGGGGGGGCACGAAAATTATTGGGGGGGCACACCTTATGTATTTCTTTGTTTTTTCAAAAAATGGCCCCTTATGTTTTCTATTGTTTTTTCGAAATTATTGGGGGGGGGGCACGTGCCCCCCCGTGCCCCCCCGTAGCTACGCCACTGCGAGGGACACTTGGGTACCACTATAGGCAATTCGAGAACGTCCGTGAAATTAATACGAACGTCCGTGACATTAAGACTCGTGTGAGAAACCATCTTCTGGTAACAGGAAAATGGCCTTTATTCTGATTATACATGTTATTTATGATTGCAGAAATGTTGTAAAATCATTTATTTACAGAAGTACAGTGGCATTTCTGTTATAGAGTGCCCAACCGGGGAAAGCCGGTGTAAAATTAGGGGTTACGATTTCCACAGGTCCACTAAGAGTGATAGTTAAGTAGCAGACATGTCATTATAATTAATTCAGATAGCTAAAATCATATCAACTGTTAAATTTATATGTTTTATATTGGTCTGGCGGAGATTCAAATAATGTTGTCATCAATTTCTGTAAGACTGTGCAGGCAGAGAACGTCCGTGAAATTTATGCGAACGTCCGTGAAATTGTAATTAAAAACAATATAGTAAGAAAGAGGGACCAGGCGACTTGGAAATGCTACTATTATATCTGACTAGGATGTATACATGGTCTCTAGCTTAAATATAATAGGAATAGATAAAGTATTATCATCATATTGTTCTATAAGCATTAAATCAATTTAAACCAATAATAGGACTCATTATAACGACCAGTGGCCATATTCATAAAAGCCCGATAGCCTATCTGTCAGCTAGGCCTTATCTCCTTGCC
Organism: Echinarachnius parma; assembly: GCA_037951105.1. Classification (NCBI taxonomy): domain Eukaryota; kingdom Metazoa; phylum Echinodermata; class Echinoidea; order Clypeasteroida; family Echinarachniidae; genus Echinarachnius; species Echinarachnius parma. The sequence goes on along the minus strand of JBAMJV010000874.1, from coordinate 269,540 downwards.
AAAATGCCATCTTGGACGATAACTAGCGGGGAACTCACACAACTCGCTTGGGTGATCACCTTTGTTTTCACAAACCAGTGCACAACACACACGTGCATAGATATGTCTTTAGTAATGTGTGTAGATTTTGCACGCTGTCTATGCCCTTACCATATCGACCAATCAACGAGCGTCTAAGCCTTGTAATACAATAGCCATTTAAAATCTTCGTAGCGGGTTGCTAAATCGTAATTCAAGAAGCACTGCTAACCATACCGATAACAAGCTAACAACTCGGATGATCTAATTTATTCATCGTGGCTGTCATGGTAACATTCCATCTGTTGCAAGTTTGTTTGACATCGCATAAAAGCGCTGTTTACTCGAGCGTGTGAATGAACGAATTGTTCCTTATTGTTCCAATCATAAAGCGTCTTATGTGTTCTACAACATGATGCAGTAAGGGGGGGGGGGGGGGTAGTATAACATAATTGTCTTATCTGGGGTAAACCGGGTGGGGGGCCGGTAACTTGTGTCCAAAACAAAAAGCTTGCTATAATTCCTAAATGTAAGGGTGTTACTGTAGATATGAGCGTGAGTAGGAATTATGTTTTTTTTTCGGGGCGGGGGGGGGGGGGGGGGGGGGGAGGGATCACGTGTAAGCACATGTTTTCATAGCCACCCCAATGAAGGAAAACCAAATACATCTCCACGCTTATAATATGATAGCATGACAAGGGAAACTATTGGAGTGAAAACAGAAACGAAATTGCATTAAATAGTATTATTTTGGATGTGGTGTGGCAACATTGGTAGAGCGCGCGCTTTCCAATCCTGAGATCCCGGGTTCGAACCCTGCCCACCGCGTTTGTCCTTCGGCAAGACAATTTATCCACTATTGCTGCTCTCGACCCAGGTGTATAAATGGGTACCCGGAAGGATGGGAAGGAGTTATTTAGCACTGTGTGCACCTATGTGGTTGCCTGGCTGGAATGCTCCCCAGGGAGTGGACAATGTGCACTTTGTGTGCTGGATTGAGTGCAGTTATGTATCCGATGACCGGGGTAATAATAGTGATGCGCCGCGAGCGTCGAAAGACGGAACGTGCGCTATATAAGTAGCCACCATTATTATTATTATTATATAGATAGATTCATCAAAACAGAATTGAAATCACATAAAATCAATCCGAACTGCAAACGTAAGCTAATATGTCACAAAAAGGAAAAATAAAGGGAAATTACTCTCCAGATAAAAACATGTAATTTAAGCTGATAAAAGATGTTATTGCTGAAGTACAAGGATGCTAGGGCAAACACGGAAAAGTATGTTACTTGTGGAACTATTTTGTACAAACATCACGCTATCATAAAACAAATCTCTAATATCCCTTATTCGAATATTCCTCTTGCCATGTTCACGATCGCGCCACACGCATATACACACAAAAACCGGGCAGATTGTTACTTGCTAGCAATTTAGAGGTACATCAGAGTACCTCTAAATTTTTGGTCCAGTGTCGCTAAAATTTGTCCTATCTGGCTTTGGTGAATAAGAAAAAATTAGCTGGGTGTTAGGTCGTCATTCAACTTCACGCCTTTGTTGTAAGTCCAACAAAGCTCTATTCAGAACGTCCCGCATAAATAGATTTCAATGCATTTAGTCGGCACCGCAGATCTATTGTTGTAATTGTTCGCATTTCGACTAACAATGTCGTGGAATACCAAATGCTTGTGGAATTTAGACAGATGGGTTGTCATGCTAGGCCAGGCCTTGACTACGATAGCGAATTTAGCCTATCAGCCTTTTGTGAATACCAGTTAAGCCTAGCGGACATCGAAATCGTAATTTGATCAACCAACTAGCTTATCGGGGTTTTATGAATATGGCCACAGGTCCATGTAAAAACCAAACCATTTAAAAAGATTTATTGCAATGTTCAAGTTTGTTTGTATAATGACCCTGTTTTAAAGCCATTTACGAAGAATAGGAACTCTTTTTGATGATATCAGATCATTCTGCCAACATTCTTGTTTCTGGCGAACGTCCGTGAGCGATATGGGAACGTCCGTGATGAAAACTATACTCTCTTTGGTTATGTAATTATGCAATATATGATCTAGACAGCGATTGATCCTATTAACATGCACATTGAATTATGTGATTCGGGAATACGAGCGTATATAGGTGCGTTCCTAAAAAATGCGGCTAAAGTAAAGCAAAGGTTCCGAATAACATATTATTTAAAAAAAATATAACAATTCAGTCAAAGTTTGGACGTTTGTATTTTCTATTTGGCAAATAAAACATTAATCCACGTTTGGCATACAGAGAGAAGCAAGTCTTAGAAGTAAATTATCCGAATATAAGCTGTATATGACAGAAAATAAATGAGATATATGGGTACTAAATCTATATCTACATAATCCCTCACGGACATTCGCCTTTTGGAGATGGGTTATTTCAACAGTGAATAAAAACGGAACCACATGGAGTTTCCCAGTATAATGGGGTACGCCTGAAAGCTAGGAGTGCATGCTTTCACATTAGATAGATGTCTTTAAATTAAAAAAATTAATTGAATTTTACCCTGTTTGGGCCGAAAAGTGCACTTTTCAAAATTCTGACCCATATATATACATAACCAGGAATGAAGCAAACTGTTATAATATGTAGAGCTAAGATAGTAGAATATTGCTACTGTGTGAATACAATATCGTTTACACACAACGTATCGTTAAATGTAAGTAAGAAGACCATGAATTCATAAATGCAATCGTACTTTCAATTAGTTGCAATAATTATAACGCACTGTATATTGAATGCTCTTTAATTACCAACTCATATGGTGCATGAATATGCGAGGCCAATAATTGGTCTGTTTTCCTTTTGGAGCAGAAAATATGTTTCAATTTAAGCTATACAACGTTGACAAAAACATTACTTCCACACAACAGCAATGCCATATTCACAATTCATTACATTATACATTTACAAGATAGAACCTCTGAGATCAATCACATTACGTATATAGCGTATCAAAATGGAAGTCTTGCTAAATAAGATTCGGATATTTTGGATGGAAGTTTTATTTATCCTGTTCGACCAGAGGGACGTGCATCTATTATTAGTATAACTCGGCCATTTCATACTCTTCCGCACTTTATTGTGCACCCTCTCCAACAGGTGCTACTTTACAGTGCACTCATGGTTTTTACACATCATCATTCATGCCAAGTACCCATATTGCACCTGGGCCGGGAGCAGCAATGTGGATAAAGTGCCTTGCTGTAGGACACTAGTGCTGTACTGATGGCATCGATATGGGTTCAAACCCGGCTCCCGTGCTTCGCAGTCAAGCGTCTATCCGATCGTACCACAACACCTCCACGATTATTTAAGTGATCATTAAAATAATGTGATCAAGGCCAAGAAATACCGCTACAACATATGATTTAAAATCAACACTTATATTGTTTATAATCAACGATTTGCCACTACGTAACCTACATCAACATCTTATATCTAGAACGGATGGTAAACAGTATTCACTGTAAATAACAAAAAGATATGTGTAAGGTAAAGGGGGTTGAGGTTAACATGAATCGATTACAGCAATGCGCAGCATACTGACAAACGTTCCAATGGATGCAAGCAAGTACAAACAAAACATAAACATAATCACGCCCCATTATGTTTACATTTTTACGATACAATATAAATGTGAGATAAATGTGTCTTTATAAAGTATCACATGTTCATGCGATTACACAGAAGACGGTTATATTTGTTAGCGATCATCTGAACATATTTCCAATTGTACCTGTCAGAATAATATATTTATAAACAAATATATCTACATGCAAATTTTCGTAAAAAGTATGTAAGAAGTTTCCAATTATCAATGGGTAAAACACCTCCACAAATCTACATATTTAAGAATTCATTTGTTATAAATTAATATACAATGCATATTTAGTTTTGTTCTTGTTTTTGAGCAAGATGAATCGCATAGTATTATATCTGTACTTCTAAGCCGTCAAACGTTGGTACCAAAGTATTAGTTATATATTAACACAATCACTGCAATACTTATGACATGCAAACTATATATAAGCACAGCAGAGGTTGCTGTTCAATTTGCATACATTTACAGGATATAACTTATTTATGTGATTATTATGTGTAAATATAGTATTATGTGTAAGTTTTGTAAACCAAACATACTGCAATAATCTTCAAAATTTCGTCGTGTACTACGAAAGAGAAGAACAAATTACATTGAAGCATATACGCAATACAACTAGAACAAAATCTTAAAGGGATAGTTGAGTTTTGGTAGAGAGGGCGCTAGACTACTTATTTTTTTGTGAGGTAATGAAAAACTGAGTGTAAAATTTGAAAGAGCATAATATTTAAATAATAAAATCATCTTTGTTTGATCAAAATCGGTTCAGAGACGGCTGAAATATCCATAAATATAACTATTTGTAATAAACCTGGGGCCCCAGGTTTATTAGAGAATTTTGAACCAGCCGTTAAAAATTCAAAAAAATGCTTCCTCTTTTCAAAAAGTTACAAAATAGGTATTTAAATAGTTGTTGGTTATTTATCTATCTAATCACTATTTCAACAAAGCATCACATGCACAATATTTTATTCAAAATGGTTAAAACCGATGAGTGTTTAGAGAGCGCCCTCTTACGTTTTAACGGCTCTTTTTGAATGATAACATGATCTTTACTACGTCATTTGTAATTTTGTGTTCCTATCTAGTTGTAACTATTAGTTTGTAATGTAATGCTGCAGGTTTTGGTTACTAAAATTCAGTTTCACCAAAACTGTACTCTCCTTACCAGAACTCAACTATCGATTTAAATATTAGCAAATACCGCTAAAAATGATGTATATATTATTACGAGATATGAAATTACGTTCAATGATCAACGCTTCAAAAATATTGTTTAACATCAACGAAGAAAACAATGAATTAATATTCATCAATCATATTATTTTCCTTTTCATACAAACGACCAAAGGGCCGGTTTGATATCAATCACTAAGAATATGGTAAAATCATAAAAAGCCTGTGGATTCAGCCAATAGGGTTTCGTTATTTTGCTATAACGATGGACTGTGTGTTCATGTTAAATAAAATACTGGGCCATTAACACGTTATAATGTACACATTTTGCGAAATAATGTACGTACCCACACAATTTCCAAGATTAAACAACAATGATACTTATGATTAATTTAAGATATCATGATTATTTTCAGGACTACCCCAACAGTCCTTTCTAGGACTAACTACAGTCCTTTCTAGGACTAACAATTGTCCTTTTTAGGACTCTCCTAGAAAGAATACCAACAGTCTTTTTCAGGACTATCCCAACAGTCCTTTATAGGACTACCAACAGTCCTTTCTAGGACTACAAACAGTTCTTTTTAGAACTCTCCTAGAAAGAATACCAACAGTTCTTTTTAGAACTACACCAACAGTCCTTTCTAGGACTACCATAGTCCTTTTCAGGACTTACCAATCCACCCATTTCACATGGTGTACCCGTAAACCACACGTATTATTATCATGATTATTATTCAGTTCAATTCGATGTAAAATATAACTCAATGTAAAAATATTCACAGGATATATATTTATAATACGATGCATTATATCATGCGATTTGAACTTCAGGCAGATGCTGAAACATTAAAGGGGTAGTACAGTTTTGGTAAGGCTGAACTTTATTAACCAAAACCTGCACAATACCATTAGTACATTACAAACTATTAGTTAAAACTCCACCATGGTCGGAAGTAAAAAGCCTGTTATTATTCAAAAAGTGTCATTAAAACATTATAGGGCGCTCTCTAAAAAGCATTGGTTTCAACCATTTTTCATACAAAGTTGTGCATGTAATGTTTTTTTTTAATAACAATTAAATAGAGAGATCATCAACAAATATTTACGAACCGCTATTGATATTTTTTTCGAAAAATTGTAAGTATCTTTTATTTATTTTTTTTAAATCATCGAATAAATCTGGGGCCCAGATTTATTACGATTAGATATATTTGTTGATATTTCAGCCATTTCTGAACCGACTTGGACCAAATAAAGTTTATTCTGCCATTAAAATTGCATGTTCTTTCAAATTCGACACTCAGCTATTCATTACCCACAACAAATTGTGTTGTGCAGCGCCCTCTCTACCAAAAATGAACTGCCCTTTACATATATGTACTCGCATTTTAGACAATGCTGGCAGCATACTCCCCAGGACACAAACAAGGATGTCTAGAAACATTACTGTCCTCATTATTTTATACTGATTGATGCGAGAAAATATAATTATAAGATTTCTAGCCGTTTCTGGGTCGATTTGGACCAAATAAAAAAAAATTCTGCCGTTAAAATTGCATGTTCTCTCAAATTCGACACTCAGTTTTTCATTACCTCACAAACAAATTGTGATGTGCAGCGCCCTCTCTACCAAAAATAAACTACCCCTTGAATTAACATATCGGTATTTTAGATCTGACAAAGGATCCATATACTTAGTCATATTACTAAATGTTATGTTGTTTGTATAGCTCGTGTATGTTTTTCTTTTACATCATCACACAACTCACGTTGTCTGGCAACATATCTTCAATTGAATAAAAGACATACTAGTGTTGCAGACAATCGCATGTATGCTCCTCTGGAAAAAGTGTGTGTTTTCATAGAGTTAAATTATAGACCTCGCCATAAAGTGTCCTCTTACAATGTCACACAACAGTGCGACATTACTCCACTCGGAGACTGTACCCATGCCTGTTACGTTACACATTAGATAAAAGAAGGATATTGTATTTCTTGAGTCAAATATATATGTAAATTACAGTAATTGCATACAAAACTGGGCCATGAAAAGAGCATTGACCATGAACGCCATCAGATCTATGACAGTGTCAAATTAATCATGTAAACACTGTACATCAAACAAATTGCGAAAATTGCGCATCTTCGAACTTAGCAACAGAAATGTAACAAGAAACGTGTTATTATCATAATATCATAAGTGTTACTTGTTTGGCATGTAAATATATAATTGTCTGTACAGTGGGGCCTCAAACCTAGGCCCATGCTGCTATTCCGAGGTTCCGGCTATGATTTATACAATATAACTTGGTTGTTTAACTTTTTTAATTTTAAAAAACCTTTTGACTAACCCACTACGAGAACAAAAGGGATTAACACAAATACGAAAGTTAATAATTTGTGCATTATCATAATAATCTTAGTGTCAAGACAAAGGGCACGTACGTTCTTGATGGTACCGGTTATGCAATGCAAATGGTTATCCCGTCTTCTAGGTAGTGTAATAGAGTCACATGGTTAGGGGATTCAGGGGCGGATCTAGCTTTTTGCTAAGGGGGGGGGGGGGGGGTTGACCCGAGCCGCGTAGCGGCGAGTGGGGGGAGAGTCCGAGAAGGGGTATCATTTTATTTGCTATTTTGAACCCCCGTAAGTGATTTTTTTTCTCACTTTTTTCACTGAAACATTTTCACTTGGCAGCCCAAGGGGGGTTTAAACCCCTAACCCCCCCCCCCCCCCTCCCCTGAATCCCCCAGTGGGATTATCCTGTATTGGGATACGAAGAAAATTAGATCAAAGAATAAGGTGTAAGATTTTATTTAAATCTTCTACAAAACTCAGTTGTTTTTTGGTTAGTTGTGTTTAAAGGGAACTCTTGTGCCAAAATAAGAAGGTAATATAATACAAGTATTTATTTTAGTAATCCATTCCACCTGTAATTATACAAATAGATTTTTCGAATAAAAATTGTATTTGAAAGAAGAAAAAAAATACTGCAATCAAACATTAATGGTCTGTACACACAGGTTTTTTAAAATTTTGATATCACCTAAACCAGCCTTTACGAATTTAGGCATTATAACTAGACGTCTTCTTCAGACCCATTAACAAAATAATTTAGTTTAAGTCATGACGATTTTTGAAATTATGATAACGTTTTTTTTCAGGAAACCCTTTTTCTTAACTGTTTGGTGGGAAATATTTCATTTATTATTCTTGTTCATGCACATTATTCGATACTTATCTTGGGTGGCAGTTATGTAACTATTTTCAGTAGATGTCGGTTTCTAATTGTTTTAAGAATTATTATTGAAATGCATGAGTATATATAGGTAGTTTATAAATGAAGCGATTAATTAAAAAAAAATTAAAACATTTGTTTATAAAATTACTTATATTGTGAAAATTTGATGATATTTCAAACTAGTATTCGATCCTCAGAATTAAGTTTTATTAAGTTCTGGGAGGGAACCACACATACGTATTTTGCCCTGGTTATGGTGTTCTTGTTCTTGTTGCAATGTGCTGTTATCTTCTCGGCGGTGCAGTTTGTCTTGACTGGTCGTTTGTGTCTTGTTCATGCGCTACTACAGTCGACGGGTAAAGTTCGATGAAAGGAGATACAATGCAAAACGATGGAAGAAATGTTTTATAAGGAAAATATGTAAGGTCACGGAAATATCAAACCAATCTGTTGTTTAAGGAACAATGAATTGAAAGTGGAGAATAAGTATCTGAATAGTTTGAGCTTAATGTATACTAAAAGGAAAGCAATTACATTTGAATACTATGTAAGTTAAAAAATGCTCGATTTGACATGGTGAACTCCTAAATTGAGCGCAATCCTCACCATGTGCACATGTGGTCATAGAATGAAATTTTATATAATATAAATGCATTAAATTCTACTATTTGCGATTGGAAAACAACATCAGTTGTAATCATGCTTACCTGAACCTTTTACTTTTAGTTGAAGACCTAATGGTGCTGCGAAAATGTCACAATTTGGTAGCGTTATGAGGACTGGTCTATCGGACCTGTGGCCCTCTGAGTGGCCTGACTGCGGATCTGCCCGAAGCTCCATTGATATGTCTTGCCTTTGGTTGAGAGCTCCAGCGGGGACATCCATACTAACGCCGTAGTCCTCCAAGGAAAGATTTCCACCCTCAATGCCAATGGTTCTCAAAGTAGTAGTTAAACGTCCAATATATGTTGAAACCGATCCTACGGATGGAAATGGATTTTAAAGGGACATGTTATTCGTTATCCGGCATATTAATTATTAAAGTCTTCCCTTAAGTTAAAAAAAAGAATGAATAGAGAAAGTTTCATCGTTTCATCGTTTCATCGTCCAATTCAATTTTTTTCGAAGCTTCAAATTGTTGTTTTTTGGCTTGTATTCGATATAACTCCAAATGGAATTCAAAATGCACATCATGATAATTTATGTTAGAATCGAGGTCTTTCTAGAAAAAAAAATTCTGGTGACTGATAAGTTCGGTTTTTAAACAGTGATAGAATAGTTGGGTTGGCGGGTCGAGAGTGGATATAGTCTTTCAGAAACTGTAAGAGACATTGTCTTAGGCACAATGTGTCAATTCTAAAAAGGAGTATTGTATACAAATTTGAAATGAAATATCATATACATCCAGCATTTTGAAGGGATAATTGAGTTCTCGTATAGAGGGCGCTATAATAAATCATTTGTTTAGAGAGGTATTGACAAACTAGAGTATCAAATTTGTAAAATCATACAATTTTAATGATCAAAATCGGTTCAGAAATGGCTAAAATATCCATAAATATAACCATTTGTGTGTCGCCCCACAAGAATTCGATAATTTGAAACAAAATGTAAATGCCTCCTCTTCACACTTGTTTACAAAAACGGTTTTGAAATAGTTGTTGATGATCTCTCGAATTAATCATTATTTCAACAAAGCATCACATGCAGAGTTTGTTTATAAAAATGGATGAAACCAATGCGTTTTTAGAAAGCGGACTCTTGTGTTTTTACGGCTCTTTGTAATGATAGCAGGCTGTTTACTTAGTCGTTTGTTATTTTGTATACTTTTCGCGCATGGTAGAGTTATAACAATTGTAATGTTATCGTGCAGGGTTTGGTGTCTAAAATTCAGTTTGACCAAAACTCAACTAAACCTTTGAAATAGGACCAAGTAATACGATGCAAAAACTGCCAGAAATTCACCACTTTTAACCCCTGTCATTTGGCAACATTATGAATAGTATAGCTTGTGTATTTGTTTACCTGATAGCGCCGAAACACTTAATTTTGGTAATTTCAAAGTTGTTAGATAGTCAAACTGTGTACACAATTATTATGTGCATTATGTCATTTTGTAAGGCCATATTTGTGGCGCAACTGCTTGAATCGGTACGATGATTCGTTCACACATTACTGAAGGCTATACCGTGTGTTTTTTTAATTAACTTGCGTCATTGAAGATGGATAATTTGACACATGTCTTAGTTATTTGGCACTGATTGTAAAATAACTACTGATTAAGTATTTCTTTAAAACCGGATCTCAAGACCGAATTACTTGTCCATGCGCTTGACATACATAATTATTGTTTCAAATATACATTGATGACCAAATAATACAAATTGAAACATAATCCTCTAACAAACACATATATCCAAATTTAATTGTGTTCAGGGGTAAATTTGTTCTCTACTCTCTCATTTACCTGTAGACTCTGAGGAAGAAGAAACTTCGATACCCTCGTCTCTGACGTCGATGTTCATTCTTCGCAAATCTGTTTGGTCAAGTTGATAATTAATACAAATGCTCTTAGTATTACTGTTATTTGTTGTTACGCACGCAATGGTTACATGTCATATAACAATTCAAATTACCGTAGAGTTACATTTCCTTATTAAAGATTAGCCTAAAGTCCAGTAGACGGTTCTATAATTATGTAAATTAGGTGAGTAACCTAATGAAGCAAATTATATGCATTGCTGAATATTGCCAAGACGGCAACAAAGGTCAGACATATCTTTAAATACATATGTAGAAGATGATCGTTTGCTCATTAATAGCTCTATAGCCACCAAATCAAATAATATTCAGAAATATGCTAATTAGAGGGAGCCATCTGGGATTTTAGGATGTTGCCCATATGGCCAACGTGAATGCGCGCTGGAAATGAATTCTTCCTTACTCCCAAGCACCCTAAAATAATGGTTTGTATTATGTTTGCACTATTCCTAGATAGCAAATGACCTCGGACATTATTTTAGAAATATGCATATTAGCTGGTTATCTTTATAATGCTTATAAACAAAAATGCTGAATGTTGCAAAGGTGGAAACCATGCTGATTTCTTTTCTTTCTAGAAACCATGCTAATCATGCATAGTAAAAAAAAAACATTGGACTTAAAAACATGTCTAGGCTCTAGGGATAACTACATGGCTACTACCAAGAAGCCCGGCTTACGAACAGCTAAATAAAGGAAGTACAAATTACAGGAACAATGTTTAATTCACATCTCTACCCCTGATACAATACAAAAGCGAGGTAAGAACAGCAACAGCAACTGGTTATTAATATCACATAGCAAGTACGAAGCGGGAGGGCAAGGAGGCGGCAGCCTTCATAAGTTTTGAAAACGGTAATATTCAGAAGAAAAAAGACACCTCACACTTAGGCAAATCTTTGCCATTCTTGCGTATAACAGTTTCAAATAGGGCCAAAACCATTTAATTGCCCGACTAAACCATCCAAAACAGTTAATGTCCGGCTCGAAGTGGTTAATAAGGTTTTTTTTTCACTCATTAGTATATTTTCTGCTGGCAAGGTGCATGCAAAATGGGAAGTATGATAATACGACATAATACGTCAGCCCTCCTGAAAATGGGGCCAATGCACCAATGGTTGTACATACATTAAAGGGATAGTAGAGTGTTGGTATAGAGGGGCATTTCACAAAATATGTTTTTTGTGAGATAATGAAAAACTGACTGTCGAATTTGAAAGAACATACAATTTTAATGACAGAATAAACTTTATTTGAAGAAAATCAGTTCAGAAACGGCTGAAATATCCATAGTCATATCTTTATTCAAAAAAGCTTCACCAGGGGATATTTTACTTCTTAGAAACATTTTTTTAAATGCTTGAAGACTACTTTGAAAGAAATATGAATAGGTTTTTTGAAAGTTGTTGATGATATATATATCTATTGAATCATTATTTAAACAAAACATTGAATGCATCATTTTGTATGAAAAATGGCTAAAACCAATCATTTTGTTAGAGAGCGCCCTCTCGAGTTGTAACGGCTCTTTTTGAATTATGGTAATAGGGGTTTTACTTAGTCGTTTATAATTGTATATACTGTTCGAGCATGGTGAAGTTATAACTATTACTTTGTACTGTATTGGTGCAGGTTTGGGTTACTAAGTTTAGTTTGACCAATACTCAACTATCCCTTTAGGAATAAACACAATCTAAATGTTGATTTATATTTTTATTTGGCCCAGTAGTCTTTTTCTCTATACCGAAAGTTATTTCTTATTTATATGAACCACAATATTTAGATTGCAATTAGGCATATTCTTAAAGGAGAAGTACGTTAGATCCTTTTAACTTACTGGATGTGATGAGAGCATAACTCCTGTTTTTCCTAATCACTTATTCCCTCTTGAATATTCCCCAATAACGAAAATAATCAATATGATATGGACCAATGTTGTCTGCTGAACTACTTTCAAAGCCCAAGAGGGCAGCTATGTATTCAACTTCTCGCGGTCGAATTACGTGTCAGGCGGCAAACACAAGAGCGGGCTGCATTTAATAATGTTTTATCCGCCTGATACGTCATTTTACCCTAATCAGTTGAAAATGGCCGCCTCCTGCAAGCAATGTAAGCAGACAGTGGACCATAAAATATTGATTATTTGTGTAAAACATTCCAGAGGAAATGCTCATCCATGTCAAAATTAATTTCCTTCTAGCTCTGACATGTAATTTGCAATGTTCGAAGACTTTATATATGCAGTTTTCTTACGTATTTTGAGTAATTCAGCATCTGCCGACATGTTGTTTTTCCTGAGAATTTCCCGGAGTTTGAGGGCGCCATTCTTTCCTCTACCATGTGTGTTGGCAAAGGTATGGAGTAACTCGGTGTAGGCACTATGCAAACTAGACTGGGTAAGGCCTTTGATCATCGCGCGAGATCCTGCAGTATGTCCCAGCCCTAGATATACGCTAAAGTCCTGAACAGGTACCAGAATGGGGTCTATCTTCTTCGCCATATCAAGTATAAGATCGTCTTTTAATACGATTTCAGCTTCAGCTTAAAATAAAAGGATATTAAACAAAATTGAAGGTTTTTAAGTAGTCTTGGAAATGGTACAAACAAACCAAGTGCTCTGTCATGGTGAATGGAAAGATAACCGAATGGTTTGAAGTCACAACTTGTGTCCGGCAAGGCTGCCTCCTCTCTCCAAGTCTCTTCAACCTATTCCTGGAATTTGTGATGAAGGACATTCAAAAGCTGGATGGTGGAGTACAGATGGATGACATGCGGGTTAACAACATCCGATATGCAGACGACACCACTCTCATGGAACTGGTATTTGAGAAACTCCAAGTCTCAACAAGTGAATTGGAGAAAGCATGCAGTAAATGGGGTATGAAAATTAATACTGCAAAATGTAAAATCATGACCGAGGACCATCGACAGAACTCTCTAAACAACACCAACATTGAGAAAGTGGACAAGTTTGTATTGCTTGGTAGCATAGTTCTTAACATAGAATAAGATGTGAAAAGGAGAGTAAGACTGGCAGCCTGGTCATTTGGAAGGCTAAAAAGTACCATCTGGTCCAACCAAGACATATCAAGAACGCTTAAAGTTAGAATCTACAGAGCCCTCATCCTCCCTATTGCTACATATGGAGCGGAATCCTGGACTCTGCGTAAATCAGACAGAAAGAAGCTTGAGGTTTTTGAAATGAGGTGTCTCCGGACCATCCTGGGAGTTCACCTAATGGACAGGGTGAGAAATGAAGAAATCCGACAAAGGCTAAGCATCACAAACACCATCTGTGAAGAGATAACAAAGCGACGCTTGAAATGGTTTGGGCATGTTGTCCGCATGCCGCATCACCGCCTACCATACCAAGCATACAGAAATGACTTTGACGCACGTAGACCCCCGGGACGCCCTCCTACGAGATGGAGAGACCAAGCCCAGAGCGACGTGGGACTACCTTTACACGAGGCAGAGCTCATAGCCCAGAACAGACCGGAGTGGAACAGAATCTCTCGTAGGGGAGCGAAGGGACACACCGTCATGTGCACCTAAGTCAAAGTAAGTCTTGGAAATGGTGCAACATCTGTAAATAGTTCAAAGATAAGTTATAAAGAACTAACATACAAATAAGCAACCGTAACATTACCGTAAATACAAATAAGCAACTGTAAAATTACCGTAAATATTCCATTGTAATAACAATGCCTTAATGATTCAATTTGTTATGAACTATGATGTGTCATGTACCTTATATCATATGTATATATACTGGGCCCAAACAGAAACTAATAATTTTTCACATGATCATAATATTTTAAAATCCTGTCCATCAAAATTAACCAAAATGACACACAGGATTACTTAAATACTCTACTCTAAATACATGTCAGTAACCAAGCAGTTGTACAAATGACGCAACAGCAAAAAGCACAGACATGGAACAGCTTCCCGGACCACATGTCACAACAAGGGACAATCCGCCCGTAAATGCACACACTCGGAGTAGCACTACAGGCAGATTGGAACAATTTCCCCAAACCTGTATCTGAAACCTGATGGACAGCATGCGTAGCAGATGCACGGAATGCTTCCAAGCACATGGACACACTCACTATTGATGTCTGTGTTTGGGTAACTGACATTACCTTCATTTAAATTTGTTTTGACTTCCTCATGTGCCTTAAACTATGTTGCCGAAATGTCCAGGCTGTGACATGTGATACAGCAAGCAGTTCAATTTTGGTGCATTTTAAGTTCTTTCAGTAAGGTAACTGATTGGATACTGACACGTCATTAGAGTATAGTATTAAAGTTATCTTGTGTGTCATTTTGGTTCATTTTGATGGACAGATATTCAAGATATGACCATGTGAAAAATTGTAAGTTTCTTTTTGGACCCAGTGTAGTAATAAAGTGGCAGTTATGCCTTTTCATTCAATAAAAACATGTACAATATAGAATAAAGCAACTGAAATTGCCACATCGAAGGGGTGATGTTTACAATAACGTTAACATCTACTTCAAAATACATACCCTCCTTCTCTCCTGTGTGACCAGCAGACCTTACAGAGTTCCAGACCTCTCGTACTGTTGCTGTAGTTTGTACGCCACGTTGCTGCGACGATTTCCACGAGGACAGCATTTGGACAGAAGCAGATCGCGTGTTCACCATATTCCGATATTCCAGGTCTTCCAGTTTGGTTTTCGGTAGTCCGAGTTTCGCTCCTACTTCATGGAATTGTTCAGGCGTCATAGTGAGAGCGATTGCTTCTATATCTACTTCACTGTAAAGGTAGTAGGTAATCACATAAAACAGTATAGAGAACAGGATCGAGTCAATTACATGTTAAAATGCATGCTAATTTTCAAGTTGTATATTATAGTATTTTTGTAATGAAATAAAATAAATAGAATTACATTAATTATAACGTGAATAATTCATATAGTAAATAGCAAAATCACAATCTACCCACAAAAGTGCTTTACTAAATTAATTATGTATTGTATAAAAAGTATAAAAAGTGTATGTAGATCTTACCCTTGAAGGTCTGTAACTGAATTGCCAATCCCATGAAGAACATGAAACGGAAAGAAAAAGAAAACACAACAAGAAATTATATGGCAATACCATCACTGTTACGGTTAGTAAAAATAGTTCATAGTTGTGTGATCAAGTGAGATTTCTAAGGCTATGAAACGGTTGTTTATAGCCAAGCGCCAATAACCAGAAGACCATAAGTCTATCGAACAATACACCTACCTAGAAATTGTGATCACAATGTAAATGCGGTATTTCGTTTTATTTGTATTCCAGATGTATTTATTTAATCCATCATTCAAATGTCTTGAAATGAGTTGAAGTTATACTTCGCGCGCTCTTCACAGGGTTTTTGAAGTGTAAATTCATTGAAAAACACAACATTAGTTTTATGATACTTCTACAGATAGCTAAGATCATAGAATATGAATAAATTGCTTTCCAAGCACTCACTCGTCATATAAAATACAAATGGGCAATATATTGAACACCGTTTCAACTACCGAATCAAGCAACTTGGCGGGGACCGTCTTTCTGGTGACGTCACGCCCGGGGGGTTTGAGCAGAAACTGCTATATTTCAGTGCGTGTTATACCGCAAGTTTCGTGTTTTTTAAAACTATTTTGGGAGCATTTTGGTGATTAAAACTTATTGTATCAATAGTTCAGTAATTTATATTAGTTGTTTAGTTATCATTTTGTTGCTTTTTGTGTCTAATTTGTTAAAAATGGGTAAATCAATCATTTAGTCTGACAAGAGAAAGTCATGATTCCTCGGCGGTTCTGCCTGTACATAGCTGTACGCTAGTAGCTTCCCTGGCATGCATGGCATATATTATGCACTGCAATACACTAGCACTCACTGCTGCGACGCACCATTCCCCCCAGAGAGGTGGGCCCATCTGCATTATCAAAGTAAAAATGGTGGTTGATCGGGAGCCCGGGAACCAATAAAAATTATGTCAAAATCAGGAAAACTACAGGAAAAGTATACTATGTATGAAAATCAGGAAAGAAAAGACGACGAAAAGGTATAGTAGTTTGCTATATTTAATTTGTGCTGGATATAGCATGGATTAATTAGACTCGTCGCCAATACACGGCCTATAAACCCTGGGAAACCGTGCGTAGAAGTGCAGTGCACTGCAGTAGCTATCGCAACGAACATAAGTAATTTACCTATTGATACAATACGATTCAATCACCGAAATGCTAACAAAAATAGTTTTAAAAATAACGAAACTTGCGGTGTATCACACACTGAAATATACCAGTTCCTGCTCAATCCCACTGGCGTGACGTCATCAGAAAGGAATGTTTACGGAGCCCCGCCAAGTCCCTTGATTCGGAATAGTTGAAACGGTGTTCAATATAATGCCCATTTTGTTCTCTCTGATGAGTGAGTGCTTGGAAAGTAATATATTCATATTCTGCATTAACTTAGCTTTCTATAAAAGTATAATTCAACTACCGTCTGTTTTCAATGAATTTACACTTAAAGGTTCACTTAAAATGGGCTTGCAAATATTTAGTTGGCACTTTACGTTCGTTTTGCATACATCCGTAGAAACGCTCCCTCTTTTGTACGAAATGATGGGTAATTTCTACAAAACGCCACAGTCTCGTAAAAATAAAAGTGTATGGCAAGTGTATGAGAGCGGATCAAATGATTAGAATAAATAATTTCTCCCAAAAATAATATTCATCCCAAAAAAGCTAACAAAAAGGGAAATATTACACCTTATGCATATGAAAATCTTACACCACAAAACGACCAATAAGTCGGGAAAAATAATTTTGCTAATTTTTAAATGACATTAAAGTAGAAGTCATTACCTAAAATGGTATATAATTTGTCATATTTGGACTAAGCGAACCCGCTCAAAATGAGCGCTCGAGATTTGAAAAATGGCTGAATCAGTTTTAAAGTTAGGGAGAAAACGGGCCACTTCAAAGATCATCGTCCATTCAAGCACTGTAATCTGATCATTTTGATTTGATTAAAAATCATTTTAAACATGATTTCTGATGCTCAAAATTTCACGAAAGGTAGATTAAGATACACTCATTCAGAAAATACAAGAATCCTGAATTTCATATTTTAAACATAATTTGACTATATCAGCTAATTACAGACAAACTACCACGGCGACATAACGGTCGTTTTGTGGTGTAAGGTCACAAATGTTTAAGTCGACGTGACGATGATCTTAATCATAGTTGCCTCTTCATGCTTCAATGTTCTCGTGCACGATGCAAAACGCGCACGAGAACGTGACGGGATTATGTGACATATCGTTGTAAGATCGTTTCAATGCTTGGGAAATATATTATTTTATGCATAATTAGGCCGACTTAGAAAACATTACTTGCAATATGACAACAGGGAAATGCAGATCGTTTGGTTAGGAAGGCATTCTCACCATTTGGGCTTTGCTTCAGTTTCAATTTCCTGTCTGTATCTTGACCTTCGAGTACATTTAGTAGAGTCTCCTTGGCATTCACCTTAGATGACAGGCCCCGTTTCCACTCGAGCAACATGTCGATGGTTAGCTGTTCTCTTCTTTTCTGTTCTAGTTGAGGAATGGTGAAACCCAACGCAACCCCGAGCTCATAATACTGGTCCACATTCAGTTCATTGGCTATTATAGTGACCTCAGGGTCAGACGTGTCGTCAATAGGAGGGCTATAACAGCTTCAGAAAAATGAACGAGCAACATAGGTTTTAGTTCAGTATAGTTTGCGTTGTTAAAGCTGAAGACAGGAATCCGTGCACAGGATTTATTTGAGTAATTATATTGCAGTGATGCGCCCATAATCAAGTGCAGTATGCCTTGTCGGCCTCTTGATCCACCCCTATGCTTAGCTCTACCGTACTTAACAGGCTTATAATTATAAGCATTGCTATCATGATGTAGAACGAACAGCCAGCAGGATGAAACTTTGATTTCAATTTGGTTAAATTCAATTCAATTAAAACAAAATGTATTTTTTGTAAATGACTAGCATCCAGAGTTGCTAATTTGTTACATAAAGCCATTTGCATGATTCATTATTAGAAGCACATACAGTACATACAAACTAAATATAAAAAAGTACACACCAAATAATAACAATGCCAAATGTTAAAAGTTTCAAAAGGTGATTAGTGGGCAAATTCAAGATGATGGGCACACATTTTTGAATGGTTGGCATAAAAATGAATTTCCTGTCAACGAAAAAGCTACAATCTTCGACACAAATTGAATACTCTCGACTCATTTTGAAACATTTCATTTCTGACTGTCTCTCATTCTCAGGTGCAATGTGTACACCCACATTTTACTGTATGATAAAGGAATATAATCATGCCAAGCAATGAAACCAACAATTATATTTATATTGTATCACACGAGTGATATTGTCGATCAAAGTAGAGTTTCGAATCTTGTATCAAATCTTACTCTTACATATTGTTGTATAATTGTCATTGTTTAGCATGATATCAAAATTATTACGAAGTTTAGGTTCAAATTGATCTAATTTGTGTGTGCATATATTATAAACTATTAAAATGTTGGGAAACCTCCCTTTTCATGAAGTTCAATTTTCCTAACGTTATGTTACCATGGTTACCCCTTACTGAAGGACTGCTTTCATAATACCATGGCAAAAATCCGACACGATTGGTTAAATTAATATGTTAATCGTTATTAATGGACGGATGTACGAACGTAGATACATAATATTTCACCGTGTGGGAAACTGCCTGAAGATATAATGAGGCTTTCACAACTTAAAAATTATTTACTTCAAGTCGTTTCACAAAGTTTGAGAGTTATATGTCAGTCGCATTAAATGTGATTAATCGCCCATATGCATGGTATGACTATTTTACGATGCACATCCCTGATTGTAACTGCTAAATGCGCCTTGCACATTAATACGTACCATTCCTTAGTGATAGACGGCCGTGTAAATTGTTTTCTAATTATCCGTACGGTCTGAAATAAGAATAGAGCTAACCGCGTGCTCCGTGAACTTCGCAAGCACCATGCGAAGAATTCGAGAAAATCAAGACTAAACGATTCTGCTTTTGTGGAAGTATGCTACACTGATTAAGGCATTATGATCAACGATCAAAGTGTTGCTACTCATTACTCAGAAGCTCACTTACAAGGCTCGCTAGTCATAATCCTACGAAAAATTATAATTTATATTCGGGATCACTACCCATAAGGGTCGCTATTTAGTTATCATACAATATCAGAGCTTCTATTCATAATGTATTGTTATTTACAGTACAATATCAGGGTCGTAATCAATGCAATGATGACGTGGTCGTTATTAACATGTGTTTATTGATAACATAATCTAACACAATGTAACAAAGTAAGCATTTCTTTAAATTCGTATTAGTATGTTATCATAAAGAAAAAAAAAAACGACCCCGAATTATAATTGTACGTACAGTCACCCTGATTTTGTATTGTGAATAGCCATCCTGATATTGTAGTATGAAGAGCGACCCTTAAAGTAGTTACACCCGCTATGAATCATGAATAGCGTCCCTTATGAATAGTGACCCTCATGCATAGCGTGTTGATTCCTCAAATGTATATGCAATTACGTTAGAAAATACTTCATATTGAATAAGCAATATAAGTTAGTTTACTCTACCTTCGTTGGAATGTGTTCACAGCTGTGTCGTTACATGGTCCTATAAAAAAAACGTCAGTTTTAACAAATATGTGTTAGTAATTCAAACAGGTATTGTACCGGTAGTACAATGATTGATCAGTAAAACTATGTATAATAATTGCCCTTATACAATGGACTTAAATTAAAGGAGTCCGGACTTCATTGGCCAAATATTGAGTAATCCTCAACATTCACATGCTTATTTTTGTTTATTTGTAAAGCCCAATAATTTTCATTTAAAATTATATACAAATTATGTCGACAATGATGTCATGCATCATTGAACAAGACGCCTTTGTGTACGTAATGTACAAATGCCCGTGTCCAAGTTGGGAGTTATAGTGTTTCCATGAAAATTGATGCATTTATTTCTCTTGATATGAGGGGAATCCAATTCATGGTCTGATGTATTCAAATATATGTAAATCCCTACATTTGTTTTTACACACGCGATTTATTTCATGGAATACAGTAAAATCGCAACTTGTCTGTACATGTCTCGGTGTAGACCATGGAGTTGGAAGTACGTGAATCCAATATATTCATATAAACTACCCATTATTGGACAGAATGAAGACATTCATTCTCAATACTCGACGGTCGTGTCAGTACCCATATGTGTGTGCACTGCGTTTTGTTTGAGACGATCATTCTTACTGATATGACACAAACAAGTTTGAGATAGACAGAATAAAATATTTGTTTACAAACCTTTTGTTGTCAATACGAACGCTATGTGGCAAGACGAATATGGATTCCCCTCCTGTTTTATGGTGCACCGCACTATCTCAGCATTGCTACCTTGCCTGGGTCTGGATGCTGAAAATCGTCGGACTGTGGAAAGTTGATGTCGAATAGCCGTGGATGACACTCGCTTTAGACAAAAAGTGGTATTTACATATTGTAATTTATGTAAGGTGGACATGTACTTGTCTTGAAATTGCTATCAAGTTAGCCTCCAGAGCTGGACGCTAAATAAACAATATGTTCTCTTTTATCCCCACTGATGAGTATTTGTGGAACAGTCATGCGTGTTGTTCATCATGAAAATAAGTTCACTACAATGAGGTGAATCTTTCTGACTATTTATTGATTTTATTAAACTAACTACAAATATACAACAGCAATTCTAAATTGTCTTACCTCTGTCTGAAATGCGCCTCCATGTTCAAAAGATACAATGACGTCACCTGCCCTGGGCAAGACATTGAAAGAGACAGGAGGATGGGCCTCTCGATACCCCTCCTCGTCCTCACTTTCACTCTCACTTTCCGATTGCTATGCCGGTAAAAGAAAATAGCAAAATAGGTTCTGTCAGCAATATATGATATAT
Organism: Echinarachnius parma; assembly: GCA_037951105.1. Taxonomy (NCBI): domain Eukaryota; kingdom Metazoa; phylum Echinodermata; class Echinoidea; order Clypeasteroida; family Echinarachniidae; genus Echinarachnius; species Echinarachnius parma. The sequence continues at coordinate 247,859 of JBAMJV010000874.1, read as the reverse complement.
GATTGAGGAAACAACACGAACTATGTGTGTAATAGCGATGAAAGGTCGTTAGCTGCACAAACATTTTTAATGTTTCGTTTAAACTATTCCATCATTCCACCACAAGCATATGAGTTTAACATTTAAAGCACAACATACAGATATTCGCGTGTGATTTCATTTTAGACCTTGCATATAGTTTTTCATAATAAAATGATGGGTTATCATAGACATGGCCATCATTTTGGCATCCTTAAGGTTAGATCGATGGTGAAATGCACGTATAATAGTCTTGCAAGCATGATTAGCAGATGTCAAGACTTGTAGTAATGGACGCATTCTGCGTATTATCAGCTTCCTCTTTTTTACGGATGGGTACAACGGTTTTAATGGTATCAACATTTTCTGAAATTGGAAGCATTAGCCTGAAGCGCCGGTGACACACGACTGTAACGACCTTGTTCATCCCTTGACTCTAAACTTATCAAGCGAAATACAGATATAAACAATGTTTGAAAACCAGACTAAGTTCTTGATTGGAAAGTTCAGTGCCCGTAATCATGAAAGCCCGATAGGCTATAGCAATACTCTTAGCAATATATCCATGCAACAATGCATGGTTGTACACCACGTAGCGCACAACATCCGACGCTCGTTTGAGTAATTACCTTGACATTCACGGACCAATGCGCGCACACACAACGTGTGTTGATTTCAATCAATCACCGCGTGGATACGTTTGGAAATACAGTATATCAAATAAATATATGTACCATACAGCTAAAATGAAATTCATGTGTTTTATAACTTGATTGCTAACAAGTCAATTGTGTAGATGACCTAATGTATTCCATTCTATTGTTCACAGTAGTTGTCATGGTCACATTACATCTTTTACAAGTTTGCTTGACCTTGCAACATAATATGAGTACACAGTTCGTTCAAACGCATCAATATATAGCATCAGATGCGTACAATTACAAATATACTACTCTGGGAATCATCGCTTATTGTGATCTATTGTTGTTTTATTGTTCGCATTTCAACCATGTCGACTAACAATGTCGTAGAATACGAAATGATTGTGATATTTAGACAGATGGGTTGTCATAAGATAGGGTTTAACTACGATAGCGATTTAGCCTATATGTCTTTGGTGAATATCAGCTAAGCCTAGCGGACATTGAAAGGGTAATTTGAATAACCATTAGGCTTATCAGGCTTGCATAAATATGGGCACAGGTTAACAGCCGCTTGTGCATATACAACTTATCATTCTTAATACAGAGGTAATAACTAATAATCACCTCTTCAACACCTGCGAGGTTATCACTCATGTGAAACCGAATTGTACACTCCTCGTCTGGGCCAATGTTTTCTGGTATGAAAGGTGTGCAAACGAGTTCCTTCCAAGCTAAGTCCTGTCCTATGGGAAGAAGGATCCACCATTCGGCACAACAATCAACGTGAAGATTAAGGTATTTCTTGCTGACCGCACAGTGAGGAAGCACATCAGAAGTAGATGACTTTGTCTTCGATGCCTTTGGGGGATCTGTGTAACATTTCAACATAATACGGGGTTTAATGTTGACATTTTGCAATTATTGGTTTAGTTTTAGGAACACCTATGACGGGAATTTATCTATTTGTTAGCTCCTCTCTGAGTCATTTGTTGTCCTCATCTAACTATTTGAGGATATACCAAAAAACCCACAAACATGTAAAGGCTGGACGGCAAATAATTTTGATATCGATGCGTTGAGGTCTCCACAATATCCCAGCTAGCCACCTGAAGTCGGGCCGATGTCGGAAGTTGGTTGCCGGATGTCGGCATATCGCCGTTGGCTCGAGGTTAAAATGTCCGCCAGCCCAACATCGTCACTACGTCATTTTTGTGATATATTGGCATAACGTCATTTTCCGACAATGGCCCAACATCATGTCATGAGATGATGTTGGGCCATTGTCGGAAATTGACGTTATGCCAATATATCACAAAAATGACGTAGTGACGATGTTGGGCTGGCGGACATTTTAACCTCGAGCCAACGGCGATATGCCGACATCCGGCAACCAACTTCCGACATCGGCCCGACTTCAGGTGGCTAGCTGGGATGTTCAATTCATAATATTCTTAGAAACGAGCAATCAGGGGCAACGTTCATTTCTAAATACATATTAAGTGTACGTGTATTCACCGCTCTTTCTCTGAGACTACTTTTAGTTGCGAGAAAATAATTTCGAAATGAATGAGCGTCTTTGGTAAATGATAAATAGTAAATTTTCTTTATTTTACATTTCTACATTAGGCTATAATCTTTTTTTTTTTTTTAATGAATGGCAAAATACCTGTTCCTAGATTACTTGGTCGGGACACGATGACAGGATGAATTTGGTCACAATTGTAGACCATCGCCGAGTGAGGTAGCTTGATCCGTACAGGGCGCTGGAATCGGAGACCAGGCGTGCTACTTTCACAGCGAATGCCATAACAGGCTACAGACTCGTGACTCTTGATATCTATCCAAGAAGCATCAGTCACTGTCTTCACTGTGATATCATGTTGACTTCCTCTATCCACTGCGCCGGGTGGAATGACGACGGAAATGTTGAGTTCCTTCAGGTGTATATCCTTCCCATCAGCAGTGATAGTTTCACGTACAGGCAGTCGAGGTGGAACTTAGTTGTTATTAAAATAACAATTAAAGGGACTTAGTAACATTGTCCAAATCCTCAAAATCCGATTAAAATTCTTGCGGTTCCCTCATACCTTGTTGTATTCTTATTAACAAAAAAAGCATGGGACAGTTTTCGGTTTTTCAAATTCCCTTTCGTTAAAAAGATATTTACGATTGAAGTGTTCAGATGTCAAATTATCCAACGGATCGTCAGAACCGTGTACAAAATTAGTGCAATGAGTAAGTTAATGTGACTCAGCCATATAAAGTCCATTTAACTTGAAATGTTCACACAACACCCAGTGGACATATCAGATAACAACAATATACATTGTATCAACCACTCATCGCTGTTTGCACATGTCAACAAAGTTACTAGATCCCTTTAACAATCATAAGGAAAGTAGCATAAATGGAATAAATAATTAACAATACCGCAGAGTATTCAATTGTAATTATCCTTCTAATAAAGCCATACCCAGTAAACAAAGGCTTTAACGCCCTTCTCAATGTTTTACTGGATGATTTTCTGAAACATATTCGTTTACAATAAGTCCCAATATTCCATTACTTTAAGCATCGTTTATGTGCCTTTAATTTAGATTCTAAATTCCTAAGTAACTATTGTAATAGTTGTAAACGTAATGTAGATTTTTTTATCAGAGTTTAATAGCAGAGGGATATACCTTTATGTTGATTTATAAAATTGACAAACAAAGCACACTTGCACTGTATATGTTTAAATGTTTGTTGTGTTATCTGTTATGAATTTGAATTCCTTCATGTAAACGTTATCATATATGTTCTATATTCATCGCCCCTGCGTTGTTCGTGAAGCGGAAATCAGTCTAGACATATTATGTTTGCATATAATTATGAACAAGGAATAATCAGAAACTGTCCCAGTTGAATTATTTATGAATTGCCATCAATACACAAAGTCGCATGTAAGTTGTTACTTACCAATATAATGATTTAATATTGCGTGATAAAGCATAATTTTGCTTTAATATGAATGTTGATATCTCTTTTAGTGTATCTATTGTTATTTGACAAGTAGTAATCATTGGCACGTTATTCTAAAGAGGGGCATCTCCACATTGATCAGTGTGGCAGTTTCGCAAATAATTTGTTTGTACATATCAAATCACGTAATCATGGTAATGAGGAAACAAAAGGTAACGTAGCTAATATTAGTGTCTTACCTTTGTTACGTTTGTACCTCTCAGTTGCTCCTGCAGAAGCAGTCCTAAACATAAGAAAATGAAATGCTATAATTATTTTGTATTGATCAAAGTTCCACTTCATTTTAATCATAGTAGTGTTAAAGGAGACCACCAGGCAAAGAACAACACATAACTATATGTTTTGGTACCGTCTTGTGATATCAAAAAGATAACCAACATTTTACAAAGGGTTGTGTAATTCATAAACAAAGCAATTAATTTCCATCACTTACGGAACCACTACTATTTCCTGGTTCCGTACATTTGCAAGTGCGCCGATGCTATTCACGCGTACGTTTGGGGACAATATAATCCCGGGCGATTCGTTCGCTCTGGACAAAGTAGTCTCGTACATGCAACCCATGAAGGCATGCTTTAAAAATGTTAATGCGTTTTCCAATTACATATTTTTTTTCTTGAAACATATTTTGTGAACTTGTTGAAGGAATGGAATACTAAAGAAGTTATCTTTCATTTTTAAGAATTTTATTTTTCAGTGGTGGTACACTTTAATTGAGTTTGATAATCGAAATGTAGCAATAAAATCGATTAATCATCAGGATAACTCGAGTAAGCAAAAACAGATGTACAAAACCGTTATGAAGCAAAACCAGACATTGCATTGCTGTTTGATTAAACGTTTAAGAACCTGTCAATTGCACGTTACGTTAACGTATCACTTCGAATAAATGAATAATATTTGAAATATACATGAATTATTTTGTATGATATCCGCATTATAAATGTATAAATTCAACAGATACAAAGCTGCATATTTTATGTATGCGTGATGTTCTTCTTTATTTTCGTTCCGCGGAAATGTAGCTATTCATTGAAACTAACGTTGGACCCACATTGGACAATGTAAATATAAAGTGTAGAATATACAGTTGTAATATATTGTTCCAACAAGACGTTGCCGATTTAAAAAACTTAAGTAAGATCATTGCAAGTTCTGCATTCAATACTAATAAGCGAACATTGACACTGTAATTCAAGTTCGTAATACGCTCTGTATACCTCGAGTATATCATGCGCCTGACGATCTCATCTTTGCTGTACTGAATAGGGAGGTTGCCTTCATTGTCTGGTATATCAGGTCTAGCACCATGCTCTAAGAGGTAAAGGACCAATGCTCTGTAAGGAGATAAGTCGCCTCCGTAGATTCCTGCATACCTCTAAAATAAAGAATAAGTATGCAAGCGGTCATCTTATATAATCGTATTCAGTGAGAGTGGCTAGTTTCGTGCTTTGAGTAAATCATGCGCCAGATGATTACATCGTCTGTGTACTGTAACAAAAAAAATTGTTATCTTCCTTGACTTCAGATTGAGCGCCGTTCTCAACAGCTTTAACATGGAAAAGGACCGAATATTTGCAAGCGGTTAGTTACTTCCTTAGATATATGCAAACCTCTACAATCAACTTTATTTCGTATTCTGACAAAGCAGTTACACTTTGCCCTGACCATTACATTATTACTCAGATAAACGAACACTATATCGGGAGTATTAAGAGTTGACGAAAATAAAAGCTAAAAACGATATTTTAATAACACTTGCATCTTTCCACATTTTTCTGCATGTATTGACCTTGCTGGAAATTGTGCAATGTAGCTGTTCTATATTGGTTCAAGCAAATGCACTCTTAAATAATCCTTCACACTACCTTCGCAGTTGCAGCGAGTGCTGGTGTATTTTCTGCTCTTCTGTTGTTTTGGTCACAATTTCTGATTGCAATATGAAGACACGTTTGTCCATCATCTGATCGCAGGTTTGTATCAGCAGGGTGGTCTATTAGCGTCTCAACTGTCGTTGTATGCTCCCGTTGCGTCGCGTGATGAAGGGCTGTGAAACCACAGTTGTCTTGTTGGTCGACAAACCTTGATGACTATATAAAAGAGGTTGTCGAAAAGAAAACACAAACAATAAAAAGAACGCGAATTGTGCTTTCTGATTGTTGAAATAAACGACTATTGCAAGAATCAACTTGGTTTAGTTATTTATGCAAGAAGATGTAAAGAGCTTCCCCCTACTAGGGATAAGTCGAGCAAGGTGTATAGATTTTGGCAATTGAAAGTTGCAAATTCGGACATCAGTTATTAAATGTAAAACATTTATAACTCGACATTGTATAACCATATTCGTCCTAGTAAATAATCCACCGAATTTGATGATATCCTTTCTGATATTTGATATTATTTGATATATTATCAGTTGAATGAAAATTAACCATCTTCAGTTAAAGGGATAGTTCAGTTCTGGTAAAGAGAGTACAGTTTTTGTCAAACTGAATAGTAGTAACCAAACCCTGCACCATTACAATAAAAACTAATAGTTATAACTCCACCATGCTCGAAAAGAATAACACATTACAAATGACTAAATAAAAACCATGTTATTATTAAAAAAGAGCCGTTAAAAACAAGAGGGCGCTCTTTTTAAACACTCATCGGTTTCAACAATTTTAAATGAATTATTGTGCATGTGATATTTTGTTGAAATAGTGATTAGATAGAGAAATAATCAACAACTATTTAAAAAGGAAGCATTTTTTAAATTTTGTAACGGCTGGTTAAAAATTATCGAATAATTGTGGGGCACGACAATAATTAGAAATGGGTATGTTTATAGATATTTCAGCCATTTCTGAACCGATTTTGATAATTAAAAAAAAGTTTATTCTGCCATTAAATTGTATGCTCTTTCGATTTTGACAATTAGTTTATCGTTATCAGACAACAAAAAATTGGTAGCGCCCTCTATACCAAAACTAAAAAACTTTAAGTATGGCGTTTTCTGATTTTGTATTTATTTGTATTTTGTTTTAATTTTTTTTTTGGGGGGGGGGAATGAATATATATTCATACTCACATTTTGTGTATCAATCCTATCTGCTTCAATTGGTTTTTGCAAGAGTTCGACTTTCGTCAGTAGGCATTTAACGACGTCGACGTGTCCATTCTGCGATGCATGATGAAGGGCTGTGCATCCATCACCATCTTTCAGCTTCCAGTCGGCTCCTTGACCCAGGAGATTATCTACGACCTCAAGCTGACCCTCAGATGATGCTATGTGTAAAGCGGTCAATCCTCCAATGACGGGACAATCTATCTTAGCGCCCTCAGTGAGAAGGAGCTTTACAACGTCCAGTTGACCTTTTCGTGATGCATCAATCAAAGCCTTCGTAGATTCACTTATCTGGTCTGCACTAGCAGTACCAGCACCTCTCCGTGCAATGACGTTTGCAACATTCAGGAATCCTCCCGACAATGCATAATGAAGTGGCGTGCTTCCGCTCGTATCCACAGCAAATTGCTCGGAACCCTTGTGTATCAGAAGCTCTACTATATCGAGATGACCCCTACCTGCTGCATGATGCAGGGCTGTGCATCCATCTCCATCTTTCAGCTTCCAGTCGGCTCCCTGGCCAACGAGTTGCTTTACAACCTCAAGCTGACCCTCAGATGATGCTGTGTGTAAAGCGGTTAATCCTTCAATGACAGGACTATTGATTGCAGCGCCCTCTGTGAGAAGGAGCTTTACAATGTCTAGTTGACCTTTTCGTGATGCTTCGTGTAAAGCCTTCGTAGATTCACTTATCTGGTCTGCACTAGCAGTACAAGCACCTCTCCGTGCAATGACCTTTGCAACATTCAGGAATTCTCCTGAAACTGCATAATGAAGCGGCGTGTTTCCGCTAGTATCAACAGCAAACAGCTCAGAACCCTTATTTATCAGAAGCTCTACTGCATTGAGATGCCCGACCCCTGCTGCATGATGGAGGGCTGTGCAGCCATCAACATCTGTCTGTTTACAGTCTGCTCCCTGACACACGAGATGCTCGACTACCTTAAGATGACCCTTTGTCGATGCTATGTGTAGTGCAGTCATTCCATAAGTGACGAGACGATCGAATTGCGCGCCCTCGCCGAGAAGGATTTTAACAACTTTCAGTTGACCTTTTCGCGAAGCATCAAACAAAGCCTTCGTAGATTCACTTATTTGGTTTGAATCGATTAAAACAGCACCTCGCCGTGCAATGGCTTGGGCAACATCCACGAATCCTCTAGACAGTGCACAATGGAGTGGCGTGTTTCCGGCAGTATCGAGAGCAAACAACTCAGAACCCCGGTTCATCAGGAGCTCTAATATATCGATATGACCTCCCCCTGTTGCATGGTGTAGGGCTGTCCATCCATTGTTGTCTTTTTCGTGCAGTTTCCATCCACTGTCTAGCAAGAGTAACACAGCTTCTGAATTGCCTCTTGATGAAGATATATGTAAAGCGGTCATCCCCTCATTGTCCCGTGTATTGACGTCACTTGCATTCAACACCAAATACTTAATTGTCCCAAAATCAGCATGTCGTGCAGCAAGATGCAGAGCAGTTTTTCCATGAATATCGACATTGTTTACATCGGCTCCGATGCTTACTAGATACATGACGGTCTCCAGATGACCATTTGTTGATGCCCAGTGAAGAGGAGATAGTTCTTCTTTTCCCCCACGTTTTCGGAAATCAGCGCCCTGGCTTATCAAATATCTTACTATGTCATATCGGTCATACGTCGATCCTTTGTAGAGATCCTTGTAGAAATCACTTTCCTTTACGCCGCTATTAGTTCTATATCTCATTAGATATTCAAGCATGGGCAGGTCTGTATTTCGATAGTGTGCATGTAAACCAGACGTAAGGGTGTGTACATCTATTGCTGTTTCTAAATGAACCCTAGACACTGCAGCATGTAGAGCTGTTAATCCGCTGTTACTACACTTGTTGATATCAGCCCCTTGACTCAGCAGATATTTCACTGTATTTAGACGACCAAACAACGATGCCATGTGCATGGCTGTGCAGCCTGAATTATCTTCTTGGTTCACATCAGCCCCTTGAATTATCAGATAATTTACCATATCAAGATGGCCATTCTGTGATGCTCCACGCAACGCTGTCAGTCCATCATTATCCATCGTGTTCAAATCAGCCCCTTGACTAATCAAACTCTTCGCTGTATCGAATTGACCGTGAAACGATGCTGTATGCAGGGCTGTCGTTTCAGTAATATCGCCCTTATTAACATCTACCCCTTGACTGATCAGATATGTCACTGTATCGAGATGATCAGTGTTTGATACTGTGTGTAGTGGCGTCCATCCGTTATTGGTTCTATAGTTCACATCAGCTCCTTGATCTATCAGAGATTTCACTGTATCGAGATGACCTTTATGTGATGCGAAGTGTAAAGGCGTCCATCCATCAGTTTCTCCCTTGTTCACATCAGCCCCTCGACTTAACAGATATTTCACCATTTCGATATGACCTTTTTGCGACGCTATGTGTAGGGCTGTCCATCCATCATTTTCTCCCTTGTTCACATCAGCCCCTTGACTTATGAGATATTGCGCTGTTTCGATAGTACCATTTTGTGACGCTATGTGTAGGGCTGTCCATCCATCATTTTCTCCCTTGTTCACATCAGCCCCTTGACATATCAGACATTGCAATGTTTCGATATTACCATTTTGTGACGCTATGTGTAGGGCTGTTTGTCCATCATTGTCTCCCTTGTTCACATCAGCCCCTTGACTTATCAGACATTTCACTGTCTCGATATGACCAACTTGCGACGCTGAGTGCAGGGCTGTCCATCCATCATTTCCTTCCTTGTTCACATCAGCCCCTTGACTTATCAGACATTGCACTGTTTCCATATTACCATTTTGTGACGCTATGTGTAGGGCTGTTTGTCCATCATTGTCTCCCTTGTTCACATCAGCCACTTGACTTATCAGATAGTTCACTGTTTTGATATGACCAGCTTGCGACGCTGAGTGCAGGGCTGTCCATCCATCTTTGTTTTCCTTGTTCACATCAACCCCTTGACTTATGAGATATTGCGCTGTTTCGATACTACCATTTTGTGACGCTATGTGTATGGCTGTCCATCCATCTTTGTTTTCCTTGTTCACATCAGCCCCTTGACTTATCAGACATTGCACAGTTTCGTTACTACCATTTTGTGACGCTATGTGTAGGGCTGTCCATCCATCATTTTCTCCCTTGTTCACATCAGCCCCTTGACTTATCAGACATTGCACAGTTTCGATACTACCATTTTGTGACGCTATGTGTAGGGCTGTCCATCCATCATTTTCTCCCTTGTTCACATCAGCCCCTTGACTTATCAGACATTGCACAGTTTCGATACTACCATTTTGTGACGCTATGTATAGGGCTGTCCATCCATCTTTGTTTTCCTTGTTCACATCAGCCCCTCGACTTAACAGATATTTCACTACATTAAGATGACCATTTTTCGACGCTGAGTGCAGGGCTGTCCATTCATTATTGTTTGACTTGTTCACATCAGCCCCTTGACCTATCAGATATATTACTGTTTCAAAATGCCCATTTTGTGACGCTATGTGTAGGGCTGTCCTTCCATTATTGGTTTCCTTGTTCACAACAGCCCCTTGACTTATCAGATATTTCACCATTTTGATATGACCTTTTTGCGACGCTATGTGTAGGGCTGTCCATCCATCATTTTGTTTCTTGTTCACATCAGCCCCTTGTCCTATCAAATATATTACTGTTTTGATATGACCATTTTGCGACGCTATGTGTAGGGCTGTCCATCCATAATTTTGTTTCTTGTTCACATCAGGCCCTAGACTTATCAGATATTTCACCGTTTCGATATGACCATTTTGCGACGCTATGTGTAGGGCAGTCCATCCATCATTTTCTCCCTTGTTCGCATCAGCCCCTTGACTTATCATATATTTCACTGTATCGACGTGACCATTATGCGACGCTAAGTGCAATGCTGTCCTTCCGTCAGTAAATACGTTATTTACATCAATTCCTTGACTTATCAAATGTTTTACCGTATCTATATTACCATTCTGCGATGCTTCTTGCAGGTCTGATAATGCAATATGTCCTCCCTTCTTGTTTACGTCTTCGCCTAGACTCATCAGCTCTTGCACCTGACTTACCCCATAGTTTACTGGGTGAATATTACCATTATTTGATGCTTCATGTGTATGTACCCTATCACTACAGTTATCCTTGGTTGTTAGGTGGGAATCGATTTGACAGTTCAGTCTGTTTCTGGTTGTCTTACTCGCCGATGTCTTTCTTAGGTTACCTATTTTTTTCAAGCGCGAAAACATAATGTTTTTGCTAATATGTTAGATTATATATATAAAATCAGTATAAACATAAATGATGATATTTCTACGTCGGTAAAGCCGCGTTCAAATAACTAAACAGTATCTTGGATTAACCTTGCACCATCACAGCTGAATAAATACTCGCTTAACCTGAGTTACCCAATGGTAAACCGCAGTATAGTATTGTCCTTTTAAAGGTAATCACCACCGATAACCAAGCTAATATACTACTTGAACTAGTAGTCCACTGTATCTGTCTACATACATAGTTGACATTACGTCGTGATATTTGGATAACTTCATTCTGTTGTAGGTTAATTCAAAACCAAGGCAAAATAGTTTTCTTGTAGACCTATTTACACTGTAACATTTATGTCACCCCAAGTAGTTAATTTGCCTTGAATAGTGGATGCAACAGACGTCCAATTCGACGTCCTAACTCAGTGCAATATGTCCTATATAGTCCTATTGCATCATGATCTTTCAAAACCAGGCAAAGTTTTCTAAACTTCAGATGTGTTTAAACGTAGTTATTGATGTAAATGGAAGAAAGGCTGGAAATCGTTCTGAAGACAAACGAATGTTCAAGAACCAAAAGTGAGCCTGGTCGCAAGACGATGCACCCTCCTGGATGTGGAAGTTGAAATGACAAAGATAATGCATCATTATTAACATGATTACATGTGAAAAGAGGATCCTGAAATGTATCTTTTTGACACAGTGGAAGCAAGGATCTACATAGAAAAGAAATATTACCGTAATGTCTGTTGGCGTAAAGATGTTTTTATCCGAAACTAAATAAAATATAGATTCCAATATTACAATCATTAGAATGTATTCGTTTTGTAGTGAATTAATTAATTGCTTGACTAAAAGTACTTACTCATAAGTTCAAATGTGCATATTTTCTGAATTGCAAATCAACTTTACGGTCGATCTGAGCTATTTTTTCATTCTGTATTCTGCTCCCTGAGCACTTTGAAAAATGAGGAATTGCCGCATTAAAAGACTTCTTTATTATTATTATTTTTCGCGACCAGTCTTGAATGCGTTTTTCTTATAATCGAAATGGATGATATAGTGGCGATCAGCAGACATAATGAATTGATGTAGGTCAATTTTAATACAGACCTAATATTTCATGGAAAGACTAGTATTCGAAGTAACACAACATGTGGTATTTGCTTGTCTGGTAAAATGAAGACTATCAGAAGGAGCACTAATAAAATGCAACTGAACTTGACTACCTTGGACTTAGCCATAATTGTAAGATAATATTTAATTCAAAACGGAGAGTATGGATGTGAACATTCTCTGGGGTTTATTTAATTGATGTATACGTGTAGTGATTACAGATCTTATGTGATATATCTTAGCAAACATTGAAGTCGATACTACCATTCATGCCAGTGGCGTATAGGGGACGGGCTGATTCAGGGAAAACAAATGATAGTAGGGCCGTTATCTCTATTCCCGTTGTAGATGGTATAAGGTTTCACCTTAAATGCAGTCAACATCAACTCTTCTTAAACGTCTTCTTAGTATAAGAGTAGAGGGAAAGTGCATTTTCACAAAAAGGTGCAAATATGTGAGGTTTGTTTTGTGTTTACGGTTCCAATTTTTTTTTTCTTAAATGGCATCAATGATTTAGCAAAGCAACCACCAAAATGACAACATACAAGGTTTGTATTGAAAGTTTGAAAACCTCTCTAGTTTGGGTTACCCAGAGATGTGGAAACATTCGCTGAAATGTTTCTGCAGTCAATTTAAAATCACCCAATTTGCTTTAAAGCTCGTAGAAACTGTTCATTTAATAAACCAAAAGTGTGGTTTTCGATGTTTTCATCACAAACGTATCGAGTAACACGCAATATTGTCATGCCCCATTGTTTAGGGCAACCGAGTTGACTGTGTATAAAGTCTGTGAAGTTTTCATAATTTCGTAGTGAACGGGTTAAATGTAAGGTTATGGCTAACATGTTAACATTTGCATGCATATTTATTCGTAAATCATATAGGTCACTCATTGTGCTGATCATCCAGAGGACCTATTGCACATTGTCGAAATTCCGCCTGATGTGAATAATGTATGAGGTTCTTTTGTATCTTATTATGAGAGAGGAGTGCATGACACTTCTTATTGCGTATGGCTTCTTACATCTTTAAACGTAGTGTTATAGTTTAGTGAAGAATCTTCGTTACGTATGCGTAAGGATACATTTCGTGTCTTTCATTGTGTTCATTGTTTGTACAAGCTTGATATTCGTATCAAAAGTAGAACTCTTAATGTCTTCTAAGACTTGTTTTCTTCCGAAAACTTTTCAATTTAAACGCGGAGTATACGTGCTGGTGTCTTTAATTTCATTTAAAGTGCTACCCCATAATTGTATCATTTAATACTTTCGGGGTGATGACTTTTCAATGAACGGTTATAAGAACAAAATTAGACGAAAGAAACATTATACTTTCATCACAATCATACTTCCGAGAGTTCCTGCTAAAATTTCAGCTTTCGACAGGTGTGGTCGACTTGAACATTGATGTTAGACATTCGGTAGTTGTAAACGTCCGTACAGATGAGCTGCCCTGCTCACACAAACACACAAAAACAAGACTTGAATTTATAGGTTTCTGGACCAATCTAGTTCTCGGGTGGGGAGTGATATCTCTTCGTGTCAGTGGCGTACCCAGGATTATTATTTCGACAGCCAAATTTCTGTCAGCGGGGGAGGGGGGGGGGGTAGTCGTAGAAAAATGTTCGAAGTCGAGACCAAGTACCTTCAAAATTATCGAGACCGAGACCAGGACCGGTCAAAATTGTTCGAGGTCGAGACCAAGGACATTGGTTGAGAATCCTGTAAGCAGGGGACCGATAAAATGGGAGGGGGGGGGGGGGGGTCTGTAGAATATTTTCGAAGCCGAGCCCGAAAATTGTAAACATTTTCAAGTCCGAGACCAGGGTTCTTTGCACTTTTCGAGGCCGAGACCATCAGTAATGATGGTCGAGACCGCTTAAATCTGGTCTCGTTTTTTTGGTCAAAGGGGGTGGGGGTTGAACCCCCCCCCCCCAACCTGGGTACGCCTATGCTTCGTTTACCTTGCTACAGAGAGATCTTCTAACCAATTGTATATCGTTTCATGAAATATCTGACAGATCAGATAAGTCCCCGTGTAATTTGTAAGGATTTGATTTACATTTAAGTGCACATTCATTGAAAATCACAAAATATGAGAATAGTGCAACACTAGAGAGCTAGGGACTAACAAATTAAGAATACATTCCTTTTTAAGTCCAATACCAACACGATATCCTAGTACAACCACAAAATAAAACCCCATCGCAAGAATCGAAAACAAGTGCTCTTTGTACTAAAAAAACCGCCAATGATTTGATGACGTCATTATGTGGGACGACTCCGACGAGTTATCATTAGCAGACGTATCATGTCTCATTACGAATCGAAACAACCATTAGTGAACTCTTATTGCCTGCTAAACGTGTATTCTTGCCAAGAAAGCAAATTTATGTAATTGTATTTTATAATTAGTTTATCTCCACCTCTGTAAAATGATCATTTACGCGGAGACATGTACGGAAAGAAACACAGAGTTAATGAATTAAGTCACACACCGTCCTACTTTATCTGCTTGAAAGACCTGTCGAGGTCTGGGCACGATTATATTAGCTCATGGATCAACAGCTGTATTTTGATGCGGGTGTCGATGAATTTGCAGTACTGAGTGTGAAACTTTTTGGCGACGTGATAGATTAAAAGAAAACTCTATTTAGCATGCTTTACGGGAAAATTGTGTGTCAAAAGACAACAAAGTGCCTTTAAGAGTGAGGCAGTGGAGCACATATGACAACTTTTCTGTTTAATAAACAAGGATGATTGAACAGAGTAATTTTAAACGGCACTATATAATGTGTTCGTTTTCTATCGGGCATCGTCTGCTAACGATAACTCGCCCACACTGACGTCACAGTATTTCAGCTGGTTTCGGTGGGATTTTTGATGCTATACTGATCTTGCGAATTACCACTCTTTCACTGATGATAACTTCTTAGTAACAATGTTTTGAAACATTAACCTGTAATATTCATGTTATGGAGTGTGTATGCATTATGGAAATATGAGCTGAATCTAAATTCCAAATCAATAAATGTTTCCTTTAATTTGCTTATATACAATTAAAAGTGTTTGTAATTTTGGTTTAATCGTATTTTTAGTACTAATACTCTTCTTGGGGTTCTGGTCTGCTCTGCAAAGTCACCACTATTAGTTGTTTCATGAGAATTTAATTTTGAAATATCAATGACAAATTTAAGGCTGGGGAAATTTATTTCCCTCTAGAGGTCATTAGGCGAAACCAACCAGTTTTGGACCCACATTCGACAAAATCATCTCATATTTGTTCGATAAAGGAATAATATGCTTTTCCTGCAAATAAACTTAAACATTCAGGAATAAAAATACTTGCTCATTCATAAAATAACCATTATTTTGCAGTGTCGGCTTGTTTTAAAAGCTCATCGTTGATCAGGAGATTAGGACGAAAAACCTGGAACATTATTTGTAATGTCTCTTTGATAAAACAGTCGTTATAAATGTTTCACAAACCAATAACACAAAAAATACCAAATACACATAATCAGCAACATCATAAAAACAGTCAGTGTTGTCATCATAGACATAAAAGATTGGGTTAGCTCACCCCCCCCCCCCTCCCCCGGAAAAAAATAAATTAAAAAAAAACAACACCCAGGTATGACCTAGCTATGGTTTTATGTAACAAAACTTTGTCTGCGTCAAGTTAATCATTATGTCAAATCAAATAGCAAATAGTTATCTTCATTCGATTTCTGCTAGCGACCCTGTTTATGACTGTTTTATAATATGTACGCTATTTTAATAACCTGATTATTTATGATGATTCCATGCGTTTGTTATTTGTTTCATTTCGCCCTGGGTGGGGTTTTCAATTTTGTTTTATATCAAATCCACAAGAATTGTGTACAGTTAAGATGTATCGATGGAACAAGACGCTTCATTCCTGTACAGAGCGTCTAAAAAATAGGTAATCGATTTTCAAAGGTCAATTATTACAATAATCTTTGATGTTAAAGATGATCGGTGCAAAACCTACTTAATGTCAGTTTTGGCCAATTTATGCATTCTTTAAATCAATGGTGCCACACTCGTGGTATGTGATGGAAAAAATTATGAGCAAAACATCCACGTGCTGTGCAATAAGGCCCTGTAAATCATTCAGGTTACGAGGTGATGTAAACACCTTGTTCCTTTTAAAGTATCTAAAGACATCTTACATCAGGGGATCTATATGTTGCCATCCCAGCTCGTGATTTGGCGCAGTAATGATTTGTATGAACGATTTACATGCACGATTTGTAATTCGTATCCTTTCCCCATCAGATTTATATATTAACTCCGCGCACCTGTTGCTCAATGTTTCCCTCCATCCGAGGTACACATCTTCATGTTTCATCTAAAAACGTACATGTTCCCATTCAATACCTTTGCACTGAACATGGCCGAATCACTAGACCACCTCCGCAAAGTTTAACAACCATTTTGACAACTGATATTTATTTTAGAAGTTCTGGTGGATGGTAATTACAAGCAGCGGCCGCTTCATATTCATATTCAATAACAATGAATTCAATCATGCATACCATCAATTAATGGATTCGACTAAAAGATTCAGTCATTGCCAAAAACAATAACAATTGTTTACATTCAGGGCATCGTTAACCGGTTCCCTTCGAGTTTGTGAAATATCCATATACTATACTATACTTTACACAACTCATCCGATTCACGTAGTCAGGGGGGTTAATTTCAAGAATTCAACAATTAGTGAAAACTGATTTTCTGCAGAGTTACCTTTTCCATCTATTTCTGATTTAAGTTCTCGAAGAATATTAATTGTGAACATCGATTACTTTTTTTGATACGCTCTGTACGAAGGGTGTTGAAAAGGTTCATAGGCCGACGTTGAAAGAGCAAAGGTGCAACATTGTGTAATATATTATAGATATATTCATGTGTCCATATACACCTAATCTACAGTTATGAACTATTCGGCATTCTTCACTAGGTCCTCCAGGACCTCATTGAAGAATTATCTTGAAAGCCCCTAAATTAAACCTGCATATTAGCATCTTATGTCTCATTATCCTCCTGAAAGCACAATTGTGGGAGTAGTTTCCTCATCTTTGGGAAGAGTTCTAACGATGCCAGGTTCTATGAATAGGAAGTAAACAACCCCATCCCGTCGTCATTGGTTTTTACAGGGTTACCCTGCTCTTGTGAGCAGGCACATTGTCCTGGAACAGCACATGCCTCTAATCAGCAGTGCATTGCTTTGATTTGAAAGAGATTTGTAATGAACATTACAACATGGACGGCCAGTCTAGAACAAAGACCAAATACAACTGACCTGGCGTTGCACCATTGAGCATGTGAAGGATGCAACATTGCATACGCAACATTAGTTAAAGGCATATATGCGTGGGTTATAATGGGTAGTCAGCAAATTCCAACTCGACTCCACCGTAATCTCTCGAGGTAAACTCACGATATGTGTTGGATCGATCGAAGAGCGGTGCTTCGATATATCTGAACACGGGCCTTCTTATGAAATTACATGCAGCAAACAGCTGGTATCTGTATACCGAGCGAGTTTCTCACGCTATCACCTAAGGCATCAAACAGCGGCCCTTTGAAGTCGGTGCGATTAAGTGTGTTACCTGATATTCTCGCTCGTAAATATCTCTGATGGATCTCCATTCGACTAGTACAAACATTCCGAACGCGACTATTTTTGATGCATTTTTGACTCGGGTATTCGGAAGTGGGACAGTTTGCGATCGCTACTTATAACTGAGCCAATGGGGATTACGTGCCGTGCGTAAAAGTGCGCAAGGTGGATCCACGCATCTGATATACCGGTCTGAATTCCCTTTAACCAAACTTTCTGCTTGTTCAAGGTTGGGCTATAAACTTTTTGAACGCCCCTCGTATGTACCCATTCCTGCCACCATCACCATGAACATCATCGTAGTTTTTGTCATTGAAATACTCGACGTTCCCATTATATTCATATCAGCATAACAAACAGCAGCATGTAAACCATCTACAGACGCATAATCATCTTGACTATCATTTACCATCATAATGGAAATGCCTCCATCATCATGAGTATCATCGTCATGTTCATTCGCAGCTGATGTCTTATCTCAATGCGCAAACCCTGGTCCTAAAACTAAAACGAAAGGTCATGCTATAATTTCAGAAAGTTTTCATTGATATCACTTCTATTTTCATTATCATTATTTGATATTAATTGCGAGAAGTAGTTGCAGTTTATGAACTAGGTAGTGCTAATTTGCGCGGTACTCATCGGCGTGGGGGTGGTAGTAATCGTATAGGGTTTAGGGATTTCTTCGTAGGAATTATCTTGGGGTGAGGGGTGAATTTGTATGGGGTAATTGGGGGGGAGGGGGGGGGGGGGGGTAATTGTCTTGGGTGGTATTTCTGCTGGGGTGATTGTCCGATGGGAATTGTCTTGAGCGCAATTGTCCGGGGTAGAAGTCCCGATACTATATCTATGATTGAAGTGTTCGGGTTTTTAACTATCCAGTCAGTGCAATTATTTTGCATTTTCGTCTTGGCCATTTAACATATATTTCACGTGAGATGTAACACATCACTTAGTCGACATAACAAATCTTCATACACTTTCATCATGAGTCTATCAGCAGTTATTATCCAGTGCGTCTAAGATTTCCGTCAACAATTAATCCACTCTCTAAACCGGAGTGTTACAGTATATGTAATATTACATGTATTTGCATACTTCGATATGATAAATTTCATAACTTAAAGATAGCAAGAGAAACAGCGGGATATAACAATACTTACTGCCAAATAAGCCTATGACGAGACAGCTCGATCCCTCTTTAGACATTCGGCCTGTAAATATGCATCAGCTTCTGTATCGTCGATGACACCTTTTACGAATTAAAATAAGCTATTAAACACTCCAAGTGTAGGTCCATGTTGTGGTTTCAGAACAAGAACAGCCAAGTGTATCATAATTAATAAAGGTGCAAATTGAACTGGTTCAGGCAGACGGAGTCTAATATAACAACCATACAGTATGTTCAGACAAATAGTACAATAACAACTCCAAAGTTGCTATGTCGTTTGTTAACAGGCGCCTTTCGGAAGAGGTCAAGACTTGACCTCATCCGAAAGGCGCCTGTTAACAAACGACATAGCAACTTTGGAGTTGTTATTGTATTAGTAGAGACATCTGCTACGCTGCGCCACTGAACACAAGGGATAATTGGTTGTGTATGGTGATTTCAGAGGTACATGGTGCCATTAGCATATGCCATATAGTGAAAGTATGTATTTCGAAATTGTAATAACCGATCTGCACTCCCGAAAAAGGGAAATATTGCCATCTCTGTTTTGAAGGGATAATACTGTCCAGGTTAAAGGGGTAGTACAGTTTTGGTAAGGCTGAACATTAGTAACCAAACCTGGACAGTAACATTATAAACTAATAGTTATAACTCTACCATGCTCGAAAGGTATACAAAATTACAAACGACTAAGTAAAAAGCCTGTTATCATTCAAAAATAGCCATTAAAACACAAGAGGGCGCTTTGTAAAAAGGCATTGGTTTCAACCATTTTTCATACAAAATTGTGCATGTGATGTTTTATTGAAATAATGATTAAATAGAGAGATCATCAACAACTATTTAAAAAACGCTTTTGAAAGTTTTTGAAAAAGTGCAAGCATTTCTTTTATTTTTTGAAAAATTCATCTAATTATTTGGGCCCTAAATAATTATAAGATTAGATATATTTATTGATATTTCAGCCGTTTCTGGGTCGATTTTGACCAAATAAAGTTGTTTTTGCCATTAAAATTGCATTTTCTCTCAAATTCGACACTCAGTTTTTCATTACCTCACAAAAAAATTGTGATGTTCAGCGCCCTCTCTACCAAAACTGAACTACCCCTTTAAAATGAATTTTAGTAATTAAAGTCATCCATTAACTTCATATTTTCTCCCAAAAAGATTGTTTGACAATTTAACCGTATAACAATCTTACTGTAAAATTATTTAGAATGAGGTGTGGAGTTTACCTAGTGAAACTAAAAAAGTTAATGTCTAAGTTGATCCCGATCTCCCAACCAGATGGAGGGGGAGAATCAGTATCCCCATATCTGCATTAATCTGGCCATGTTTATTATTAAAAATATCGATTATTAGACAGCTTTGTGTTGTTTCCTAAATCCTATCATCCCAATTATAATTCGAAGTAAGTTATTGTGGATTCATAGATATGGGTCCTGTAGTATTTTCAGATACTTTTCTAACCTGATGGTGGACACACATGTGGTATTTTTGCTTCGTTGACTTACAAAAACATAGCTAACATTTCCTGGTAGACTACCAATTATTATTTTGTTATCAGGGGACAGAGTTGTATTAGGCTAAACAATTTTGCACCATTCAGACTTTGATATTAGTTTCCAAAACTGTGTTGGTGGGGTGCACGAGGCATTAACCCCCTATCCCACCCCTCCCTCTCTCCACTCCCAGTACGACCCTGATATGTTTTTTTGTAACTGGACTCTGTATGCGTTAGTTAGTCACTCTACCAAAGAATATAACGAATCATTATCTTCTTTTGACTTCGTGCCAAGTACTTTGTTGATGACTGTTTCATAATATTATATACGCTGATTAAATAAAGGGACTTATGATTATCACATACATTGGGCATTTAGTTTCGTTTTGCGATAGGTCGGAATGTCAATATTTTTCTATAATATTGAATCCACCTACTTTGCACAATTATGTAAATATATCGATAAGATAACAGACTTATTGCTTAACCAGAAAATAGTGCAACCGAAGTCGGGTTTATATTATGAAGTTGTGGTTTTTGTTATAACTGCACAGAGCCTGCAACTCTGAGATGAACGAAGCACTAAAAATAGCATATTGCTCTTTTATATACAGTTATGATCGTATTTATTTGTAACATACCTTCTTTGTATCACGTGTACAAGCAAGGAAATACACCATTGGCATATTTCATATATCAATACAATAATGTCTCATATTTCAAATACAGGATGATTGAGGACATAAGGTGACTTTATTTTTCTTTAAACTGTAAAACCGTCACGAGACATGCATCATTAGTTTAACAATTATAATAACACACATACTACAACAAAAATCGAAATTAAACCAAAGACCAAGAGTACAGCGCATAAGCTGTGTTTTGCTTATTTGGCAAGAAAATATTATAGCAGTGCAGATGGTATAATCAAGATGCAACATTGACAATGCAAAATATCTATTAGTTTCACAATTCCACTATTCGTATAGACTCTCAATCAGAATGAGAAAGTGTAAAAACTGCATTACCATTTTGATATTCTTACAACATAACTTATATATTTATAAGTATACTGATATATTTATAAGTATACTGATATATTTATAAGTATACTGATATATTTATAAGTATACTGATATATTGACTAATGTAACGGATGAAGTAACCGAAACCAGTCATTTGTTTTCTAACTATCAAATGTCTTTGACTTGAATAATGGCATTGTGATGTATATTTTTGCGTTAATAGTATACATGTGTTTGCGTTGCACATCATTAGTCTGACAACATCGACATGAACCTTACACAGAGTTTTCAAATGTAAGGAATTATGTTAATTTCCCATTGAGGTAATTTATATTTGTATGGCATTATTTCAGTTCTGTGTCGATTTCACTCAAAACGCCCAAGATCAACGGTTTGTTTGTGTAAGCCGTTTTACAACGTTCATTATACTCTCAAGTGTTTACATAAATTTTCTTGAGCAAATACATCACCATGATGACGGTCAAATATTAATACTAACACAATAATCATATTCCAAAGGCTTTTTTTGTAATGCTTAAAGATCATCATGCGTGTTGGTGCTACACTGCAAGTTGACATATACAACTAGTTTAATTTGTGGGCTCTCCATAACGCTGAGCCAGTTGGTTCCACACGCCGTATTACCCATTGATTTCGCAGGATGGCATTGCGCGTCTGATTGACATATCCGAACTACATTTCAAAGTAATAAGACAAATAAGGGAACACGACCTAGCATTGTGATCGTAACGAACTTTATACTTCTGGCACAAGGTTGTCTTTAAATGGGGGTATTTATTTGTTGGTGATAAGACACGTCTTTAAACAAATCCGATTATGCAACGTCATGTATGCTTGAAATATTCACCATACATAATTATGTGTTTATCGAGAGCCAAATTCCAAAAGGCGCTTAATCCACTGTTTAACTTTGGAGAATCACGATTTTGTGTCCAACTTTGTACACATGCATATGAGAATATGAAAATGGATCGTTTCATATTTTGATTTTGATTGTGTAATTTGCCCTGAAATGTTAATTTCGAAAACAGTAGTGACGTCGCTCATTAATGTACTAATATGGTTAACTCATTTTTTAAATGGAAAGTGAATTTAGCGCCTAATGGAACGCAACTATAGCACTTTCAACAAAAGACTGTATAGCTAATCGCGTGTAAAAAAATACACACAAATCGTTAATTATAATTTAACTTCATGTGTGCATGTATGATGTATGTTAAGAATGCTTTTTTGAAATAAAAAAAAAAGATAAATATATATCACAATATACTTGTCAATATTACATGAGAGCACAATACATGTGGCACTTGTCGCCGTCGTGATTTTCGTTTAATTTCGCTTGTTTAGTATGTTACAAGAAGCAAAGAAAACCATACACATTTGATTAATTCAACCTGGTCATATAAGCAGCATGATGAAATTAGTGCATACATTCACAAAAGTGACTAAAATTGTTGAAGCTAAATACATCTTTGGGACAAACACACATACAGTCACGCACACACACACACACACACACACACAAATACACACATACATATAGGCTTGTATCACCTACTATGTGAAAGAAGAGGCTTGCAACGATCCTGTACGTCACGTTCAAGTTATCATATGTTTCATACTTCCACCGAACCACACCCTCTTATGTGCAAAGTGTTGGGTAATTTTTACAAAGGGCTGGGTACTTTCTATGAATCGTCAGTCTCTCTCAAAAGATTTTGTAAATGGTCATTGCGAGCAGATAAAATCGATGTTAACACAATGATTGATTCCACACATTAAACTATCAACATTCACTCAAAACGAGCTACAAGCAAAGAGGCTTATAAAATATATTATACACGACTTAACATTCTTTAATAATTCGAATAATTCGCGATGATTTTGTTGACGTCATTACTTAGTCTCGTGTCCATACAGTTTTAACTTCTGCATAAATGTTACACTTACATAGATTGTTAATTGGTGTGAAAAATGTAGTCACGTTTATTGCTTGACAAACTGTGACTCATCTTTATTTAGCAGAAGGTACTTCACTTTGTGTCAAGCTTACGTTTCATAGATGAGAGGGGATAGTTTCTACAAAAGCATGCAAACCTTGACGGTGAACGTGGTGTGATTATGTAGCAGGTCGTTTCAGGGGAAAATAATATGTAATATAAACTATGATTGATTTGACATTGCTTTATTGTTAATTCAACAAAGGAATAAGAGTGAAAGTAAACATACATACTAACGTGTTAAATTACAATAATAAAAGTAGCCCAGGACGTGACGCATAACTGTCAATGCAGGTCATAAACATGACACAATGCGTTTGGAATAACAAACCTCCGGAATAACGAGCCAGACCCTACGATAAAAACACTACTAACAGAAAAAAAATCATCATAATAATATGTTCGAACGATGCATTGAAAACTTGAGTTTAAAACCCGTTTCCTTTTATGGTCAAAATCTACATCATTATTGATAAAAGTAATGTTTTCTTCAATTTGAAAACAGAACAAATATGTACTAGGCATTCCAATCCCATCATTGACTATACCCTCTTGAATATGTTAGGGACTTTTAAAATATTATAAAAGTGATGACATGGTAGAAACAATCTCAAAACTTAGCAAAAAGTGTTTGGTCTAATCATTTGTTTAAAGGTTGTTTACCGTCTTCAGCGACATAATCATCACAACTATAATTTACTTTTGTGATGGAAACGTCATCATCATTACAATAATCATGGGCATCATCATCAGCAGCATGACTATTGTCAACATCATCACCCTCCTCGTCATTTTTTTTCGCAGTTGTTCCAACTGCTCTTTCATATCATTGAGCTCACCCTGGCCATAAAACGAAATGTCATGCCATCATTTGGGAATGAATCATGCGAAAAAGTTGCACAGCAATAATGTAAATTATGAATGCATGCCTTTGTCCGTATTCTGTTTAAAAGCAAACCTCGTCATCATCATCGTCATCATCTCCGTCATCAACATCATTATTATTACCATCATCATCACCATCTTCATCTCCATGACCATCCCCTAAAACCAATGGAGTATGCAGAATAGTGTACCTGTCATCTTCGCATAAGTATTGCTTATACATATTTAACAGTCTATGGTTGCATATTCTAAGTGCACAATATTATTTGTTCCATTTATTGTGTTTCATGTGTGCCATACCATATAATAAGTTCGTTGATGCAGTGGATAATTCAACGCAATCAAACAATTAAACAAGGGTGTGTACTTACGGTTCACGATATTACGGAAAATAATTGTCCTCTTTAGTCGCTTCTACTAGGTGCTAGTTATTCAGTATTTCTCGTCTATTCCGTCTTGGCAGTAGTAACAACAGCACGTATTCGTTTATTAAAGAAACAGTCTGATAGTAGACTGTTGTGATTCAAAGATATCAAAAGAGACGGGATATAAGCGTACGTCATGTATGTGGTGCCGAAAAGGTGAACGCCGAGACAGCTCGATTCATCTTTATACCTTATTCCTGTTTCGACTGCCAGTATGACAGCTTTACTAATAATATGAGTTATTAAACAATCCACCAGTAAACTTCCTGTTGTGGTTTTAGTGAGAAAGCAAACCAAGTATATCATAATAAACGTAGGTGTAATCGGAATTAAATCAGGTAGGAGAAGTAAGTCTGATGCCACCGTGATACAATCTGTTCAGTCAAATGATATGATAAACTTTTCTAAAGTTGACAAGCCGTTAGCTACCGGAAACTGTTTGCAAAGAGGTCACGTGGATACAGTATTAGTCAGTGTTGTAGGCTGAACTTGTGGGTTGGTTGGGTGGGTGGGGCGAAATGTACATGAGATTTGAAAAGTATATGATACTGTTATTGAGCTAGATTATAGCGGGACATTTTTGCGATTGTAATGGCTAAATTATCGGAAGTAGTTAAAGGTGCATCTGTAAAGTATCAGATATTGCCCAAAATGACATTTGAGACTTCAATCCTGTACCCAAATCATTGTAAGATATGTTCGAATGATGTGTGAAAGTTTCATTGAAAAAAAACACTGCTTTCCTGGTTAAAAAAACGAAAATATGCGTCAGCTTTTACAACGGACGTGTATGAGGTTTATGACCGTTAATTAACGCTTTTGAGCTGAATGATAGATATCGTCATACTAAAGGGGCATTTTAAACAATCTAACCCTATTTTATTCTTCTCTTACCATAAGCTAAACAACACGGTAGAAGAGAAACGAGGAAGCTCCAAGTAATTTTCGTGGAGTTAGACACTTTACAGGCATCCCTTTAAGGCTTATAACACCGTCGTAATGTATACACGGTAGGCATTTTGTTTTTTTTATAGTGGTGACACGTCCTTGTTCACCGTTACTGTGAACATTGTGCGTACTTGTACCGTATACTCGTATCTGAGTGGGCCGTTTTTGTTATCTTGAACTTGAACGATTATAGTCCGTCAATAATGGATAATTGCGATATTAGCCGTATGTGAAACGTCCGCTCGCCGCGAAAATTGCATGCATATCAAGAAATGTTTATATAATACCATGGTCAGTTTTATTCACTCATTTGCATATGTATGTTAATGTATACAAATAAGGTCATACAATGCAATTGTACTGATAAATCATACATTATGAATAATCAAACATAGGTTTTCGCTAAGACTATTTGGAATAATAAAAAGCTAAAAAAACATCTGGAAGTTCTAGGTTATTCAAATTGTGTTCTATTGTCATGGTTGTTAGAATTAGTTATGATGTGTTTCCGTGTTTTATAACCAAAATAACCAAATAACCAATTATATTTTGTTTTGTTTTGTACATAAATCACGAAAATTACAATTTCCGGGCTGACAGGCAAAGACAAAAGGTCACTTGACTTCTTAACGGTAGGTTCGATTTCCACATATGTAGTTTTAAAGGGAGTTCCCGCATTTTGCAAGGCAAATTTTAAAAGCTGCGAAGTTATTGTCGTTTAAAATAACAGCTTGCCTGAGAAAAATAGGGCTTTAAACCTCTTTTTCATGATGTAAAACCTCACCATAACAAAAGCGACGGACCGTCGTATTTATTCCCATTCATAATCTTTCGCCCGTCTGTTAATTCGTTCACTTAAGTTACTGTAGCGCGGTGCTATAATCTCCCCCCCCCCCCCCCCCTTCCGTCAGCCGATTTGCAATGGGGCTACAACGTGATGGTTTCGTGTACTTTGAGGAATCCACAGGGTAGTATTTAGGGCCATGTTTATTTATTTACTGATGATCTTTTATATCAAACTCAGTCGCCTACTGTTTTGTTTGCTGACGATATATTATTGAATAGGCCAAATGTACTCCCCAAGATAAACAAATTCCTCAAAGTGATTTAGATAGTATACATAATTGGTTACATTAATTGGCTACGGCAATTGTACTTTTTATCAAAAGCGTTAGCAACGCTTTTGAAATAATGATTTTCAATGATAAATATCTTCATACTACAGGGACATTTGAAAAAATCTAACCCTATTTCATTCTTCTCTTACCATAAGCTAAACAACACGGCAAAAGAGAAACGAGGAAGCTCCAAATATTTTTCGTTGAGTTAGACACTTTACAGGCGTCACTTTAATCTAAAGTCATGAGAATGACATGGTCATCAAATCCAGGCATTTTAAATTATAGTCTTGATTCTAAGCAGCTTGATGTTGTTAGCGAGTATAAGTATCTTGGGGTAATGTTGAATAATAAATTAACTTGGCACACAAACGTTGATTATATTCTGAAGAAGGCAAACCGTATGTTAGGTTTCATAATGTCAGTGTGTAAATCACTTTCCCCAGTTTCATTTGTTTCTGTTTATAAATCTCTTGTTATTCCAATACTAGAATATGGTCAGCCTGTGTGGTACTTGCATACACTATTTATCTCTGATAAAATTGAGGAGATTCAACGCCGTGCCTCTCGTACTGCACTTCGGCAACGTAGACAAGTAATGTCCTACGGACATATATAGATTAAATATTCTTAAATAGTATCCATTATAAATGAGAAGAAGGTGTTGTTTGTGTACATATATTTTTTAAGCATTGTTCGGGTTTATTAATTGTGATGTGGTTCGATATGTTGTTAAGGTAAATGGCAGATACGTGGACATGGTCAAGTTCGTCCACCTCCGGGCGCGAACCCAGTGGTTGCATTGCTCAGCAGCTATCCATACTTTCCCGCGCTTATTGGATGAGCTTCCGTTGGATTTGCGCTCGGGGGTGGCCGTGGACCTCATGTCCACGTGGCTCGCTAGATTGCAACACCACCCTCCAAGATGTTTAACAATTGTGTTTATATAATTTAAAAATGAATATTGTAGTTTAATGGGCATATTTATACTGATGTCCTCATGATATGTTAATTAGTGTTAGATAAGTATTTTTGACTTGTTGATAAGTGTTAGATAAGTATTCATATATTATAATTAGTGTAAGATAAGTATGTATGACGTGCAAACGTTTCTATTATTCACTTTTTATCTCTTTGATTTGCTACCATTCTGTTAGCAACCACTGGAATTGGGACGGAAGGCTTTTGGCCACATATTTAGTTAACTTTTTCCTTAGCCTTGGCTTTCCAGTGTTTGCAATTTCCTTACCTTGTACACTTTTCATGTGTATTCGATTTGCCGAATAAATAATAACAATAATTGAAGCTGGGAGTTTACGCTAAGCTTCCCGTTACTTTTACTGCTGAGTGTGATGCCTAGTCAAGCTATGATTACGTAGGCCGATGTGTTACGTTTATTTTTTGTCAACTTGTTAATTGTTAAAGGGGTAGTTTAGTTTTGGTAGAGAGGGCGCTGCACATCACAATTTTTTTGTGAGGTAATGAAAAACTGAGTGTCGAATTTTCAAGAACATGCAATTTTAATGGCAATATAAACGTTATTTGGTCAAAATCGGCCCAGAAACGGCTGAATTAACAATAAATATATCTGAACCTATAATTATTTGGTGCCCAAATAATTAGATGAATTTTTCAAAAAAATAAAACAAAAATGCTTGCACCTTTTCAAAAATGTTCAAAAGTGTTTTTTAAATAGTTGTTGATGATCTCTCTATTAAATCAGTATTTCAATAAAACATCACATGCATAATTTTGTATGAAAAATAGTTCAAACCAATACCTTCTTAGAGAGCGCCCTCTTGAGTTTTAATGGCTCTTTTTTTAACGATAACGGGCTTTTTACTTAGTCGTTTGTAATTTTGTATACCTTTCGAGCATGGTGGAGTTAAAACTATTAGTTGTATAATGTTACTGTCCATGTTTGGTTACTAAAGTTGAGCCTTACCAAAACTTTACTACCCCTTTAAGCTTAGTATGATCAGGCCAAGTACCCGTCGAGAGCCATATTTGGCGACTAAGAAAATATCACGTTAATAACATAGCCTGTTTTCCCAAATATAGTCTGGTGGGAAAATTAGGTTTTGCGGTTTTTGAAATATTAGCCATGTAATTATGTTTTACAACGAGGTGGTAGGTGCACTTTTGTATATTTGTTGCTTGGATATATTATCAGTCGGTACGTAACCCCCCCCCCCCCTTTCCGTAACCAAACCCTTGTTATGTGGGTGTTTTTAGGCATGTAACTTATCATTGCATGCGTGATTTAGACAGTCCAACGAGCAAGATAAGTAATAAGTTTTATCTTCTTTCTGAGTCTGCTAAAAACCTAATTTTTCTTGCATAATTATTATCTAATTATTAGCTGATAAGCGTATTAAATAAATTGATTCGATGATTGCACGTAGTGAACGTTTGGTTTCGTTTCAGTATAAGGTGGTAGTTTCAGAATTGTATATCTTCATATACATGTACCAGTTGAACTTTGTGATATTGGTTTATAGACAAGAGGAAGGGGGAGGGGGGAGGGGGGGGGGGGGGGGGGAGGGGGTCACGCTCATACACGAATGCTATACCCACCGTGTCCATCAACCTATGAAATGGACCCTAAAGTGCGTTTCGCATCTTCATAAGTGTACACCCCTAAATAGCGTAATGTTTTGGAAACATACTCTTAAGAACGCAACGTAGAAAACCTGCGCACCGCAAAAGGTACCCTTTTGTGATTTTCTCTTGTGAAGGGACCCTAATTAAGTGCGATGAGTGGTAAAAACCACCGCTTTAAAAAAAAAAACTTCGACGACGCCGTATGGCTAAAAATTATATACTGTATGTACCCTATCGACGCTTTTTTGTTTGGACACGGGTGCGTAGCCAGTCACGTTGGGAGTGATTGAATTATTAAACATCACTTTGGTGATAAAAATATATGGAGTTTGTCAATGTGGAAATGGTGAAGCAAAATTGGTAGAGTGCGCGCTTTCCGATCGTGAGATCTAGTATTCGTACCCAGCCTACTCCGTTTGTCCTTCGGCACGGCATTTCCTCTACATAACTGCTCTCTACCCAGGTGCGGTCTGGTGAAAGTAAGTCTGGTGCACCCATATGGTTGCACGCGATAAGTATGCTCCCCGGGGAGTTGATGTGTACAACATAGTTGTGAGGGTCTGAATTGTACCAAATGACCACGAATGATGAAAGCGCTTTGTAGCTAATATGCATGATGCACTGCACTAATACGTTACATTATTAGTATAGGTTTTCCGGCCCTATTCGCACCAGGGTCATTCGAATTCACGATTGTTTTCCTCACAGGCGAAATCGGTCATTCAAAGTCACAATCTATGCCTCCAAATTCGTTAACTTCCACCCTATTTCAAAATTAGAATACCAAACGTGCGAGCCATTTCATTTTCGGACACAGATTGTTACGTTCGTGCATTCTAATTCACACGGTCAGTAGATTAACAATTATTTGGCGTTCAATTTTATTTTCAGGACCTCTTGTTTCATTCTTAATGCATTCAATTTAATCAATATGACATATTTCATAATACTGTTGTGTTCTTAGTGCAAATTAACATCAAAACACAAGAACATCACTTACACACTATGCTTGCATGAATACAAAACCTTTAATAAATAAACAGTGTGCAAGCTCCACAAACATTGTAACATGTTCAAACGAAATAAGTATGTTCTATATACATAATTTATTCATAAAAAAACAAATATCCACGAATAGATGAAAATTTCACGTAACCAGTGGTGTTTAATATGCGCTAACAGTTTGGAAAGGGAACAGGGTTGGGGAATGGAACGAAACAACTTGGCCGTGAGAGAGGGTGTGGTAGACCCCCACCTTCACCCCCCCCCCCCTCCCCCTTCCAGATGGTCAGTTTATTAAAGAACTGGTTGAGTAACAGTTTTGGAACAACTATGTGAACATTTTAATGCAGTAAAAGAAGATCAATTAATGAATACTAATATATTTCATTATTGTTGCATTTCGTTCTTAAAGGGGACCACTAGGCAAAGGACAACACATTATTATATGTTTTGGTACCGTTTTGTGATATCAAATTGATACCCAACATTTTGCAAAGGGTTGTGTAATTCATAAACAAAGCAATTAATTTCCACCACTTACGGAACCACTGCTATTTCCTGGTTCCATACGGGCCAAGCATTTGCGAGTGCGTCAATGCTTTCACGTGTACGTCAATAGATTCCCGGATGATTCATTCGCTCTGCACAGTGCACTCTGGCTATGCACGCATATAGTCTACGCAATTCAGACCGCATGAACGCATGGTTGAGAATAGTGATGCGTTTTCCAATTATATATTTTTTTCTAAAAACATATTTTTGTGAACTTTTTGAAGGAATGTAATACTAAAGATGGTACCTTTCTATAATAAGAATATTATTTTTGGGTGGTGGTACCCTTTAAGTAGCCCAGTGGGGAATTCAACTTTTTTTTCATCAAAATTGAGATTTTTATCTTAAAATGATCCATGGATTCTAAGCTTTAAGAAAATGTATACATTGTGGGGTAGAGGGTAGCTTTTAAAAGGACACATTAAGGATTTCGTTATCAATGTTGTACATTTTGGGGCCGAAAGTGATTATTTTCTGGCTTAGATTGGAGATTTTGAATTGTACTTTTCATAAATAGACCAAATCAAAATGTCCCAAATCAAAATTGTTACCATCCAAATAGGGTTTCTCTTTTTTTAGAGTGAAGCAGCAACATATAATGTCATGCAGAAAATAAACATGGCAGTTTATAGGTGATTAACATGCCCTAAACTTCCATTGAACCAACTTCCGACTATTTATCCCACTATTTTCCTATATTTATTCATGTCACATTTATCAAACAAATATCAATATTGTATATGACTTTTCAAGCTCATTTGCCGAAAATCAGGTTTTTAAGACTAAAATTCTAAAAACTCAAAAAGTATTCACTCAAATTCAATGAAATTTGGAGAGATTGTTTTTTTTTCTGAGATGAAGAGAATAATGATGGCTTTTAGGGCTATCTCTACAGAAAAAAATTATGTTATGTTATGTGTCCCATTTCTGATTTTTTTTTAAATGTTGATTTCACTAGGAAGATGGATGAATATTAGAAAAAGCCATCATAGTTTTGTTGGTCTATAATTGTAGTTTCTATGTTTACATTAACAAAGATGTATACCCCTACAATTTGTAATATTGTGTAACGATATTAGCGGACAAAAGTACAGTTTACAATGTGACGAAATGTGAAAAATCGGCAACATTTTCGTGAAGGGCACCACAATATATTGTTTTCCTACTTGAAGCCTATAAATATCTTCTTTTAAGGTCTGCTAGGGCTCGTTCTTGTATTATACTGTAATTGATATTATCAAATTATTAGTCGATATGAATAGGCTGCCTATTTGCGAAGGGCCCCACGAAATAATTTGCTTGCCTGCTTCAATAAATCTTCTGCTAGAGACTTTTTTTAAAGAATAATTAATATTTTCTGGTCATCAGTTGATAAGCTGATGAAATAAATTGATATGATGATTCCATGGACTGGTCTGAATGATTAATTTCCGTATAACGTGATAGTACAAATTATATATTTGTATTTCAATTGAACTTCGTTCAATGATAACGATGTTTTGACATGATAACCAAACTTGATGCCCAACTAGAATTACTAGTCACGATCGCGAGTAGTTGAGTGGTATTTGTAATTCAACGTGTCCTCATTTAATGTTTCGTTCGTCCTAGGGTCGCTCCTTACACGACTGTGATTTGTGTTGTGTTGCATGTGTCACACGTTTGAATATGAAAGGACGCCAAAGTTTAAAGGTCAATGAAAATCTAGAATAGAATTTATCCTACTTTATACATAGTAATATGCTTGTTCATTTTGGATAACATTACCCCGATTCAGATTTCTGCTTATGAATAAATATGTGCAAACACAATCGGGTACACCACTATTCACCCGAACTTGTTACGTCCGTGCGGACACCACTGTACCGATCAATGATGCATCCCTGCACTTAACTGGTTTTCACCGCACCAAACCATTGTTTGAATACTTGTAGACACTTTTACGAGTCATTTGTTCAGACAGTACGTACAGACGTCATACTACTGTATTAGCGAGCCATGTCGGGTCGTTACAGGAACATGGCCGCTCCCATCGTCTTTTGCCGACGTAAACAAAATAGTAAAATTTGTTTTTTTTTACAGAAGGATTTCAGGGATACGGTACGCCAAAATTACCAAGTCATGCATGCATGTATACAATGAAATGTCTGTTCACCCTCTAAATGAAACAAGTTACCGAAAGCCATAGTTTTATTTTCCTTTAAGAGAAGTAATTGATCAAACATGAGTTTCCGAACTTTTTTGACAAGCTGAACCCTTTGCCTTTCACAATTTTAAATTCTCTTTCTTCAACGTTCCTTTGCAAAATTGTTTTTAAAACTCACGATGATAATGCCTTCTTCCAGAAGCATAAAACACCTAATCTAGATTGATCCAGATTATGTTTATGTACGTACGTCAATAATAGTTTATTTTCATGAACTTTCCTGTTACTTTTGGATTTCTTAGCAAACGCATGTAACAATTGAACTGACAAGTGACCATTGATCTCCAGTAATCTGTTGTTTGTTTGGTTTAGATGAAGTAGGTGCTTCAAATTCGTAATAATCTTTTAGTGTCTTGTGACACTTAATGGGCGGTGTATCTAATTACGGCAAGGCGGGACAAAAGTAGCACAGTGACTCAATATCTTCTCCCCTTCTCGTAATTGTAAAACGGCCGGGGTGTTGAACTATGAATTGACGGTTCGAATGTACTGGTACTAACCTTTTACCTAATATATTTTGCAACCAGTATTATTCCATACACGATCATATGGGCAACTTACTCTGTGATCATTGTACAAATATGAAAATTACACATCATCAGCGAATACAAGTATGAACAAGATACTCAAATGGACTATACTGACTATTTGGAAACAAGCTGGTGAATACTCAATATTTAAAACAAAGTCACGCGCAAAAGATTAATATATTTGTTTTTGTATTTATGTTTATGTTTTCTCAATGTTTTATACAGTACACGTTATAAGAAATTATTGGATTTACTACATACAAATATATGTAACAATGCAAACACAGATTATATAATATCAGTTTGCATCTTCATCACTTTTTGAAAAATACACAATACCTTTAAAATTACATCAAATGTGCTAATTCATGAAACAAAAATGACTCACAGGCCGAAATAACATGTAACCAAGTATCCGTATGTGTATAATTGGAAAGATTTTTTTCACTAACAAAGTTACACAGTGAAATATGTAATAGTAATGGAATAGATGGTTTTTAAAAACCAGCTGACAACATATACAATATTTCATTCGAAATATCACAGTATAAATTGTATAAACACATATTTTCAAAATAATACAACTTCAATTTGAATCACCTTAAAATCATCGACTTTTAAATAATTGCCATTTAGTGGACATATTTATGTCATCAGTGCATAAAATAACATGTTAAGGTATAGTGTGAGTAGTTAAGGTTGACAAGGTTGACTAAATATAGATGACAATGACATCTTGGTATCATACGTAATCCGTGTACAATTTAAGTTATAACGAATGTTAAATGAAAACCTGAATGAAATCACAAGTGAACTCCAGGCAGTTATATCCAGTTACATAATGTTCACCATATGAGGGCAACATGATTTGCTTGTTGTCATTTATATTTATAAACACCATTACAGAATTGTATCAAATGCAATTATTAAAACATAATTCAAAAGGGAAACCGTAAGAACAGTAATTGATACATATCTGTGATAAAATAACAACCTTGACATAACAATCATGATTACTATTATATAGATCAGAAACATGGTCATTAACAAAATAACTATAACAGGAGCTTTGGTTAACTCAACGAACTATGAAGAGAAAGGTATTGCAATTATCTCTGCAAGAAGCAAGACAAAATTAAAACGTCATAAGGCAGACAACGAAAGTTTAAGACATTATGGAGAAAGTAAGCGAATGAAAGTGGAGATGGGCTGAGCATGGAGCAATAATTAATACAATATATGGACATATCGCTTGACAAACGACAACCAAGGAAGGGAAACAGAATAAGAGGTAGGCAACAACAACGGAGAGATGAACTCACATCATTCATGGGAACGGCCACATGGCCCAGGATAGCTAGAGATCGAAGAGAATGGAAATGTCATAAGGAGAGCTTTGTCCACCATGAGGATTAACTATAGCCTGATAGATAGATAGATAGATAGATAGATAGATATAAAAGAAAGGTTACACAAATATGATAACATGAGATGAAAATATATATGGATTTGTTCACAGACTACACTTATATACAATATTGAGGCATGATAATAACAAGTGTATCATTCCTTTAGCAATATAATATATCAATATGTGTGTCTCATAATTAAAATAAACATGATAAATGTGAAGTTATTGTGACTTTATTTCTTTCAGACTGCGAAAGCTTTCATGAAAAAAAACATTATTTTAAGGTATCAAATAATAATGCTTAAAGGAACTAACAAGCCCCCCCCCCCCGCCCAAAAAAAAACAATGTATGTGTTAATGAAAGGTAATAGTTCTAGTAGGCCATATTAACAACAAGTATAAAACAATAGGCTTTTAGAAATAATTATATAATTTTAAAAATCATCAACTTCTTAGTAACTACATTGTATGTCCATGGATCTGCAGAAGAAGACTAGTCTATAATTTAGTACGTTTGCCCGCTATTGTCTCGTCTATGCTGCAAAAGTACGCGCGTAAATAATTGAAAGCACTCGCAAAACTCTGCGCTTTCGGAACCAATCGCTCAGTTGGTGCCGCAAGTCTTCATGATTAATTATTCCTGAATTACACAACCCATTGTAGAGTATTGGACGTCTTTATAATATCGAACAACGAGAGTGTTAAGAATATGTGAATCCAGCTGCTATTTTATTTGGGAATTGTCTGTTCTCCCTTTTCTCCGTTTACATGTCACTTATTTAGTACAGCATGTTGCGAAAGATAATGTGATTGTTTAAATGTTACAATCATAAGTCTTTACACTCAATATGTGAACTTGAAATGCTAATTTCATCAAAACAAGAATTACCGACGAGTGCAGGGTTTTGCTATAGCCGGTCACAATTAGTCCACATTAAATATTCACTAAATATTCACTCAATATTCATTAATTTTAAAGCGTTGGGACATTAAACGTACAAATAATTTGAACAAGAGAAAACCATGATATGAGTGACGAAGCCTCCCCACTTACAGTTTGTGCGTAGGTTGCAAAATTCCACTCCTGAACTTCTGCCATTCTCAAATACACTAGGCATAACGTGTATAGCATATGTATGTATCATATATCATATCAACAAGGAATAAGCACTCTTTCAAGCTTAACCAAATGTAACATGATTTTATAAAACTATATATTGGTGGTGTCTCTTTACTTTGGCCGTGTTTATGTATGATATATTTTGCGAAAAATAGGGTCATTTGTAATCGTAATTATAAAATGCTCGCGGAAACGGAGACGGGGATATATGACGATGTTATCGGAGGTAAAATGCAATACATTTTTATGAGGATGTCGCAAAATGTGAAACATACGCTAACTCTTCGTGAAGGGCCCCACGATGTATTAAGTTCGTCTACTTGAAGACTATATATCTTCTTTCGAAGTCTGCCAGGGACCGTGTTTTTGATATATACATGTACTTTATATTATCTTATTTTTAGCTGATAAGCTCTTCAAATAAACTTATAATGCACTGGTCGTCATGATTCCTTTTATATAAAAAGATTGTATATTTTCATACCAAATGAACTTTGTTCAATGATATCGGTTTATCGACAAGATAACACACTGAATGCCTAGCCAGAATAACAAGTCAAGAACAACTGAAGATAGTAGTTGGATATTTTGGTAATTGAAATGATTAGATTTAATTTGTCCACATAAATTTGTTTTCCGTCGTCGTGGGTTAGATTCCAACCTGAATGCGATTGTAATGTGCTTCCATGTGTAACAACTTCAAATATAAAACGGACACCTCCGTGTTCTTGCTAACTTTGTCGAGGTTATTTTTTCATTTTGCATTACTCAACAAACATGTTTTTTATTATATTTATATAGTGTTCCTATACAAAATTGTTATCAAAACTCACTTTGACAATGACCTTCTTCCAGAAACATAAAACAGTTAATCTGGATTGATCTAGATTCTGTTTATTTAGGTATGTCAATAATTATTTATCTTCTTGAACTTTGCTATTACCTTTGATTTTCTTAAAAACGCACCACAATATATTTTGTCCAAATATCTTCTCTCGAGGTCTGCGAGGGACCGTTCTTTTATTATACTGTACTTGATATTATCTAATTATTAGTCGATTTAAATAGGCTGCCTATTCGTCATGTTCGTAAAGGGCCCCACGATATATTTTGCTTGCCTACTTGAATACATTTTTCGTAGTCTGCTAGAGACCTTTTTTGGCAGAATACTTTATATTTTCTAGTAATTAGTTGATAAGCTGATTAAATAAACTCATGTAATGATTCCATGGACTGGTCGTAATTATTAATTTAAGTATAACGTGATAGTACAAATTGTATATTTGTATTCCTATTGAACTTTGTTCAATGATGACGATGTCTTGACATATTAACAAACTTAATGCCTAACTAGAATAACAAGTCACGATCACGAGTAGTGGGTTAATATTTGTAATTCAACGTGTCCTAAGTTTTCGTTCGTCGTGGGGTCGCTCCTAACACGATTGCGATTGTATTTTGTTTACATGTGTCACACCTTTGAATATGAAAGGACGCCACCGTTTAAATGTCAATGCAACTCTAGAATAGAGTTTATCCTACTTTATACATCGTAATATGCTTGTTAATTTTTCATAACATTACCCCGACTCAGATTTCTGCTTTGGAAGAAATATGTGCAGACACAATCTAGTACACCACTATTCACGCGAACTCAGGAGGCCGCCATTGTTACGTCCGTGCGGTCACCATTGTACCGATCAATGATGCATTCCTGCACTTAAAGGACCTAAAGAATACAACATACTTTGGCACTTATTCCATAGTTGATGACTTGTAAAATAGGTCTGCCGAAAAAATCCATGAAAATCAACAGAGTAGTGATTTAAGACTAATGTTCTGATGCCAAATCTCATTTAGCAGCCAGTTTACGCCCCACCCACATTTAGGGTCCAGAATCGGCAGTGTGATTGACATGTGATTGACAATTCATTGGCTAAACGTCATGACGCGTCATCTACATAATTTAGTTCATTAGTCCGTACTTTAGATGACGTCACATTTTGGCGATTTAAAAGGGGCGTTCCCAGGACAATTAGATATTTACTAATTACCCCAAAATTGATTGATTTCATGAGAAATGACTGCCAATTTGTTTTTCTTCAGGACAAATTACATATAGATAGCCAAATTGTGAAAATTAGGCCATCTAGACGCTATAGGTCCTTTAACTGGTTTTCACCGCACCAAACCATTGTTTGAATACTTGTAGACACTTTGACGAGTTTTTCTAATCAGACAGTACACACAGACGACATAATTTGCGAGGCATGTCGGGTAGTTACACGAACATGGCCGCTCCCATCACCTTTTGCCGCCGTAAACAAATTGTAAAATTCGGTTCTGTTCACAGAAGGATTTCATGGGATTCAATGGGCCAAACTTGCCAAATCATGTATAAAATTAAATGTCTGTTCACCCTCTAATGATAATAGTAGCCGAAAGGCATATTTTCATTATCCTTTAAGAGTCGTAATCGATTAAACAAGATTTTCCTTACTTTTTGAGCAGATGAACTCTTTGCCTTCTCTTTCTTCAACGTTCCTTTGCAAAAATGTTTTCAAAACTCACGATGATAATGACCATCTTCCAGACGCATAAAACAGTTAATCTAGATTGATCCAGATTATGTTTATGTACGTACGTCAATAATAGTTTATTTTCTTGAACTTTGCTGTTACTTTTGGATTTCTTAGCAAACGCATGTAACAATTGAACTGACAAGTGACCATTGATCTCCAGTAATCTGTTGTTTGTTTGGTTTAGATGAAGTAGGTGCTTCAAATCTTAATAATCTTTGAGTGCCTTGTGCCACTTAATGGGCGGTGTATCTAATTACGGCAAGGCGGGACAAAAGTAACACAGTGACTCAATATCTTCTCCCCTTCTCGTAATTGTAAAACGGCAGGGGTGTTTGTTTGTCGGATTGGTATAGAACTATGAATTGACGGTTTGAATGTACTGGTACTAACCTTTTCCCTTATATATTTTGCAACCACCATGATTCCATTCGAAATGAGTTGATATACACGATATGGGCAAATTATTCTGGTATCATTGTACAAATATGAAAATTACACATCATCAGCGAATACAAGTATGAACAAGATATTCAAATAAACGCTACTGAATATATTGAAACAAGCTGATGAATAGGCTACTTTATATTTAAAACAAAGTCACACGCAAAAGATTAATTTATTTGTTTTTGTATTTATGTTAATGTTTTCCCAATGTTTTATACAGTACAGGCTAAAGATATTATATAAGATATATGTAACAATATAAACACAGAATATATAATATTACTTTACATCTTCATTACTGATTGGATGATTATGTACAATTACGAAAAATACACAAAACCTTTAAAATTACATCAAATTTGCTAATTCATAAAAATAAAAAAATTACTCACAGGCCGAAATAACCTGTTACCACGTGTCTGTATGCGTTTAACTGGAAATATTGATTTCACTTACAAAGTTACACAGTGAAATATTTAATAGAATAGTTGGTTTTTAAAAAACAGCTGACAACATATACAATATTTAATTCAAAATATCACAGTATAAATTGTATAGACACATATTTTCAAATACAAATTCCATTTGAATCACCTTAAAATCATCGATTTTTAAATCATTTCCATTAGTGTATTAGTGCATAAAATAACATGTTATAGGATCGTGTGCGTAGTTAAGGTTGACAAATTGCAGAGCAAGTTTGCTAAAAATCAGTACGTTACTAACACACGCATACTTAGTACGGCATATATTATGATAAGATATTCTATGAGTGTATTATTATGATCAATACGTGCCGAAATATAGATGACAATGCCATCTTGGTATCATACGTAATACATGTACAATTTCAGTTATAATGAATGTTAAATGAAAACCGGAATGAAATCACACAAGTGAACTCCAGTCAATTATATCCAGTTACATAATGTTCACCATATGAGGGCAACATGATTTGCTTGTTGTCATTGATATAAATAAACACTATTACAGAATTGTATAAAATGCAATTATTCAAACATAATCCAAAAGTGAATACGTAAGAAGAGTAATATTTACATATATTTCAAATCTGTGATGAATTAACAACCATGACATAACAACCATAATAACTATTATATGGATCAGAAACATGGTCATTGACAAACGAAATAGAACAGGACCTTTGGATAACTCAACGAGCTATGAATAGAAAAGTATTGCATTTATCTCTTCGAGACAAAATTAATCATAACGTCATAAGGCTGAAAACGTAAGTTTCTATGGTTAAAGTAAGCCAATGAAAGTGGAGATGGGCTGAGCATGGAGCAAGAATTCAGGACAATAGATGGACATATCGCTGGACAGAATGGCAACCAAGGAAGGAAGAGAAGAAGAGGAAGGCAAAACAAAAGCCGGAGAGATGAACCCACATCATACATGGGAACGGCCACATGGCCCAGGATAGCTAGAGCCATAAGAAAATTGAAATGTCATGAGGAGGGCTTTGTCCAACATGAGGATGAACTATAGCCTGATAGATATATACATTTAAAAGAGAGGTTACAAAAACATGATAACATAAGATGAAAATATATATGGATTTGTTCACAGACTACACTTATAAACAATATTGAGGCATGTTAATAAAAAGTGTATCATTCCTTTAGTAATATAATATATCAATATGTGTGTCTCATAATTAAAATAAACAGGATAAATGTGAAGTTATTTTTACTTTATTTCTTTTCAGACTGTGAAAGCTTTCATGAAAGAAAACATTATTTTAAGGTATCAAATAATAATGCTTAAAAGGAACTTACACCCTCCCCCCCCCCCCCCCCCCTCCAAAAAAAAATTATAATAATAAATGTTTGTGTTAATGAAAAGTAACAGTTCTAGTAGGCCATTTCACCAACAAGTATAAAACAATAGGCTTTTAGACAAATTATATCATTTGAAAAAATCATCAACTACTTAGTAACTACTACATTGTATGTCCATGGATCTGCAGAAGA
The DNA here is from genome assembly GCA_037951105.1 of Echinarachnius parma. NCBI lineage: Eukaryota > Metazoa > Echinodermata > Echinoidea > Clypeasteroida > Echinarachniidae > Echinarachnius > Echinarachnius parma. Next base: position 206,467 of record JBAMJV010000874.1, on the reverse strand, counting down.
AGACTAGTCTATAATTTAGTACGTTTGCCCTCTATTGTCTCATCTATGCTTCAAAAGTACGCGCGTAAAGAATTGAAAGCACTCGCAAAACTCTGCGCTTTCGGAACCAATCGCTCAGATGGTGCCGCAAGTTTTCATGATTAATTATTCCTGAATTACACCACCCATTGTAGAGTATTGGATATCTTTATAATATCGAACAACGAGACTGTTAAGAATATGTGAATCCAGCTGCTATTTTATTTGGGAATTGTCTGTTCTCCCTTTTCTCCGTTTACATGTCACTTATTTAGTACAGAATGTTGCGAAAGATAATGTATGCATTCTAGGATTATAATGACATGAATACATTCAATATGGCCATGTAAGCATGATGTAGTAAATTTTACACATATATCTATACCTCACGTTATTTATTTTGACAAATCGTAAAGAAAAATATTATCAGAAATGTAAGGTAAATTGGCATAAATCATATGCATCGCAATTATGTGTGATAACAGTGGTACAAATAATCATGCGTATAACCAGTAACAAAGACGTACAGTAATTATGAACATACAATATACAAATAAATGTTATCAGAAATATTGCAAAGACGTATTGTAATATAAACATTAAATTTACACCTAAATGGGTATAACAGATAACAAAGGACGTATTTCAATATTAACATGAAGCATACAAATTTACAATTGTGATATGTACAAATATTTTAGTCAGATCATTTTCAAGAATATGTTTCATTTGAGACACAACATATTCTTGAAATTCACTGCATATAAAATTATGAAAACTAATGTAAGTTCATAATATTCTTACCTGAACATGCCTTGACCATGATTCTAAGAATTGTCCTTTCATGTTTGTTTGATTCAATATGAGGCAAACATTGGCAATATAACCACATTCTGACCTTCTTGCAGTATACGGCTATGCAACAATTATTGTTCCCTGGAGTATTCAGGATTTAACATTAATATGAACTGGGTAATATAAAGTGAATCATGATAAAAAAAGAAACGTACAAACCATGTATTGTTTGACCAATCGACGGACCGCTGGCTCGATACTGGCTGGAATCAACCGTTGCGGGCCGCGTCTTTTTTTTCCGTAAACTTAATACGTCGCAACTCGTGAAAGCGCGCTGGAAAGCCAAGACTAGCTCGCGGTGTTGATTTACACGCAAGCCTAGCTATTTTCTCAATAAAATCGTGGCTTCACACACCATGATGACTGTGAGTGTGATAGTTATACGCCTAGATGAATCATAATGTTCCTAGTCTCATTGTCGTGGTCGTAGTCGAGATCGGACACTAATTAAATAATGGTCACCCTTGCCCTTGGACTTGTCTTATCTAGTTCGATGTCGCAGAGCCGCAGATTTTGATGCATAATAGCAGCGGGGGCTAGTCTTGGCTTACCAGCACGCTTTTACGAGTTTTTGAGGAAAAGCGACGCATTAAAGGAGGGGCGCAATCCCGGCTTTGATTCAGCTTTATAGCTTTGAATATGTGCCTTTATTGATATACCACATTCTTTTTTTTTTTTTATCCTTAAGTTGGGCAAAAAAGGACAATTTCATGCACATTTTTGGCTCTTTTTCGCGTCGGCGTTCCATACTCCTAAAAAAGTAATTTTAGCGGAGCGATGAGCTCATGAGTCATGACGTCACCTGCAGGCAATAACACGGCCGAGCGAGAATTGTTTACAACGTGGTTCAATGCAAACACTTTGACTTGCTAGTAATACAAACTCGTATTTGCTTGAAAATTGAGGATTAACTGAAATTGCCTCAGGAATGAATTTTAGCAAGATGCAGCAACACATCTAAGGAAAGTATAAGCCTGCACCGTTTTCCATAAGGATCCACGTATGAGGCGGATTTAGAACTCAAAGGTTAAATTAACGAGGGCCGACTGGGAAGGACCTAGCGAGTGTGTGCAGGTCTGCTAGAGTTTCGGGGGGCCGCGCGGCAAGACAGGTTATGCTCTCGCGTGCTAGCTGCCGCGCCAACTACCTATGTATTACAAGTTCTGAAAAGTAACGAAAATGCAAGATTATTACGATCGCACCTATTCTAGACTATTTCTTAATTTACTTACATGTTTGCATGGCTTTTCAAACAAATACAAGAACGATTACGTTAGATGGACAAATCTATCACTTTTGTGGCCTCTTTGACAATGTTTATTGTTTTTTTTTCTCTGTCGGCATTGGATGTCGGCATTCTAATGCCGACAGAGAAAAAAAACAATAAATGAACTGAACTTAGCGCTCTTTTGTATTTTTGTTGTTAATTTGCAAACGGCGTAGACTACGTGTATGATATCGATGCCCAGAAATTGATTGACTATGTTCAACCTCCCGCACGCTCGCCAACGACTTGAGTTTTGGATTTGTTTACTTAGGGGAAAAGTAATATTTTGCTCAAAACTGAGATAATTCTGAATGTTCTGTAAATATATTTCCGTAAATATTGTTAAATAGATCCATTAAAGCGTGCTGATGGCCGGAAGACCTGTCTGCGAGGGGGCTGGGTATACGATTGCTATAATCATATCGGAGACTTCCTCGAAGCGATTTTAGAGTGAGTATGCGCCTTTATTTGGCAATTATATTTGTTGTATTTGTGGAGACAAATAATGAAATAAGAATGATAATAATGGTGTCTGCAATTATGGGGAAATTGTCATGAATTTGCTCAGCCACGCTCAACAAATCTGTTCGGTTGCACCTCTATCACTTCCATTCCATTTTGGCTGCCGACGCACAATTTGGAATTTTATCTTCAGGAACTGTCAATTCAAAAATCGATTCTGACTCTGATCCAGATCTTTCGTCTAATTCACGCTCACTGTTAGAATCAGATGAATCTGGGTGTGGATCCTCCATAATAATAAAAACTCAAACAAATGTATGTAGATATTGAAAAAAAATCGAAATAATATCTCTCTGTCAATGTGATTAGATGCGCTCAGCGTGTACGTCTATGACAATTAGAGTATCGGGGATCCTGTGATTGCCTGCAGATGACGTCACAACTATGACGTCATTTTTCTTCGCCCGAACTCAATTTTTTTGGGGGGCACTTTCAAAGTAAATTTGTAGGTCCTCATATCATTTATAAATAATTTTCCAAGTGCAAAACAGTTGTTTTATTCGAAATCTACATGTAAGTGGCTTTCTGAAGGGCTAAAATGCCATTTTCAGCTGATTTTCTTGACACCATACCTTTAAGGTTACGGGGAAAAAAGACGCTTGCGGGCCGGCTGGTCGGGGGGTGTCATGGCGGCGTATTGTACGCATCCAAAATTCGGGTATATCCATCCCGTTTTCTATATTGAAATTACTGGGATTGAGACGGATCTGTATATCTTCTTTTACCCTACGTGTGTACCAATGCCGTTCTTGGGAAAGGCAGCGAACCCAGTCCTGGCCAGTCTGGCTGATGCTGGTTGTCCCAAGCATGTTCGGCTACGGCTGAGTTGTCAGTTCGGCGTAGCCTGACGTCCCTCTTATGCTCGGTGATTCTTTCTGATATCGGTCGGGCAGTCTCTCCGATATAGGATCTATCGCATTCTTTGCAGGGGATGTTGTACACAATGCCGTCCCGTCTGTGTTGTGGAATTGGATCCTTGGGGCGTGTTATTTGCTGGCGTAGGGTGGTATCTGATCTGAAGACCGTTCGGATGCCATGGCTCTCTAGGCGGCGCCTGATTTGCTGGGAGACCCCATCAATGTACGGCAAGACTGTGAAAGTCTTGTATTCCTTCTGATCCTTGGGTTCTGTCGTTCTCTTCTTGGTGTTGTGTACAAAACGGCGTGGGTAACCGTTAAGACTCAGGGCATTGCGGACACGGGTCCGCTCTTTGCATGGATGTTGTGGACTAGTCACAATGCGTGAAGCTCTGTCAAATAGACATTTCACTAGACCTCTCTTCACCGATACGGGATGGTGAGAGTCAAACGCTATGTACTGGTCTGTGTGGGTAGGCTTCCTGTAGACTGAGGTGGAGAGCCTATGGTTTTCGTGTCTGTGAACTAAAGTGTCCAGAATGCTATCTTCCCTTCGCACTCCATCTCCGATGTAAACTGGATGGATGGTTGGCGGCTATTCATGTGTTTGAGCAAGTTATCTGTTTCAGAGCTGGAGACTAGGATGAAGGTATCATCTACGTATCTCTTCCAAACACGAGGAATGCAAGAAAGGGGGCATGTGTCTAGCGCTTCTTCTTCGAAACTTCTTCGAAATGTTGGCCACGACAGCCGAGACCGGACTGCCCATGGCTGCCCCTTCCGCCTGTTCATAGTATGAACCTTTATACAGAAGGTATTACAACATGTTCACAAAGTTGTTTTATTCTTGCTTACAGTATTGTCAAATTGCATAATGAAAGATAATTGGCATATGGTATATAGTCACCTCCCAATATTCTTCTTCTTCTATAATCTTCAAAGGGCTATAATGCAGCCTATCTCGAAGATGAACTTAACTTGTGTACACGATATAAGGAGGAGTGTGGGCCTAATCAAAATGTGTTGATTCATAGTGGTTTGTTACAAGATCTTTGAATTGATCAAGTGAGACTGCATTAACCACTGTGCTAGGAAGTTTATTCCATTCTAATATAGTCCGTTGAGCGAATGCAAATTTGTCGATATTGCCCCTTGGACGGTATGTTTGGAAGCACATATTGTGATTTTTCCTAGTTTTAGATGAGTTTATAGTGAAAAATGTATCTGGAGGAATTGCAACGAGGTTATTCATGATTCTATAAACCATGGTGAGTCTGCTCACAGCGCGCCTTGAAGATAGGCTGGGCCATTTTAGCTTGCTGATCATAACGGACACGCTGCTTGTTCTTCGATAATCAGCCGTGACATAACGAGCAGCTTGTCTTTGTATCCTCTCTAGTGTCTGGATTTCTGAGATTGTATGGGGATCCCAAACACTGCAACAATATTCTAAGTGAGGACGCACAAGAGACTTGTAAGCCGCCTCTCTGAAGGATTGTGGGAGGAACCTTGTATTTCGGCGGATGAAACCAAGCTGTTGGGAGGCTTTCTTAGAGATTGCCGAGATATGTGATGACCATTTGAAATCATTGGACAAGGTGACTCCAAGGTATTTTCCAGACTCACAGATTTGAAGAAGGGAGTTATTCTAAGGAATCTCTTTTGAATTCGTTCTTAATTTAATATCTGCTCTTGAGTAATATTTCCATTAAAACAGGGACGCAATAATCAAGTACTGGTCTTATATATCCCATGTATATAGTTAAACAGATCATTGCGAGGAAAATTAAATGATTTTAATCTACGGAGCATATACAATTTCCTATTACACCTTAAGATTGTATATTTAATATGTAAGTCCCATTTGAGATTACTTTGTACAATGGCCCCAAGAATTTTATAAAATTCAACTGTATCTAATTCAACATTCCCAACAAGTTAATTTTCAAAAAATGGTGGTCGTTTCATAAAAGGAATAACCATAGTTTGACATTTGCCTGCATTAAGTTTCATATTATTTACAATAGTCTATTGTTGACAGTTATTGAGAGATTCTTGCATTCTTAAAACTTGAGTACATTTTTTACTTTCAACAAGTCTAAGTTCGTCAACATACTTTACTTTACAAGCATCGTTTATAATTATTTAAAAAGTACAGGGCCTATTTTATTTTTGGGGGGAACACCGGTATGAATCAATTGTGAGTCAGTAGTTGTACCTCTATATTTTACACATTGGGTCCTATTTTGTAAAAAATTAACAACTAATGAAATTACACAAGGCCTGACGCCCAAGTCAATTAATTTTCTAATTACAATATTATGGTATATTCAATCGAAGGCCTCTGACAGATCAGTCAAAACTAATGTAGAAAAAGACTTGGGTGAATCAGCATTTTCATACAATTGGTGTAGCAATTTAATCAAACAATGACAAGTTGATACCATTGGCCGATTTCGATATTGATGTATATCAATTTTCCCATCAATATATTCCAATAGTCACTTAAAGGGGCCCTGCAAACCAAATGCATGTTGACTTCTGTTCATCTGTATTAGTGTACACATTCAATATTTATAAACGGTTTGACCTAAATATGTTTTGTATATTTTTAAACATTTTATCATTTATTTTTCTTCATGTTGCTAAGCCCCACCTCCTAAAAAACCCTCCAGAGTAAATTATATTGTTGACCTGTTGTGACATCATCTGTCAATGACCGGTCAGCTACCATGAGATAAACAAAAGATGAAAGTACAAAAAGAACATACACACAAGAGCATGCCCTGCTTACCTCCATGCAATAGCTTAGACAGTGTTTTTCTTCTGACATAGCAACAGCTTTTGAAATTGAAGGTGTGTGAGTTGGTATTCTATTCAACCGTGTGATGCTATTGTGATTAGGCACTCAGCTTGGGTGAAGGTAACTTCTTTGTAACTGAGTAGTGAATGGCTGATGATGTCACAACAGGTCAACTATAGAATTCTACTCTGGAGAGGATTTCAGAAGTGGGGGCTTCACAATATGGAGAGAAAAATTTACTAAAATGTTTTAAAATAAACAAAATATGTTTGGGTCAAATGGTTTACAAATAGTTGATGTGTACACTAAAAGAGATGAACAGAAGATAACATGCGTTTAGTTTGCCTGGCCATTTTAACAAATAAAGGATTCACAGATTTTAGCAAAGTGACTTGTTAAATCTATTGGTCTAAGATTAGTAATTGTTGGTGTACTTTTTTTAGGTATTATAGGAACAATTTGGGCATATTTTCAAGAATTGGGAATAATGCAAGTTTCAAAAGACACATTAAGAATATCGGTCAATGGTACACATAATTCATGAGAAAATTAGTTCTTACTGGCAAGTCTCCTGTTACAATAGATTTGTGTAAATTTGTTTTACTAAGTTAATTATTAACTTGTTGACTATAAACTAGTTGATTATACGTTTCGGTATGAATTGTATAAATTGTTTGATCTTTGATCAAGCGTAAATTTGTGTTATGATAAAGATGTATCGCCGAGACAAAAAGAATAATCCCCAACTAGAATTGTTAGTTATGATTACCTAAACATTTTTGTACAAGTTAGATTTTATCCTAATTGTTTCTATTATTCGAAGCTAGTGTTATAATCTTCATTTTTGTGTATTAAAGAACATATTTGGGTTCTCTATTTGTTTGTCTGAGGTAAGGTTCGTTATGCGTATAATGTTCTTTTGCTTGATTTGGATCGAAAGTCAACCTAAATATGTCAATCTTTTGGATTCGGCTTCTCTTTTCACAAGGTACTTTATCTAGTTATTATGTTCTTGCACACATGTTTTTCTTTGTATGACAGGTGTAATAATTGAACTTACATGTGAGCAGTGGTCTCCATAGTTACGGGTTGATTTGTCAGCAGACCCAACATTTGATATTGTTATGAAAGGCATAACAACAAAAAATGTAGATTTATCATACCTAATGAAACTCTTACTCATGGATATGGTCACTCTTAGTACATATAGTTAGACTACGTTTATGTTATTAAATCTTAACCCATTTCCTTCGAGTATGTGAAATACCCATAGACTTTGTACACAACCCACCCGGTTACCGTAGTCATGGTAGTCAAGGGGTTAATTTAAAAGGGGAGGGGCAGACGGAGGTAGTTGATTCTCACTACCAGGGCTCAAAACGTACTGCATGTCTGCATGGGTGTAATATGCAGGCACTGGATAGCGTAAATGATTGTCACTCTTTGGGCAAAGTCTATTAACCTTTTTCACCTGCGTTTAGTAAATAATTTGGTACGGAGCTATGACGTGCAATTTTTGTCATAAACATTTACCATTGGTAAAACACATTGTCGATCAGTGTGAGGATACATAGACATTGATTGTTTGCAGCATCGACTGATATGTGTGTAATTTTGTTGTTAAAGATGAATCAAAGTTTTGGGAAAGTTCCAGAAAACATTTATAATATATCAATAGTGTTGAATAAGTATCTAAAAATGGCTTGTGTGGTAAAATCCGAACCTAACGATGCGTTAAATGCAGAAATATCGGAAGAAATCCAATACCCGCCCGTGAAATGTATAAATCCACAGCCCGTTCGCACCTGTCCGCGCCGCTAGCGCTGGACTGCAGATATCGACAAGCTGGGGACATAACCCGTATAGCGAAAGCACGCGATCAAATTGCACGTAGCGTATGCGCGATTCCGCGTTGGCGATATCTATTCGCAGCAGATCAATTTATAATTTTGCAAATATATCAATTAGTAGGCGGTTTCTTGGCCGAATTTATATAATCCCATATTAGTAAAACTATCTTCTTTCACATGGTTGGTAATAAGAGCGTACATTTCATTTTAGGGGGTGGGGCGTTTCCCACTACTGTCATTCACCTTGAAAGGGACAGTTCAGTTTTGGTATTGAGGGCGCTGCACGAAATAATGTACATAATGAATTTTATTTGATAAAAATCGGTTGGGAAACGGCTGAAATATTAATACAAATATCGGATCGGAATTAATCTGGGGCTAAGATGTATTTCATAGTTAACAAAAATTATAAATTATTTCACTTGTTTTAACAATTTTCAAAAGAGGGTTTTAAATAGTTTTTGATGATATCTCTGTTTAATCATTATTTCAACAAAAATCACATGCAAAATTTTGTATGAAAAAAATCATTCAAACCAATGCTCTTTTAGAAAGACGTCCTCTTGTGTTTTAAATGCACTGTCCGCTTTTTACAAATCGTCAAAACAGTTTCCAGTAGACGGATACGGAATTGTAAAACGCACACAACTATTCAGATCGAACAGTCCTGTAGTTTGGGTTCTACGAATGAAAAACGAATGCGCCCCTCCACCAAGCTATATATCAGTCAATAAAGGAATTTAAATGATTTAGCACAAAATTACAACAATATTGTACTTATTCTTGTAAAGGTATTGTGAAGCCGACATTTGTAAAGGTATGTCACGGAAAAGGTCTCGAAATTGAAGAATATACAATTACATGTAGTCAGTTTTAGCGAGTTTTGGTTATTTTGTTTAGTTTATGCTTACGCCGTTGTTCGATCACAATCTGTGCGCGAGTTACGTAGGGGTCACGCACAGAACCGTGGTACTCCGTGGAATGTGCTGTGAGCGAAATTTCGCACCGGGTGAATACTGGCATACTGCACAATTAAATCGTTGTGTCGTTTTATTATTTTAAAGTCTATAACTCCACGAAAAAAAGATTTCGAGCCCTAATTGTTTTAGGCATGCTGTTAAATGATATTTTCTTTCATATAAGACAATAACCTCGCAACTTTAGAAATTTGGCTTGCAAAAGGCGGACAGTCCCTTTAGTGACTCTTTCTGAATGAAAACAGGCTTTTTACTTAATCGTTTTTAGTTTTGTATACCTTTCGAGCATGGTGGAGTTATAACTACTAGTTTGTAATGTTATTATGCAGGTGTTAGGTATTAAAGTTTTTCCTTACCAAAACTGTATACTAGCTAACCCATAATTAAGGCTAGTGTAGTAATACTTCCAACTAGAATCAGAGGCCTGACTTTGCCATATACCCTATTTCGTGGATTTTCCCTTAGTCACCTATGATTTGGTATATCTAATACTGACGTTTTGTGACAGTAAATCCATGTCATACCAAGTTATTGGAAGGTGAGGCAAGGATTACACCTTTACTTATAATCCGTTCCTTTCTTTCTAACAAATTTAGAACTAGTGTTGTGTTTGTCCGATTGATTTAGAACTATGTGTCCACAGGATTGATCTTTTAGAAGACGTTTAAAGGGATAGTTAAGTCTTGGTAACGAGGGCGCTACACCAAACAATTTGTTTGTGAGATAATAAACAACTGAGTGTCAAATACAAAAGAGCATAACATTTTAATGACAGAATAAACTTTATTTTTTATCAAAATCGGTCCAGAAATGACTTAAATGTCCATAAAATCTAATCACTATTTCAACAAAACATCACATGCACAATATTTTATCTGAACAGGTGGAAACCGAGTGTTTAGAGAGCGCCCTCATGAGTTTCAACGGCTCTTTTTTATGATAACAGGCTTTATACTCAGTCATTAGTAATGTTCTATTCATACCTGTCGAGCATAGAGGAGTTACAACTATCAGTTTGTAATGCACTGGTGCAGGTTTGGGTTACTAACATTCAGTTTGACCAAAACTGTTCTCTCTTTACCATAACCCAACTATCCTTTTAACATGTTTATAGGTAAAATAAAGAGATAAATAATTGTTTAATATCCACACTGTGGGAATTGCGACGGTAATTTCATCACGGTATTGTCGTCACCACCGTCACCATTATCTTCGACATGAACACGGCCACCACCTCAGTTTTCACAAGCTACTTTCTCCTCTCATGGAATATATCCTGGTCCAAGAACGAAAGCGTGTTGCAATTACAAAATACTTATAATTTTGGTTAAAATCTTGCTATAATTGTTTCAGTACAAGTTTATGTACGAAGTTTATTTTAATGTTTGGTTTAAAGCAAACCCCACCATCATCATTATCACCATTATCATTGACATCATCAGTATCGTCATCATCGTTACTATCATGATAACAATCCCCACTTTCTTATAAACATTATCTCCTTATTTTCAATCCAAGATTATTGTAGAGATATGAGGCTAGACATGTTACTTTAAACCCCGCATGATACATTGAATAGTTCAGATTATTGCCGTCACTAGCAAAACATAACTATAGCAGGGATACAGTGGAGTACAGCATGCTATATACGCATACATTACAACAATGTAGCAGTTATTTTTTGTTTATGTAAGACTATGTAAATTGTTTCCACATTCTCCATGTATACTGGCAGCCCAGAGGGGTTTCGTGCATCGAAACGCGTACTGATTTTTTAACATATGAACATTTAAAGGGGAATGTAACAAATCCAAATATATGAGTCTGCCGGGGTCTTCCCGTGGACAAAAGCCCGGGGGTACTCAGATTATAGTCGGACGGGGGTGTGCGGCTGAGACATCCGAACCCATACCCACATCCAAGGGTCCTTTTGCTGTAAATAGGTACCCATGTCTAAGGATTTTTTTGTGAAAAATGGACCCATGTCTTAGGATTTTTTTGGTGAAAAATGGACCCATGTCTAAGGATTTTTTGTGAAAAATAGACCCATGTCTGAGGATTTCGAACTTTAAATATTACATTTTTTTAGCTGTAATATAATACAATGGGCAATCATTTTGCAGTTTCTTGATATAATTCTTTATTAGTGAACGGTACTATACTACAGGGGCGGCGCCAGGGTATATTCTTAGGGAGGGCGAAAGTGTATACTCTGAGGGAGCGAAGCGACCGAGTGGTGGGAGGGGGGTGTCTCCCTTCCTACACCAGGGAACTTTGGCAATTTTTACACTAGAATGGAGCTATCTGGTGCAAATGATTGAAAAAACACTGACTATTCTTCAATTATGGTACGGTAATTTGCATAACTATGAGTAATGCGAACGAGCGGTGCGAGCTTGAAAATGTTCAGCAATTTTACATTGGAAAATGCCATTTGTTCCAATATTATTGTATGGGTATATTCGTTTTTATGTCATATAATATGGCGTTATGAAGAGTAATACACCCAAGGTTGTGAAATATTATGTATGCGAGCTTGAACATTTTAGCAATTTTATATCGGCAAATCCCAAAATCCCGGAGAAAATGAGGGAGAAAAGAGGGGAAAGGAATAAATGAAAAAAGGGACCCATGTCTATGTTTTTTTTTTTTTAATGGGACCCATGTCTAAGGAACTACACGATGATCATAAATCAGTACGCTGTTCGATGCACCAAACCCCTCTGGGCTGCCGGTCTACTGGCTTGTATCATTTGTTATAATGTTGTATCACTATTCACGTCTTTTTAATCTGTATTGTTTTATGCAGCGGATATTTTAATAAAGAAACACATTTTTGTACAGTACACCATCAAACGTAAATAAAATTATCGTGATCCACTTAATGCGCGTAAATCACGTTTTATCTAAGACAACGTGTTGTGCACGTCGAGTCTGTAACTATTCATTGTCCAGTGCGTCTAAGATATCCGTTAACCATTAATCTATCTCTAAAACCGATGTGTTCCCGTATAGTTATTTGATTAGCATACTGTTTTAGGATGCACGTGTGTGATTCAAAGATGAGCAGGAAAATCGGGATATAATAATACGTACAGCTAAAGCAGAAGATGAGTGGGCAGCTTGATCTTTCTTTAGAGCTTCTGTCTGTATATGTGCCGTCTCCCAACCAAATTGGTCAAAAGTCGCTGTGGGTCTTTAGTACATAGAGCCTCAAAATCTTAATGAAAGAGTCTTTCAACTTGACGGGATTTTATCCCTACATGTTTCATCTACATTCTCTAAAAATTGCAGGTCCTAATTCAAATTTGTTATACCGTAAATAATGATTTTTCTGAGCAACCCTCATTTCGCTTTCGACCAGAAACTAAGTAAATCCGCGCTGGCTGTTCATGATCGATTATATTGTGAATTGAACGCCAGCTATGTATTGTGTCTGTGATGCGACCGTAACGTCCCGCTGCGCGGAGAGCTGCGCTGCGAGATGGAAAGTACTGTACAGTGATTGGTCAGACTAACTTGAATAGAGTAACGACACAACCTGCTGAAAACTATACAGCAGGCTACCTTTAAACTAAATATACAGGAACACGAACTAGCTTTGTGATCGATATTAACTTTATACTTCTGGCACTATTTGTTCCTTCAATGGGGATATTTTGTTATGGTGAGAGTACATGTATTTAAACAAATCCGATTATGCGACGTCATGTATGCTCCAAATATTCACCATATATAATTCGGTGTTTATGAAGAGCTTAATTATAAAAGGCACTAAATCCACTTTTTCAATTTTGGACAGAATCACGATTTTGTGTCCAACTTTGTAGACATGCATATGAGAATATGAACATGGATCGTTTAGTATTTGATTCTGTAATTTGCTCTAAAATGTTGATTTCTCAAATAATAGCGACGTAACTCATTAATGTATTTTGGAACTAATCTTTTCAAATATAGCACTTTCAACATAAACTGTATAGCGTATTGCGTGTGCAAAAATACACACAAAATCGTTCATTAGAATTTAACTTAATTACGCTATGTGAATGTATGTTACGAATGCTTCTTGGAAATATAAAAAATGATACATAGCACTTACTCGTCAATATTACATGGGAGCACAATACATGTGGCACTTGCCGCCGTCGTGATTTGTGTTTAATTTTACTTGTTTAGTATGTTGCAAGAAGCAAAGTAAACCATTCATATTTACTTAATTCAACCTGCTCATATAAGCAACATAATGAAAGTAGTTAAACATGCACAAATTGTCATATAAATCACAAAAGTGACTTAAATTGTTAAAGCTAAATACAGCTTTGGGACACACACACACACACACACACACACACACACACACACATAAATATAGGCTTGTTTCACCTACCATGTGAAAGAAGAGGCTTTCAACGATCCTGTACGTCACGTTCAAGTTAACATCTGTTAAATACTTCCCTATAAACATGCCCTCTTATGTATGAAGTGTTGAGTAATTTTTACAAATTGCTGGGTAATTTATATAAACGTCAGTCTCTCTCAAAAGATTTGGTAGATGGTCATTGCGAGCAGATAAAAGCGATGTAAACACAATGATTGATTCAACACAAAACAATTTCACTCAAAACGAGCTACAAGCAAAGAGGCTAACAAAATATACTATACACGACTTTAAATGTTTACTAGTCGACGGTGTTCTTAATCTTCTTTGATCGTTCATGTTTGATAATTCGAATAATTCGCGGTAATTTTGTTGAGGTCATTACTTAGTCTCGTTCTTATACAGTTTTGACTCTAAAATGTAACATAGAATGTTAATTGGTGTGAAAAACTGTTATTAGTCACGTTTATTCTTGAAAAGCAGTAACTCATTGTTATTTAGCAGAAGGTAATTCACTCGTGTCATGCTATCGTTTGATCGATAAGAGGGGGTAATTTCTACGAAAGCATGCAAAACTGTGTTGCATTACAAAAAAAAGTAGCCAAGGCATGACGCAACTGTCATTGAAGGGCGTAAACATTGTACAATTTGTTTGGAAAAACGAACCTTCGGAATTACGACTTACACCGTATGATACAAGCACTACTAACAGAAAAAATAATATAATGTTCTAACCATGCTTTAAAAACGTGTGTTTAATACCCGTATAATTTATGGTCAAACCGTACACCATTGTTTATACTAATTAATGTTTTCTTCGATTTGAAAACAGAACAAATCTGTGGTAGGCATTCTAATCTTATAATCGATTATGCCCCCTTTGATACTTTATGAACTTTTAGTCTAATCTTATAAAAGTGACGAAAAAGTGTCAAAGACTAAGCAAAAAGCGTTTGGTCCAATCAATTGTTTAAAGGTTGTATACCGTCTACAGCTGCGACATTGGCATCATCACTATCATTTACCATTGTGATGGAAATGTCATCATCATTACCATCATCATCTCCTCATCAGCAGCATGACCATTATCAACATCATCACCACCCTCGTAATTTCATTCGCAGTTGCTCAAACTGCTCTCTCATATCAGTTAGCTCACCCTGGTCATTAAACGAAATGTCATGCCATCATTTGGGAAAGAATCATGCGAACCAAATTGCTCAGCAATAATGTAAATTATGAATGCAAACCTCATCATCATCATCATCATTCACCATCATCTCCGTCATCAACATCATTATCATCATTATCATCATCATCACCATCTTCATCTTCATGACCATCCCCTAAAATTAATGGAGTATGCAGAATAGTGTACCTTTCATATTCGCATATGTTTTGCTCATAAATGATTATGATTTCATATCTCAGTGCAAAATAAAATTTGTTCCATTGATTGTGTTTCATGTGTACCACACCATAATTAATTCCGTTGATGCAGTGGATAATTCAACGCAAGCAAACAATTAAAACATAAACTTAGGGTGTGTACTTACGGTTCACGATCTTATGTATAACAATCGTCCTCTTTATTCGCTTCACTTAGAACATTGGGTGCAAGTTATTCAGTATTTCTCGTCTGGTCCGTCTTGGCGTTGTATTGCTACAGCATCAATGTTCCCATCCGTTGTCATAGTAGTAAGAGCGGCACTCATGCGATTTTAATATACACAAACAGTATAATAGTGAATATGTCTCTTTGTGTTTCAAAGATATCAAAAGAGACTGGATATACGCGTATGTCATGTACGAAGTTCCAAAGAGTGGACGCCGAGACAACCCGACCCCTCTTTCGATGTTTTGACTCAGCACTCCTGAATCGACTATGACAGCTGTACAAAGGATATAGGTTCTTGAACAATCCAAAAGTAGACTTCAGCTTGTGATTTTAACAAAGACAACTAGGTTTCTCATCATGTAATGTAGATGCCCATGTACTTTGATAATTCAGGTAGGCGGAGTTAGACCGATTTAGATGTCACCTCCATACAATCTGTTCAGCAAAATTGTATGATATGCTATTATACTATGCAAAGTTTTTATGCCGTTTGTTACCAGGCGCCTTATCGAAGAAGTCACGTGGGGACATCATATTCAGTGGCGTAGCCAGAACTTGACCCACGAGGTGGTTGGGTGTGTAAGTCTATATGGTGACCGTAAAGTACACGAGATGTCTAAGGACGCTGGTACCATTGCATATGCCATGTAGGGGAAGGCGAGAGTGTGAACTGTTCGTAATGTTAATTACTGGTCTTCCAACCAGATAGAGGGGAGGTATCCCCATCTCTGCTTTAATCTGGCCATGTTTATCTTGAAAATAATAGTGGCACAGACAGCTTTGTTAGTTAGTCACTCTACCAACGAATCATTATCTTCTTTCGATTTCGTGCTAAGGACTTTGTTTGTGACTGTTCGTGTATTATCTACGCTGAATAAATAAAGGGACTTATGATCATCCCATACATTTGGCATTTAGTTTCGTTTTGCGATAGATCGGATTCACAATATTTTTCTATAATATCCAATCTACCTGAACTTTACACAAGTATGCGAATATATCGATGAGATAACATAATTAATGCTTAACCAAAAAACAATGCAACTGATGTCGTGTGTATGAGTTGTGATGTTTGTTATAATTGCGCAGGGCGTGCAACTTTCAGATGAACAAATAACCCAAAAAAAACATGTATTGCTCCTTTCTCTACAGTTATGATCACATTTATTTAACAATACCTTTAATATGTTGTGTATGTTTTCATTCTCTTTTGGGTCTTCTGACGATGGGATCTACATGCGTAATGTTGTTCACGACCTACACGTATCAAATGTACAATCATGGAAACACACCATTGGTGTTACAGAACAGTACATCATTACAATAATGCCTCATATTTCAAATACAGGATGATTGAGGACTTATTGTGATTTTATTTTTCTTTATACTGTAAAACCGTCACGAAACATGCAGCAGTATTCCAACAAATATAAAAACACTCATACTACTAATATACAAACCGAAATTAAACCAAAAACGAAGAGAGGGTGTATCTGTAGCAACTTTTCGAAGCCGATCGGACCGAGAATGTTCAACATTTTCGAGGCCGAGACAAGGATTCTTCGGATTTTCGAGGCCGAGACCATCGGTAATGAGACCACTTTAAAGTTGTAAAGTCTTTTGTTGGTCAAGGGGGGGGGGGGGGGTTGAACCCTCCAATCCCTCCTCCCCTCCCCCCCCCCCCCCCCCCTGGGTACGTCTCTGGGTACAACGGTTTGTTTTTGTAAGCCTTTTTACAACATCCATAATTACGCTTAAAGTGATAGTTGAGTTCTGGTAAAGAGATAACAGTTTTGGTCAAAGTGAATTTTAGTAACCAAAACCTGCACCATTACATTACAAACTAATAGTTATAACTCCACCATGCTCGAAAGGAATAACAAATTACAAATGACTAAGTAAAAAGCATGTTATCATTCAAAAAGATCAGTTAAAATTCAAAAGGGCGCTCTCTAAACACTCATCGGTTTCAACCATCTGAAATAAAATATTGTGCATGTGATGCTTTGTTAAAATAGCGATTAGGTAGAGAGGTAATCAACAACTATTTAAAAACCTCTTTTGTAAGTTTTTTAAAAGAGGAAGCATTTTTTAGATTTTATTAACGGCTGGTTAAAAATTATCGAATAATTGTGGGGCCCCACATTTATTACAATGGTAATGTTTTGGCGTATTTTAGCCATTTCTAAACCGATTTTGATCAAATAAATTTGACACTCAGTTGTTCATTATCTCACAAAAAATTATGTTGTGAAGCGCCCTCTATACCAAAACTCAACTATCCCTTTAAGTGTTTACATAAATCATTTAGGGCAAATACATCACCATGACCAAATGACCAAGGTAAAATATTAATACTAACACAATACTCATATTCCAAAGGCTCTATCTTAATGCTTAAAGGTCATCATGCGTGTGGATGCTGCTGTACTAGTTGTCGCCACATTGAACTAGTCTAGTTTGTGGGCACTGCATAACGCTGAGCCAGTTAGATTATATACGCCGTACGCATTGCCTTCGCATAATGGCACTGCGCGTCTGATTTACACATCCGAACTACCTTTTTTAACTAATAATTATGTAACACAAATAAGGGAACACGACCTAGCATTGTGATCGTAATGAACTTATACTTCTGGCACAAGGTTTTCCTT
Organism: Echinarachnius parma; assembly: GCA_037951105.1. Classification (NCBI taxonomy): domain Eukaryota; kingdom Metazoa; phylum Echinodermata; class Echinoidea; order Clypeasteroida; family Echinarachniidae; genus Echinarachnius; species Echinarachnius parma. The sequence continues at coordinate 188,665 of JBAMJV010000874.1, read as the reverse complement.
AAATGGGTGTATTTTGTTTTTTGTGATAAGACACGTCTTTATACAAATCCGATTATGCAACGTCATGTATGCTTCAAATATTCACCATACATAATTCTGTGTTTATGGAGAGCCAAATTCCAAAAGGCGCTAAGTCCACTTTGTTACCTTTGGTGAGAATCACGATTTTGTGTCCAACTTTGTACACATGCATATGAGAATAAGAAAACGGATCGTTTCATATTTTGATTGTCTAATTTGCCCTAAAATGTTCATTTCTATTAATGTATTAATATGGGTAATCTTTTTTTGTTTATGGAAAGTGAATGTAGCGCCTATTGGAACGCAAGTATAGCACTTTCAACAAAAAACTGTATAGCTAATTGCGTGTAAAAAAAATACACAAAAATCGTTAATTAGAATTTAACTTCATTATGCTATGTGTGTGTATGTTAAGAATGCTTGTTTGCTATTTTAAAAAAAGATAAATATATATCACAATATACTTGTCAATATTACATGAGAGCACGATACATGTGGCACTTGTTGCCGTCGTGATTTTCGTTTAATTCCACTTGTTTAGTATATTGCAAGAAGCAAAGTAAATCATACACATTTTATTAATTCAACCTGGTCATATAAGCAGCATGATGAAATTAGTGCATACATTCACAAAAGTGACTAAGATTGTTAGAGCTAAATACAGCTTTGGGACAAACACACACACAGTCACACACACAAACACACACACACACACACACACACACACACACACACACACACACACACACAAACACATACATATAGGCTTGTATCACCTACCATGTGAAAGAAGAGGCTTGCAAAGATCCTGTACGTCACGTTAAAGTTAGCATATGTTGCATACTTCTACCGAACCACACCCTCTTATGTACGAAGTGTTGGGTAATTTTTACAAAGGGCTGGGTAATTTCTATGAATCGTCAGTCTCTCTCAAAATATTGTTTAGATGGTCATTGAGAGCAGATTAAAGCGATGTAAACAAACACAATGATTGATTCCACAAATTAAATTATCTAAATTCACTCAAAACGAGCTACAAGCAAAGAGGCTAACAAAATATACTATACACGACTTAAAATGTTTACTAGTGGACGGTGTTCTTAATCTTCTTTGATTATTCATCTTTGATGATACGAATATTAGCCATCGCGATAATTTTGTTGACGCCATTACTTAGTCTCGTTTCCATACAGTTTTAACTTCTGCATAAATGTAACATAGATTGTTAATTGTTGTAAAAAACTGTAATTAGTCACGTTTATTACTTGAAAAACTGTGACTCATCGTTATTTAGCAGAAGGTACTTCACTTCGTGTCAAGCTAACGTTTCATAGATGAAAGGGGATAGTTTCTACGAAAGCATGCACAACTTGACGGTGAACGTGGTGTGATTATGTAGCACGTCGTTTCAAGGCAAAATAATTATGTTACAAACTATGATTGATTTGACATTGCTTATTGTATATTCAACAAAGGAATAAGAGTGAAAGTATTACTAACGTGTTACATTACAATATATAATAAAAGTAGCCTAGGACGTGACGCATAGCTGTCAATGCAGGTCATAAACATGATACAATGCGCTTGGAATAACGAACCTCCGGAATAACGAGCCAGACCCTACGATAAAAACACTACTAACCGACAAAAAATCATCATATGTTCGAACGATGCATTGAAAACTTGAGTTTAAAACCCGTATGTTTTTATGGTCAAAATCTACATCATTATTTAGAATTGTAATGTTTTGTTCAATTTGAAAACAGAACGAATATGTGGTAGGCATTCCAATCCCATCATTGACTATACCCTCTTGGATATGTTAGGGACTTTTTAAATCTTATAAAAGTGACGACATGGTGGAAACAATCTCAAAAATTTAGCAAAAAGTGTTTGGTCTAATCATCTTTGGAATAACGATCCTCCGGAATAACTAGCCACACCTTACGATAAAAACACAACTTACAGAAAAAAAAATCATATGTTCCAACGATGCATTGAAAACTTGAGTTAAAAGCCCGTATCCTTTTATGGTCAAAATCTACATCATTATTTATAAAACAAAAAAGTAATGTTTTCTACAAATTGAAAACAGAACGAATATGTGGTAGGCATTCCAATCACATCACTGACTATACCCTCTTGGTTATGTTAGGGACTTTTTAAATCTTATAAAAGTGACGACATGATGGAAACAATCAAAAAGCTTAGCAAAAAGGGTTTGGTTTAATCATCTGTTTAAAGGTTGTATACCGTCTTCAGCGACATAATCATCACCACTTTAATTTACTTTTGTGATGGAAATGTCATCATCATTACCATAATCATGGGCATCATCATCAGCAGCATGACTGTTGTCAACATCATCACCCTCCTCGTCATTTTATTCGCAGTTGATCCAACTGCTCTTTCATATCATTGAGCTCACCCTGGCCATACAACGAAACCACATGCCATCATTTGGGAATGAATCATACGAAAAAGTTGCGCAGCAATAATGTAAATTATGAATGCATGCCTTTGTCCGTATTCTGTTTAAAAGCAAACCTCATAATCATCATTGTCATCATCTCCGTCATCACCACCATTATCATTATCATCATCATCACCATCTTCATCTCCATGACCATCCCCTAAAACCAATGGAGTATGCAGAATAGCGTACCTGTCATCTTCGCATATAAAATGCTTGTAATTGTCTATAACATATTGCATATTCCCAGTGTACAATATGATTTGTTCCATTTATTGTGTTTCATGTGTGCCATACTATATATTAATGTCGTTGATGCAGTGGATAATTCAAAGCAAGTAAACAATTAAACAAGGGTGTGTACTTACGGTTCACGATATTACGGAAAACAATTGTCCTCTTTAGTCGCTTCTACTTAGAACATAGGGTGCTAGTTATTCAGTATTTCTCGTCCAGTCCGTCTTGACATTACTACAGCATAAATGTTCACATCTGTTATCACAGTAGTAAGAACAGCACGTATGCGTTTATTCAAGAAAGAGTCTGACAGTAGACTGGTTGTGATTCAAAGATATCAAAAGAGGCAAGATATAAGCGTACGTCATGTATGAGGTGCCGAAAAGGTGAACGCCGAGACAGCTCGATTCCTCTTTAGACCTTATTCCTGTTTCGACTGCTAGTTTGACAGCTTTACTAATAATATGAGTTATTAAACGATCCAAAAGTAGACTTCCTGTTGCGGTTTTAGTGACAAAGCAAACCAAGTTTATATATCATAATAAATGTAGGTGTAATTGGAATTAATTCAGGTAGGAGAAGTAAGTCTGATGCCACCGTGATACAATCTGTTCAGTCAAATGATATGAAAACATTTCTAAAGTTGACAAGCCGTTAGCTACCGGAAACTGTTTGAGAAGAGGTCACGTGGATACATTATTATTCAGTGTTGTAGGCAGAACTTGGTGGGTGGGTGGGTTGGGTGGGTTGGGTGGGTGGGGCGAAATGTACATGACATTTATAAAGTATATGATCCTGTTATTGAGCTAGATTATAGCGGGATATGTTTGCGATTGTAATGGCTAGATTATCAGAAGTAGTAAAGGCATATAACACCGTCGTAATGTGGTATACACAGTAGTTATTGTTATTGCTATAGCGGTGACACACCCTTGTTCACCGTGACTGTGATTACGGTATTTTCGCAAACCTGAAGACGACGAGTAGTGGGGTGGTTAAGGGGTCCATGACTGCATTTTGGGGTACGATTGTTTTACTTGGCATACATACTCCTTGGATCAAAACAAGAAAATTCGTCAAAAGAGACACTCTGTATCTATGCAAATTAGGCCTAATTTCCATGATTGATATACAGAGTGTCTCTTTGGATACATTTTCTTCTTTTGATCCAAGGAGTTTGTATGCCAAGTAAAACAATTGTACCCCAAACTGCAGTGAACACCCATATTTGTGGCCCCTACTAGAAGAAATGACGTCATTTAGGCGAGAAATTACGTCACTTACGTTCTCTCTCGTCGTCTGGCCAATCTGAGCACTAGTTCATGCCCGATTTCAGGTTCGTCGGAAAATCCAGTGCACCGTCTTCAGAATTACGTAATCAGAGAAGTATCAACATGTATATGTGTGTGTGTGTGTGTGTGTGTTTTATACGTGTGTATGTGTATGTGTGGTGGATTATGTAACTGGTGTATGCGTGTGTGTTTGAATGTGTGCGTGTGTGGCTTTGTGTACGTGTGTGCGCATTTGTGCGTGTGTGTGTGTTTGTGAGTGTATATGTGTTTGTTTGTGTTTGTTGGAATGCGAGTGCATGCGTGCGTGTGTGTATCTGCGTATGTGTTTTGTGTGATTGAATGCGTGTATGTGTGTGTGTGTCTGTGTTGGAGTTTGAATAATTCAGTCGGGTCGCGTGTTTGCGCATGTGTATGTTTGAAAGTGTAAGGTGTGTGTGAGTGTTTGTCATGATTGTGTGTAGAAGGGAACGACGTCATTGTGAACGCGCGTTAACTAAAAACGAAAATGGTTCAAAGGCAGCGAACAGGTAGTGAACAGCACGGGTTGACTACATCCAATAGACCGCTTCTGTGATGTATGCAAATAATATTCGTATGAAGTATAGACTCCCCGTTGGCAAACTTAACAATAGTAACTAGGTTCGGCAAGATAAGTATGCCGGAGCTTACCGGACCTAGTTACTATTGTTAAACAGTGCCAACGTGGAGTATTACGTCATACGCATATTATTTGCTTATACAGGGTGGCCCAGAAATAACGGAACGGGGTACTTTCCATTATAAAGAAATATACAGACTAGGTTCACTGGATAGATAATCTTTTAAAAAGAACTTTGATATCATCAACAGTAATGTTTTGGTTTGGGTGTTCGGAATAACGAATTTCTTTAAAAAAGATTATCTATCCAGTGAACATATTATCACAATGGCAAATACCCCGTTCCGTTATTTCTGGGCCACCCTGAAACGGTCGTTCTAGGACGGGAAACTCGTTCTCGTTCACATAAGCGAAAACTCCCTATTATTGCGCGTTCTTGTACCGTATACTAGTATCTGAGTGGGCTGTTGTTGTTATCTTGAACTTGAACGATTATAGTCCGTCAATGATGGATAATTGCGATATTGGCCGTATGTGAAACGTCCACTCACCGCGAAAATTGCATGCATATCAAGAAATGATACCATAGTCAGTTGTCAGTTGTATTCACTCATTAGCATATTGATGTAAATGTATACAAATAAGGTCATACAATGCAATTTTACTGATAAATCATACATTTTGAATATTTAAACATAGCTTTTCGCTACACTATTATTAAGACGCTTTGGAATAATACAAATAAAAAAAAAAAACGGTGCTAGGTTATTCATTATGTGTTCTATTGTTTAAATTATTTATGTGGTATTTCCTTGTCTTATAACCTAAATAACCAAATAAGCAATGATATTTTGTTTTGTTTTGTACATAAATCACGAAAATTAGTAATTTCCGGGCTGACAGGCAAAGACAAATAGTCACTTGACTTCTTAACGGTAGGTTCGATGTTTACAGATGTAGTTTTAAAGGGAGTGCCTGCTTTCTGCAAGCCAAATTTTAAAAGCTGCGAGGTTATTGTCGTTTAAAATAACAGTTTGCCTGAGAAAATTATTGCTTTAAGCCTCTTGTTCATGATGTAAGACCTCACAAAAGCGACGGACCGTCGTATTTATTCCAATTCATGATCATTCGCCCGTCTGTTAATAGACCGCTTCTGTAATGTATGCAAATATTATGCGTATGACGTAAGACAACCCGTTGGCAAGCTTAACAATAGTAACTAGGTCCGGCAAGCTAAGTTTGCCGGAGCTTGCCGGACCTAGTTACTATTGTTATGCTTGCCAACGGGGAGTCTGACGTCATACGCATATTATTTGCATACATTACAGAAGCGGTATATTCGTTCACATATGTTACTGTAGCGCGGTGCTATAACCCCCCCCCCCCCCCCCCCCCCCCGATTTGCAATGGGGCTACATCGTCATGGTTTCGTGTACTTTGAGGAATCCCACAGGTTAGTATTTAGGGCCATGTTTATTTATTTACTGATGATCTTTTATATCAAACTCAGTCGCCTACTGTTTTGTTTGCTGACGATATATTATTATAAAGGCCAAATGTACTCCCCAAGATAAACAAATTCCTCAAAGTGATTTAGATAGTATACATAATTGGTGTTTAACAAATAAAATGCGTATAGATATTAGTTAATCTAAAGTCGAGAGAATGACATGGTCAACAAATCCACGCATTCCAAATTATATCTTTATTCTAAGCAGCTTGATGTTTTTAGCGAGTATAAGTATCTTGGGGTATGTTGAATAATAAATTAACTTGGCACACACACGTTGATTATATTATGAAGAAGGCAGACCGTATGTTAGGTTTCATAATGTCAGTGTGTAAATCACTTTCCCCAGTTTCATTTGTTTCTGTTTATAAATCTCTTGTTATTCCAATACTAGAATATGGTCAGCCTGTGTGGTATTTGCATACAATATTTATCTCTGATATTCAACGCCGTGCCGCTCGTACTGCACCTCGGCAACGTAGACAAGTAATGACATACGGACATAGATTAAATATTCTTAAATGGTATCCTTTATAAATGAGAAAAAGGTGTTGTTTATGTACATATGTTTTTAAAGCATTGTTCGGGTTTAGTAATTGTGATGTGGTTCGATATGTTGTTAAGGTAAATGGCAGATACGTGGACATGGTCAAGTTCGTCCACCTCTGGGCGCGAACCCAGTGGTTGCATTGCTCAGCTATCCATACTTTCCCGCGCTTATTGGATGAGCTTCCGTTGGATTTGCGCTCAGGGGTGGCCATGGACCTCATGTCCACGTGGCTCGCTAGATTGCAGCACCACCTCCAAGATGTTTAACAATTATGTTTATATACTTCAAAAATGAATATTGTAGTTTGATGGGCAGATTTATACTGATGTCCTCATGATCTCTTAATTAGTGTTAGATAAGTATTTTTGACTTGTTGATAAGTGTTAGATTATTATTCATATAGTATAATTAATGTAAGATAATTATGTATGACGTACAAAGTTTGCATTATTCATTTTCTATCTCCTTGATTTGCTACCATTCTGTAAGCAACCACTGGAATTGGGACGGAAGGCTTTTGGCCACATATTTAGTTAACCTTTTCCTTAGCCCTGGCATTCCAGTGTTTGCAATGTCCTTACCTTGTACACTTTTCATGTGTATTCGATTTGCCGAATAAATAATAACAATAATTGCAGCTGGGAGTTTACGCTAAGCTTCCCGTTACTTTTACTGCTGAGTGTGATGCCTAGTCAAGCTATGATTACGTAGGCCGATGTGTTTCGTTTATTTTTTGTCAACTTGTTAATTGTTAAAGGGGTAGTTTAAAAATATTAGTTTTATAATGTTACTGTCCATGTTTGGTTAATAAAGTTGAGTCTTACCAAAACTTTACTACCCCTTTAAGCTTAGTATGATCAGGCCAAGTACCCGTCGAGAGCCATATTTGGCAACTAAGAAAATATCCCGTTGATAACATACCCTTTTTTCCCAAATATAGTCTGGTGGGAAAATTAGGTTATGCGGTTTTTGGAATATTAGCCATGTAATTATGTTTTACAACGAGGTGGTAGGTGCACTTTTGTATATTTGTTGCTTTGATATATTATCAGTCGGTACGTTACCCCCCCCCCCCCCCCCCCTTCCCGTAACCAAAACCTTGTTAAGTGGGTGTTTTCAGGCATGTAACTTATCATTGCATGCGTGATTTAGACAGTCCAATGGGCAAGATAAGTAATAAGTTTTATCTTCTTTCTGAGTCTGCTAAAACTTTGTTTTTCTTGCATAATTATTATCTACTTATTAGCTGATAAGCGTATCAAATACATTGATTCGATGATTGCACGTAGTAAACGTTTGGTTTCGTTTCAGTATAAGGTGGTAGTTTAAAAATTGTATATCTTCATATACCAGTTGAACTTTGTGATATTGGTGTATAGACAAGATAACAAGCGTAATGCTTAACCAGAATAACTAGTCACAAACAACTGAAGATACTAGTTGCGTGATATTGTAATACAAAAATATTACATTATTTGTTCTGTCGTCGTGGGTTCGATCCCTACCCGAATGCGCTTTTGATTTGTTTTCACAGCGGCTCAGACTTCAACTTAGTAACGGCAAAATACAATTATGCACATTCACACATGGTAATAATGGACCGTAATAATTGTGTATAATGTTACAAATCGTGCACCTCTGAAATATATATATATAAAACGTCAAATAATACAGACGTCTCTATTTTAATATCATAAACCACTAAAAGAAGTTCGGAGAATAAATTGTAAAAGTGATCCATTCATCTTACACATTCAAGCAAAATCTCTTGGAGCTTTCACAAATCTCTTTCACCTTGTTGTTAAGCGTATGTTTACAGAATAATGATAGATTCGATTTATATAGCGCCTTATTAACAAGATTAACTTTAAGTACTGTACACTTGTATAACCCTTGTAATAGTTTACAATGAAAACCAATACACGTCTTGGGACTTCGGTGATAAAGCGCTATATACAAATGGATATTATTATTATTATTATTATTATACTGTATGACTTTGTTAGGCGAAATTATTGGAATTAGTGGCGACAATAGGGTAGTAGAGTTGTCATATTTTGGGGGATTTACCTACTTGAAGACTTAATCTTCTTTTGGAGTCTGTCAGCGACCTTGTTTTTAAGAAATACTTGATATTATCAAATTATTAGTTGATAAGCTCATTAAGTAAATGTACTTGATAATCTAATGCACTGGTCGTTATGATTCGTTTCCATACATGGTAATAGTATCAAAGTTGTATATTTCATCTTAATTGATCTTTGTTCAATGATAAAGGTGTATTATATCGGTGATATATCGAGCTTAATGGCTTACTAGAAAAACTTGTCACGAACAACTGCATATAGTAGTTTAATGTTATAGTGATAAAGTTTGTTGACATTAATTTTTTCCTTCGTCGTGGGTTCGATCCAAACCCGAGTGCGATTGTAATGTAGTCGATGCAATTAATCAGACATGAGTGTCCTTTGTTTCTATTCTTCAAAATTCCTTTGCAAAATTTGTATACAGCTCACCATTTAAATTACATTCTTCCAGAAACTTAAGTTAGTTAATCTTAATTGATCCAGGTTATGTTGATTTACTGCTGACATAGCAGCAAATTCAACACCAGCGGTTACATAACCCGCTTCTGTTCGTGCACGCTCAAATACGCTTGTATGACGATTTACATGGAACAATATTCAAAGAAACATCTAAGATGTTTTTGCAACAAAGGATCAAGTTATTATGCAACACCTTCCATTTCATGAAATCTACTGCGGTTCGGTAACCTTTCACTGCCGATCCTTCCCCATACCGTAGAACACCATCGTCAAGCACCCCCCAAGCACCTATACGCATCTTGCTTTTAAAGACGTTTCCATGAGATTCACCTCCATTATTATCCTCATGAATATTCCTCACCATTATTTGCATTCTTGATTAAAGTTTCCCGTTTGGACAGAGAGCGAGCGCTCTTTAAAAGCAAGATGCATATTGGTGCTTGGGGGTGCTTGACGATGGTGTTCTACGGTATTCACCTTTACTGTTCATATCTGGATTCCATGATCATTACATTTGAGGTGTCATTTGAAAATAGTTAAACAGATGTTCCAATGATTCCACACACATTCATTCATTTAAAATGTTAGTTGTACTTGAGAAAAACCAAATATAAACGTATAAGCCCCCCCCCCCCCCTTACTAACATACTGTTGTATATCTTGCAAAATTTCACTTTTGATCTCCCCCGATTCTGAAATACTCGGTGCATACCCTAAATACCCAGCATGTTATTAAAGAGGAATTGACACTTTATCAAGCTATTTAATATATTCAAAATATTTTATAATAAAACATATATTGGTGGTGTCTGGCCACGTGTACGTATGATCGTTCACATTTCGCGAAAAAGGTTGGGGGCATTAGAAAATGCTCGCAAAAACGGAAATGGGCTTTTTAATATTGTGTGACGATGTTAGCGGACAAAAGTACAGTTTACAATGTGGCAAAATGTGACAAATCGACAACACTTTCGTGAAGGGCACAACAATATATTGTTTCCTACTTGAAGCCTATAAATATATTATTTTGAGGTCTGCTAGGGATCGTTCTTTTATTATACTGTAATTGATATTATCAAATTATTAGTCGATATAAATAGGCTGCCTTCTCGTGAAGGGCCCCACGATAGATTTTACTTGCCTACTTCAATAAATCTTCGGCTAGAGACCTTTTTTGCAGAATAATTAATATTTTCTGGTCATCAGTTGATAAGCTGATTAAATAAATTGATATGATGATTCCATGGACTGGTTGTGATGAATAATTTCCGTATAACTGGAAAATACAAATTCATATTTGTATTTCAATTGAACTTCGTTCAATGATAACGATATTTTGACATGATAACAAACTTAATGCCTAACTAGAATTACTAGTCACGATCACGAGAAGTTGAGTGGTATTTGTAATTCAGCGTGTTCTCATTTAATGTTTCGTTCGTCCTAGGGTCGCTCCTTACACGACTGTGATTTTTGTTTGTGTTGCATGTGTCACACCTTTGAATATGAAAGAACGCCACCGTTTAAAGTCAATGCAAATCTAGAATAGAGTTTATCCTACTTTATACATCGTAATATGCTTGTTCATTTTGGATAACATTACCCCGATTCAGACTTCTGCTTATGAAGAAATATGTGCAAACACAATCGGGTACACCACTATTCACGCGTACTTGTTACGTCCGTGCGGACACCACTGTACCGATCAATGATGCATTCCTGTTTTTCACCGCACCAAACCATTGTTTGAATACTTGTAGACACTTTGATGAGTCGTTTGTTTAGAGAAGTACGCACATACGTCATACTACTGTCTTTGCGAGCCATGTCAGGTCGTTACACGAACATGGCCGCTTTCATCATCTTTTGCCGCTGTAAACAAAATAGTAATTATTTTTTTTTTGTTTACAGAATGATTTCATGGGATCCAGTACGCCAAAATTGCCAAGTCATGAATACATGTATAAAATGAAATTTCTGTTCACCCTCTAAATGATACAAGTTACCGAAAGCCATAGTTTTATTGTCCTTTTAAGAGAAGTAATTGATCAGACATGAGTTTCAGAACTTTTTTGACAAGCTGAACCCTTTGCCTTTCACAATTTTAAATTCTCTTTTTTCAACGTTCCTTTGCAAAATTGTTTTCAAAACTCACGATGATAATGCCCTTCTTCCAGAAGCATAAAACACTTTATCTAGATTGATCCAGATAATGTTTATGTACGTACGTCAATAATAGTTTATTTTCATGAACTTTGCTGTTACTTTTGGATTTCTTAGCAAACGCATGTAACAATTGAACTGACAAGTGACCATTGATCTCCAGTAATCTGTTGTTTGTTTGGTTTAGATGAAGTAGGTGCTTCAAATCTTAATAATCTTTGAGTGTCTTGTTACACTTAATAGGCAGTGTATCTAATTACGGCAAGGCGGGACAAAAGTAGCACAGTGACTCAATATCTTCTCCCCTTCTCGTAATTGTAAAACGGCAGGGGCGTTTGCATGTCGGATTGGTATAGAACTATGAATTGACGGTGTGAATGTACTGGTACTAACCTTTTCCCTTATATATTTTGCAACCACCATGATTCCATTCGAAATGAGTTGATATACACGATATGGGCAAATTATTCTTGTATCATTGTACAAATATGAAAATTACACATCATCAGCGAATACAAGTATGAACAAGTTATTCAAATAAACGCTACTGAATAATATATTGAAACAAGCTGATGGATAGGCTACTTTATATTTAAAACAAAGTCACACGCAAAAGATTAATTTATTTGTTTTTGTATTTATGTTAACATTTTTCCCAATGTTTTATACAGTACAGGCTAAAGATATTATTGGATTTACTACATACAAATATATGTAACAATATAAACACAGAATATATAATATTACTTTGCATCTTCATCACTGATTGGATGATTATGTACAATTACGAAAAATACACAAAACCTTTAAAATTACATCAAATTTGCTAATTCATAAAAATAGCAAAATTACTCACAGGCCGAAATAACCTGTTACCACGTGTCTGTATGCGTTTAACTGGAAATATTGATTTCACTTACAAAGTTACACAGTGAAATATTTAATAGAATAGTTGGTTCTTAAAAAACAGCTGACAACATATACAATATTTAATTCAAAATATCACAGTATAAATTGTATAGACACATATTTTCAAATACAAATTCCATTTGAATCACCTTAAAATCATCGATTTTTAAATAATTTCCATTAGTGCATTATTGCATAAAATAACATGTTATAGGATCGTGTGCGTAGTTAAGGTTGACAAATTGCAGAGCATGTTTGCTAAAATCAGTACGTTACTAACACACGCATACTTAGTACGGCATATATTATTATAAGATATTCTATGAGTGTATTATTATGATCAATACGTGCCGAAATATAGATGACAATGTCATCTTGGTATCATACGTAATACATGTACAATTTCAGTTATATTAATGTTAAATGAAAACCGGAATGAAATCACAAGTGAACTCCAGGTAATTATATCCAGTTACACAATGTTCACCATATGAAGGCAACATGATTTGCTTGTTGTCATTGATATTTATAAACACTATTACAGAATTGTATAAAATGCAATTATTCAAACATAATCCAAAAGTGAATACGTAAGAAGAGTAATATTTACATATATTTCAAATTTGTGATGAATTAACAACCATGACATAACAACCATGATAACTATTATATGTATCAGAAACATGGTCATTGACAAACGAAATAGAACAGGACCTTTGGATAACTCAACGAGCTATGAATAGAAAAGTATTGCATTTATCTCTTCGAGACAAAATTAATCATAACGTCACAAGCCTTAAAACGTAAGTTTCTATGGTGAAAGTAAGCCAATGAAAGTGGAGATGGGCTGAGCATGGAGCAAGAATTCAGGACAATAGATGGACATATCGCTGGACAGAATGGCAACCAAGGAAGGAAAAGAGAAGAAGAGGAAGGCAAAACAAAAGCCGGAGAGATGAACCCACATCATACATGGGAACGGCCACATGGCCCAGGATAGCTAGAGCCATAAGAAAATTGAAATGTCATGAGGAGGGCTTTGTCCAACATGAGGATGAACTATAGCCTGATAGACAGACACATTTAAAAGAGAGGTTACAAAAACATGATAACATAAGATGAAAATATATATAGGTTTGTTCACAGACTACACTTATATAATATTAAGGCATGATGATAAAAAGTGTATCATTCCTTCAGCAATATAATATATCAAGATGTTTGTCTCATAATTAAAATAAACAGGATAAATGTGAAGTTATTGTGACTGTATTTCTTTTCAGACTGTGAAAGCTTTCATGAAAAAAACATTATTTTAAGGTATAAAATAATAATGCTTAAAAGGAACTTACACCCCCCCCCCCCTCCCAAAAAATAAAAAATAATAATAAATGTTTGTGTTAATGAAAAGTAACAGTTCTAGTAGGCCATCCCAACCACAAGTATAAAACAATAGGCTTTTAGACAAATTATATAATTTGAAAAAATCATCAACTACTTAGTACTACTACAATGGATGATTTCAAGTATGGTGTTTAGGGCTGGTGTTATTGTTTATCAAACTGGTGTTTGTGTGTAATAAACACTAACACCGGCCTTAAACGCCATACTTGAAATCACCCAATTGTATGTCCATGGATCTGCAGAAGAAGACTATTCTATAATTTAGTACGTTTGCCCTCTATTGTCTGGTCTATGCTTCAAAAGTACGCGCGTAAAGAATTGAAAGCACTCGCAAAACTCTGCGCTTTCAAAACCAATCGCTCAGTTGTTGCCGCAAGTCTTCATGATTAATTATTCCTGAATTACACAACCCATTGTACAGTATTGGACATCTTTATAATATCGAACAACGAGACTGTTAAGAATATGTGAATCCAGCTGCTTTTTTATTTGGGAATTGTCTGTTCTCCCTTTTCTCCGTTTACATGTCACTTATTTAGTACAGAATGTTGCGAAAGATAATGTATGCATTCTAGGATTATAATGACATGAATACATTCAATATGGCCATGTAAGCATGATGTAGTAAATTTTACACATATATCTATACCTCACGTTATTTATTTTGACAAATCGTAAAGAAAAATATTATCAGAAATGTAAGGGAAATTGGCATAACTCATATGCATCGCAATTATGTTTGATAACAGTGGTACAAATAATCATGCGTATAACCAGTAACAAAGACGTACAGTAATTATGAACATACGAGGGGCGACTGAAAAGTTTTGAGCCTAACATAGAAAGGATTAAGATATGACGACCAAATTTGGTCCATGAAATCTTTCACATATCTTAAGCCTACCCACCAAACTTCTTGGTCATAGCAATCTTTATCCTTATTTTACAGGACCCTGAACTTTGTGTATCAGGTGTTCATAAAAAATAGACAAACTTGAGTACTGGGCTGTCATCATGACCCCAGCTGAGGTCCATAGAGACTTAAGGTGACATGCCCATTCATATGCCACAGTGGAACGTTTGTTAAATGAGTTAAAACGTACAATATACAAATAAATGTTATCAGAAATATTGCAAAGACGTATTGTAATATAAGCATTAAATTTACACCTAAATGGGTATAACAGATAACAAAGGACGTATTTCAATATTAACATGAAGCATACAAATTTACAATTGTGATATGTACAAATATTTTAGTCAGATCATTGCCAGACATACATGTCACAATTTCATTTGAGACACGACATATTCTTGAAATTCACTACATATGAAATTATGAAAACTAATGTAAGTTCCCAATATTCTTATCTGAATTCTTATCTGATTCTAAGAAGTGTCCTTTCATGTTTGTTTGATTCAATATGAGGCAAACATGGCAATATACCCACATTCTGAACTTATTGCAGTATACGTCTATGCAACAATTATTGTTTCCTTGAGTATTCAGGATTTAACATTAATGAACTGGGTAATATGAAGTGAATTATGATAAAAACGTACAAACCCTGACAATATGAGGAAATAAACATCAAAATAATGCAATCCCAAAATAGACTAGCCGTAAAAACTCACTGACATCAATAAGCTAAATCTAACGAACCTTGTTACACATTAATTATACAAATAACATAATTTAGTTAATCATTTGAATATGGAATTGTTATATATAATATGTTTGTAATTTTCAAGAATCGAAATAGTCGTGGCAAGTTTAATGGCATTAGGTAATAATTACTACACTTAAATAGATAAGTAAGTGCTCCACGATGCGAAAGTGCAATTCTCACTGCACCCTTTTCACATTGAATATGTTATAACATCAAGCTCTTAAAATTATATTCATTCAAATCTTAAAAACACAAAGTATTATAATATTATATCAATCATATACATAAAGCATTGACATAGGGAGACTACAAATAAGTTAAAAACTTGTAGACAGTAGCCCCCTTCTAAATACAAATTAAAGAGTTGTACACGTTTGATACAAATTATACAATCACAAGAAAGTCATCAGAAATTTTCTTTATATATTTGAATTAATTATTACAAAAAGCTACATCACTTCTGTGATCCCTCGCATATATCCCCAATATGATTTCTATCCTTGGGTTTTATGTCAGGTTTATAATAGCTTGTGACCACTCGAGCAATGAAAATTAAGGGGTTTCAGGGACGAGCACTGTACTATGGTTTTCTATAGCTCAGTCGGTAAGAGCACCAGTCTAGTAATCCGGAGGTCTCGGGTTCGAATCCCGATGGAATCCCATTTTCTTTGCTCTATTTCAATCACATTATACAGTTTTTGTCAGTTTCTGTATATGTTTGAATTGAAAGTCATATTACATACGTAACTAAATAAGAACAAAAATACAGTCATACACAAACGGCCACACAACGCACGCAATACATGGGTAAGAGCATAATGGCATAATGGGTAAAGTTAATTAGAGTATTTACAAATAAGTATTCCCTTCAATTGAGATTTAAATGCAGTTTGAAGAGTGTAATACATGTATCTTCATTAATTTGATTATTCATTCCATATACGGGTACCATTATGTATAACATAATATAATAATATAATAATAATGATTTTCATTACTCGATCGAGTGTTATACGAATGTACTAAATTTCTTCGAAGGAACATGATACACTTATGTTTCACTTTTCTACTTGAAACAAATTATAACATGTTATATGTTGTTAACATACTGTATAAACATATTATACACATTATACAAAGCAGTTGCAGTTGTTGCGTTCAAGTGACAATTGCATTGTATAGGCTGCGCATTGATATCAACTACTCTGAGGACATTGTATCTGATAAATACACGTTGAGGGCGCCGTCATTGGCTTCACAAACATAAATAACATGACCAACTGCCACAATCCAACTCCATTTTTTGCCTAACTTACCTATACGTTTACTGTCGGCCTCCCCATTCTAACTAAACCTTAAACTGTCCCCTGCACTCCATTATACTTCCACGCAAACCTGCCGTATACTTTCAAAAACAATCAACTTGTGCATCATTAAAAAATAAATGAATCCGTTTTTTCGGTTTCGTTATTCTTAATAAAGTTAAAACAATTTTATTTACCGTTTAGTACTTAGACACTAACACATTGCATCTTTCTTGAATCTCTTCACTAATTCATGTTGTCATTTAAACAAATTAAAATTGTTATACAGCTTTGTGAAAAGAACGAAAAAACTTGTGTACAAAATAATAAATTATGTATTTATTTTCACGGATGCATTATTTACATTTTTACTAGAACATACGTATACTTTTTATTATTTACAAAATACATTATTATAGATGTCCTAGAAATACTTTAGTATAACATAATTGTGTGGTTTATACTACACTTTTCACATCTAAAATGCTAGGGTTAATGTGCTGTTCAAAATAAACCTTGAATATAGCTCAAAAATATGCAATGTTATAAATACTGTAACATAGAATTATTCATACAACATAATATATAACTCTGTATCATGTCAAGGACACATATAAATTGGCAGCTCGCGAGACTCTCCTACTTCAAACGCACATGTTTTTCACTTACTGATCGTTTTTTTTTTATAATTTGTTATTTACTAATACAACATGATACATTATTTTCACTGCTAGAAACTACATGTATTTCATGTGCTGCTCTACACAATCTTAATAACCTATAATTATATACTAAACGGAATACAAAGATCATAAAGCTAGTGTCATATAACATAGACATGATTATGTGGTAGCTTATGAATCTTAACGTACAACAAAGACGGTTTGCAATATTACATTTCCTTTCACATGCGTCTTGCATAGTTATATAGATCGTTCGTTCGTTCGTGTCTCCTTAATTAGATCAAGATTAAAACTGATACAGATGATACACGTTCTAGAGTGCATTGTAAAAGTGCAACGCACTCGATGCTTTGGCAAATGTACGCACTGCACGAGTCCTAAGCCGAAGGCGTTGCGTACATCTGACAAAGCCGAGAGTGTGTTGCATTTACACTGACGCACGATCATTAAGAATGTGTATCATTAATTTGTTCTATTAAACGAACTCAACCGCGAAATTATCAATGTTGCTGGCTTATTTGAAACAGACTTGCCACAACCCAGTCATTCTACTCTAGAGTGTGAATTTATTAGGAATTTACATCATTCATCAACACTACTGCACTCACTGACTGATTTCACTATGCAGCAAAATGCAGATTCAAATTCACCAAATTCAGTCCGATCCGAAATCGCCGAAATTGTCCGTAAAAGTGAGAATTATAAAAGGCCTGTATACAATTCTATTCCCAAACTTAGTAATATCAAACGACATACCATATAATTTACGAAACTGCCAACATGTATTTACTATGGAACATATAATTTACATAAAGAAGCATTTTCAATCTTTTTCACGATCACTTTCGCGATTTTTTCCTTCGGTAAATATTACATGTAAACAATCACTGTGGCGTCACTACGGATGTCATCATTTTTCGTTGCGCTATTTCTGCACTGTGGTGACGTCACTTCCGTAGGTTATGACTTTTTTGTGGCGACTTTTTTGCATGGTCGTGCATGTTTGTTAAAATCAATGAATGGTCACGTGACGAGATTTAACCAATCACGTTACTGAATTTACCCGAGCAATTTTATAATGGTTTATAATAAGCGTTGAATCACCTATTACACAGAAGGCACACGGTAAAATACTGAAGGGATGACAAAAAAGTACACGGTAATATATTGTTTAGATGTTGTCACCGATCACCTGGGTGACGAGGTACTCAGTCAAGTACCGTCTGAGGGGTTAGGGTTAGGGTTAGGGTTAAGGTCACCGGCGCCGATTCCATCCGAAAACACAATGCATTGGGGGGGGGGGGGGGGGGGGGGCGAGCATTGTTTGAGAACAATGCTCTGCCCCCCCCCCCCCCCCCCCAATGCATTGTGTTTTCGGATGGAATCGGCGCGCCTGGTTAGGGTTAGGGATAGGATCACTGTACAGATTATCCCACCGTGTCCATCAGATTACAGAAGATGTCATCCCTTCATTATTTTACCTTGTGCCTTTCTTTTTTTTTTTACGGTGGCTTACTGTGTGCTTTTTGTGAATATATATTGCTTATAAATATACATTTCGTATGTTTATGCGCATCTACCACTAAATCTTGAAAAGTCCATACGGTGTGATACATATTCGTACCAAATGCATATCCATATAGGAGCTATATAGAAATCTTATAAAGCTCTATCTTGTCCATCCTTGTTACAACATACATCACTGCAATGAATACGTATGCATTAAAGGGATAGTTGAGTTTTGGTAGAGAGGGCGCTAGACTACTTATTTTTTTGTGAGGTAATGACAAACTGAGTGTAAAATTTGAAAGAGCATAATATTTAAATAATAAAATCATCTTTGTTTGATCAAAATTTGTTCAGAGACGGCTGAAATATCCATAAATATAACAATTTGTAATAAACCTGGGGACCCAGGTTTATTAGAGAATTTTGAACCAGCCGTTACAAATATTTTTAAAATGCTTCCTCTGTTCAAAAAGTTACAAAATAGGTATCTAAATAGTTGTTGGCTATTTCTCTATCTAATCACTATTTCAATAAAGCATCACATGCACAATATTTTATTCAAAATGGTTGAAACCGATGAGTGTTTAGAGAGCGCCCTCTTACGTTTTAACGGCTCTTTTTGAATATTAAAGGCATATATGCGTGGGTTATAAAGGGTAGTCAGCAAATTCCAACTCGACTCCACCGTAATCTCTCGAGGTAAACTCACGATATGTGTTGGATCGATCGAAGAGAGGTGCTTCGAAATATCTGAACAAAGGCCTTCTTATGAAATTGCATGCAGCAAACAAATTTCTCACGCTGTCACCTGACACATCAAACGGCGGCACTTTGATCGGTTGCGGTTAAGCGTGTTACGTGATATTTTCGCTCGTAAACATCTCTGATGGATCTGCATTCGACTAGTACAAACATTCCGAACGCGACTATTTTTTATGAATTTTTGACTCGGGTATTCGGAAGCGGGACAGTTTGCGATCGCTACTTATAACTGAGCCAATGGGGATTATGTACCGTGCGTAAAAGTGCGCAAGATGGATCCACGCGTCTATTAACCCACGCATATATGCCTTTAACATGATCTTTACTACGTCATTAGTTTGTAATGTAATGATGCAGGATTTGGTTACTAAAATTCAGTTTCACCAAAACTGTACTCTCCTTACCAGAACTCAACTATCCCTTTAATACGTATGCATTAAGAATTGGTCTTGGTTCCTGAGGAACGTCGCGCGTTCCCGATTGAAGATGTTTGTCCTCCTTAATTTGTATTGTACACAATTACGTGACAGAACGTTACATGTCTATAAATATAATTATAGAAATATATCGCACAATACAAAGGAGAATATAACATCATCAAAAGATGTTCTGTAAACACAAGTGAGCCATAACCATGATAACATATACAAAATATTATAATTTCGGTGCATTATATAAAATAAACATTGTATGGTAAACATTGATATGAATTATCCTTATTGTGCAATGTATATCACCATACGAATATTGAACTTCAAAAAAGTTAATGCGATGCCCATGAGCCGATTGCAAGGAATGCTCGACAGGGAGTGGAGACCGGGGTAATAATATAATTGTAAAGCGCTTAGAGATGATTATCAATCGTAATAGGCGCTGTATAAATCGGGGATATTATTATTATCATTATATCTCCTCTTTACATAAATTATGTTCATAATATAATGCATATGTATACTGTATAATCTTACAATATGAATCATTAAGTTGAACATTTCGGTTTAAAACGTTACGATCAATACATATTTATCTACATTAAATTACCACAACCATTTCAAGGTTAATTTACATTTCAAACCCTGAGTAGAAACATAATCGCCACACAATGTGAATCATTACCATGACGAACAGATCACATATTACATATATTCATTGAGAAATAGTGAGAGAAAATATTGAGAAATTTGGTGAGAGACATACGGTAAACTTAACTTAGTTTTCAGCGCAATGCTAAGAATGCGCTCGATATCCTCAGTACGAGAATACAAATAAACGAATAAAGCGACGAAACTTAAAACGTGTTATTAGTGTAGTATACTTGTCAAACGAAGGTGCAACGTTTATGGCGGTATCGATGAAGACATGCCCGTCCATCCTCTCAGTCTTGTGAGGTCATATCATTACATCATAAGTTGGTCCATCTGTAATATAATATGAAATAAAACATGATATATTTTGGTAAAATTACGTGTCCCAATCTCGATTTAAGCTCTAGGTGCATAAGTACAATTTGTTTAATTATATATCTATTTTGTTTTCTTATTGGGATTCGATATTAAATATCATAAACACAGCCAAACAAAATGTCAAAACTGGACAAGACATTGTTTACATTAGGACGAACGTTATATGATGCAGACTATATCAACTTACTACGGTGGTTACCATGGCTATAGAAGAACCGTTTTATTCCCCCATGAGGATTTACCATAGTCAGTGGATGCGGGGTTGTCAGGCTGCACATACTGATATCACTCCAACTTCCAGACAGCTCTGGCAAACTCTGTAATTGTAAGCAAAATATTGTTTTATCAGGTACGATCATGAACGACCAGGTATAAGTGTGTACATTATAATATTTTAAGTAAATTGTTCTATTGGCATTGGATTTATCCAACAGTCAGTTGCAAAAAGAAAGACTGACTAGTGCTAATGCCAATATTTCTTGTAACCTGTTTTTCCCCTTCAGAATTGATGTATTTGTTTTTATCTAAGTAATTATCTACAGAAAGAACACCTACCTCTATATGGGGCGGTGATGTTGTGGTTATTGTTGTTATGATATCATTGCGAGGCAGCTTTCCCAGATTGGTCGTCCGTGTCTTGCACTGGCGCTATGAATACGATGGACCGGGAAATTCCATGGAATGAGGTATTATGTAGTGCATTGGATAAGGGACGGAATGTAGCGAAAAGAAGAGTTTTAATAAAATTAAAAAAAAACGAAAACCAGGTAAAACCGTATAGCATCACAACAAATAATTACATTTTTCAGCTAATGACATGTTACCCTTGCATCTGATCCCCCACCTCTTTATAAATGAAGCGTTCTTTTCAATATGTGACATCTTTCCATTTAACTACATCTGCAACCTCCAGTCTTATGTGTCTAGGCATGACGATATACTCAAATGATAATGCGTTTTCATTCCTAACATGAATTTGTCGTTGATTCTAAACATTTTGATAGAAAATTGAATAGAAACCAAACAAGTGTCTGCTAATACCGGTTACTACCAACAGCAGAATGAACGGAACAGAGACCAATATAATGTAGACCGAAAGTTCCAGATATATCTGTTTTCCCCTCCTTTGTCTTTTCCCGATAAAGTGATATTATATATTCGAACTGTTGTATAAATGTTGTTGGTGTTACTTACTGGAATATAAATGTAATACATTGTAAATATGTGATCATTGTGCATGTAAAATACAGGATAAATTTGATTTTAACATACCAGTCAATGTTAGTTGTGCACCTGGTGGTGACGCGAAGATGGCACAATCGGGTGATAACGTGACATGGACCGGCTTGCTGAGCTTGCTGCAAACCGGTGAGCACCGGAATCCAAATTTAGCAAGTACTTGAGTCTGGTCTGCCATGCCAGGTTGGGGATGTTCCTGAAGCTTATCTAGGGTTATCTTATGCCTTCCGTCGAGAGCTCCAGCTGCGATAGACATTTTGATGCCATAATCATCCAAGGAGAGATATCCACCCGTCTTACCGATGGTTTTGGAAGTAGTACTGAGACATTTTGATCTGGTTGATGCCACTCTAACAGATTTGCCTGTTTTTAAGAAAACACGATCACATGAAAGTTGCTGGTCAGATGTTTTCATCTAACATTATTAAAACAGTTTTAAAATGATAACACATGTGTTCCAAGTTATTTTTGTAAAGCGATCGAGGGTAAATAATCCGCATAAATCTTTTTCGTCGACATTTAGTAAATTTGGTACATCAGTTTTCAAGTCAAAATTTACTCCGCACAAAAAGAAACAGGACTCATCTTTACGTTGAAATATTTCATTTTTATGTACATTGTAATATACCAAATTAAAGGAAATTTAGTCCTCTACATGCAGAATATTACTTAAAGGTGTAATCATTCATGCATGAACTGCCAAAGTAGCAAAAACAATGGAGGACCGCACCATTCGATTGAAATGAGTAAGCGCCTTGCTTGAAACAGGATGTGCGGGGCAAGTAAATTATGACATTATTTGAACTTGAACTTTGAATATGAAAAACTCTGGAAAATACACATTTTCCAATAAAACAAGGTCAGGTTATGAGAATATCAACATTTCATGTTTCCACTGCAATTTCAACCATTATTTACCGAGGGAAATGACATGGTAGAGACCTTGCGGTGGTTAATTGACCGTGACAAGTCATGCGTGAATGGTTTCGTCTTAATTGTATGCCAATATTGAAGGGGGTTATCTTATCTTTAATTTGATATACAATAACATATATTTTATCGTAAATACATATGAGATATTTTGTCTTTAAATAAGTGTCCTGTTTCTTTTTTGGCGGAGTATATATTACCTCTTTTACCAAAATTATTACGTATCAGATTGTATTATACTGACGACACATTATGTTCTAACCGGATTTTCCTTTAAGAATAACAGTCAGCTTTCCTAAGGTTCCATCGTGGTTGGGGCTGTGATTGGATAAGAGTGATCTCTACACCAATATGTATCAGAGCTTGATGATGTTTACTATGAGGGGGAGAGGAAGTATCTTGCGAGATGCAAGTAGTGGATGGCCCTTGTTGGTTTTGGACAAAAAGCAGAGATCCGGATTGTAATTCCTTCTCCATCTGCTTGAGTAGAAAGTTCCCGATTGTTTGGCATCATGAAGGCGGTAGCGGTCGCAGGCTGATGCTCTCCATATAGTAACATTAAAAGGGCGTGTTGCACCAACGAGAATTTTAAGCATTACGATAAATTAAAGGGGTAGTACAATTTTGGTAAGGCTGGACTTTAGTAACCAAAACCTGCAGAGTAAACTAATAGTTATATTTTCACTATGATCGAAAGTTATACAAAATTACAAACGACTAAGTAAAAAGCCTGTTATCATTCAGAAAGAGCCATTAAAACACAAGAGGGCGCTTTCTAAAAAGGCATTGGTTTCAACCATTTTTCATACAAAATTATGCATGTGAATGTTTTGTTGAAATGATGATTAAATAGAGAGATCATGAACAACTATTTTTTTTTTTTTTTATTTGAAAATTTTTTAAAAAGTGTAAGCATTTTGTATTTTTTTTTTTAAATCATCGAATAAATTTTGGGCCCAAATTTATCACGATAGGATATATTTATTAATATTTTAGCAATTTCTGAACCGATTTTGACAAAATAAATTTATTCTGCCATTAAAATTGCATGTTCTTTCAAATTCGACACTCAGTTTTCCATTACCTCACAAAACAACTGTGTTGTGCAGCGCCCTCTCTACCAAAACTAAACTACCCCTTTAAGACGATGACATGTGAATCCTACTATACCTACCTTTTTATGTGATGGACAATTTAATAATTGAATGAAAAAATCTATAACTTTCATGGCACCATTTTCAAAATAAAAGTTTAATGTTAAAAGAATGTATATGTTAGTATTATAAAATAATAAACATTACCTCAAATCAACATAAAATCAACATGAACTGACATTCATATGAGTGCTGTTTTCTTACAATTACCTGTATATTCTGAAGGAGGACAGACATGGGAATCCTCGTCTTTTACATCGATGTTCAATCTTCTCAACTCTGTTATTTCAATGTTGTAATAAAGTAAAACAAATACACCAATAATCATTTGGAATCATCATGTTATTGTCATCATAAAATGTACAGAGAATGTGAATGTGAAGAGCAGTAATTGTTTATCGTGAATCATGCCGTACATTTTAAAATTGTATTTGTGGAATACCAAACTTTGTCATAAAGTTCACTTTAAAAGCGTAAGACCTTGTTTCAATATTCCGTAGCACAATTCATGACGCGTCTTGAGTTGTTGTGACAATTGTCGTGAATGTTATTCTCTTCCCCGGAGGGCCTTACTTAGGCACATGTAGCGTGATAAATCTACCTCGAAGCCTATTGGTACTAACAGTACACGATGGTGCAGTGCATTGGTGTTGATCTTACCCTTAAATCGAATACAAACATACATCCACGCCGAAGACACAAATTGGATAGAGGAAATTGGCCAAAGCTTTGAAATATTATAATGTCGGGTGTATAAAAATGGTGAAGACTTTCCCTTTGTCACTAAGGGCTGACATTAAATACATCGTACAAATCACGCTGTATACTAAACTCAAAGTTTCTAACCCCATACAAATAATTGCTATAATAAGGAAAAATATATGTATCAACGAATATTCGTGGTCATGTACACTGTTCCATTGGGTGAGAAAGTACATGCATTTCTGAAGCTTTGTATAATTTAATTCTTTATTGGTGAATATTTCTAGGTTTAGGAAACACGCCTGTTCAACTTTTTCAAATGAAAATCGCATACGTTATTCTTACTTCTCTCGAGTAATTCTGCAAGTGGTAACATGTCCCTTTTCCTGAGAATGTTTCGGAGATTGATGGCGCTATCCTGTAATTTACCATGTTGGTAGGTAAATTCATGGAGTAACTGGGAGTAGGCACTCTGCACGCCAAGCTGGGTAAGGCCCTTGATCATCGCGCGATTTCCTGCAGCCATTCCCAGACCTAGGTATACGCTGAAGTCTTGAACAGGTACCACACCGGGGTCTATCTTCTTCGACATATCTAGAATTAGGTCATCGCTTAATACGACTTTAATATCAGCTTCAAGTAGAAAGGAAAATTATAGCCGTTTATTAGGTAGTCATGGAAATGGTCAAATGATTGCAAACATTGTGTTAAAAGCAAAAAGGTCCAATTACATTTTGGACCAAATATCTTTGAATATGACAACTGCCAAATTAACATAAATCGTCCGTAATAATAATTTGACTTGGAAATTGTCTGTTTAACAAATGTACTTAGTAAGATACAAAGTGTAAGAACGCCTTCTTCTAACGCAGGTTGAATTTAATTAAAATGCAACCAAGTATCAGAAATTTGTCATACTCTTATCATAAATATGTCGTTTTTGACATTTTCGAGTTTATAGTCAGGTTCACAGTGTTCGAATTGTGTGTTAGGTACATTTTAGGGAGAATATACTGAATCTAAATACATATACTGCAATTTGTTAGGAAACTATAGTTCGCCATGTTATTAACGTTTTGAGGATAATTAGCCAATGTCCATATTGTATTTTAAGTATCATTTGTCAAGACAAACCTATAGGGGCTCTAATGTTCCTAATATAGCTGTCGTGAAGTACGTTGGGAGTAACTAATTCATGTATTTCAACAATGCATTTGTATGATAGGCAACCCACGATCAAAATCCAAGGTGGACTTTACCTAACGTGCATAAGTATTGTCTTAAAAACGCTACAACCCCTTGTTAGATACAACTTCAGTTTTGTTTTGTCTGGTATTGTGTTCTTAATACGTATTACAATTAATTGCCTCTTCGGAAATAGTGTGCAACACTTGACCTAAGCATACTGATGTTATTTAGCTGATTATCATATAAATATAATTCAATACTAATTTGGGACAGTGAATATATTCTTGAAACTCATCAGTTTACCCATATTTAAATGGCAACCATCCCAAATCTGAGTTGGTATATGCATGGTTTCAATTAATTCAAAGTTATAGAAAATAATTTTAGAAAATATCATAAAAACCTACACATTTCTGAAAATGTACTAAACTTTTTTTTTATGATTTCTTTATTTAATAATTATTCGACCAAACATCCCGTTTAAATGATTTGGTTTGAAAAAAAGTTAAAACTTGAGGTGTCTGGAGTGCACCCTCTTGTGTAAGTAGATGCTTTTTTTTCTCATGAAAACGGCCCTCCAACCAAGCCTTTTATATATTTCCTACCTTTCAAACATCATTTGATAACTTATACATTTTAGTTCCAAAATTGTTTTTGACCAAAAATGTACTATCCATTGTATTATGCTTATTGAATTTTGAAATAACACAAGGCACAAAACCATTAATCAAAATCATTAAACAAAAACAACATACATAATGCACCAAACCCACCATCACGATAAATAGGAAGCATACTTTTCTGTCAATTATATATTTTTATGCTGAGCCCTTCCATCATCGCGAAATCAAAAAAACGTTGCAGCCATGCCTACAAATGTAAGCATATTACCTAGATAAATAATACAAAATAACCATTATTTAAATTTAGGCAGTGTCTGTAATTCCGTACGGTTACTGATGTGTATAATATCTTATTGGTTATCTAATTTTAAAGGGACATTGCTTTTGTGCAAGCCAAATTTCAAAAGTTGCGAGATTATTGTCTTATCTGAAAGAAAATGTCATTTAATTGCATCCCTGAAAAAATTAGGGCTTGAAATCTCTTTTAAGTGGAGTTATAGACCTAAAACTAATAAACCGTCGTCCAACAATTAATTGTGCATTATATGTATATTCACCCAGTGAGGAAGTTCGTACACGAATTCCACGAAGTACCACAACGTTATGCGTGACCCCTCCGTGACGCGCACGCAAATAAGAATATCATGACCGCAAACTAGGCAAAATAACCATACCTCGCTTAAACTGACTACATGTAATTATATATTCTTCATTTTTGAGATTTTTTTTTCCGTGACATACCTTTACAAATGTCGGCTTCACAATACCTGTACAAGAATAAGTACACTATAGTTGTAATATTATGCTAAATCAGTTAAACTCTTTCATTGACCGATATAATATAGTCTGATGGAGGGACGCATTCGTTTTTCATTTGTATAATCCAAATTATAGGGCTGTTCGATCTGATTTTGTTTGTGTGTGTTTCATTCATCCCCATCCTTCAACTGGAAACTGTTCAGACGTTTTGTAAAAGAGGGACTGTCCCTTTAAGGCTATGGTCCAATTACGTGTGGGTTTGATATCAGATATGATACTTCTGAAGGTACAGCTAACTCATACCTGCTCTTTCTCGTGAAGAAGCAGCAACCTTTACTGAGTTCCAAATCTCACGTAAGATTGCTATAGCACGCAACCCTGATGTTTGCGTAGCTTTCCACTTCGACAGCATTTGAACAGCAGCATCGTGTGTGTTCATCATATTTCGATAGTTCATGTGTTCCAGTTCGGTTCTTTGTATTCCAAGCTTGGCTCCGATGTCATAGAATTGTTCTGGCTTAATGTGGCGAGCGATTAAAACTACAGTTCTGTCATCCAAGTCACTTGAAGACAAAAATGGGTGGCATAAGAAAACAAATATTGGTGTGTTTATATTACCGCGAATGTTCCAATCATTACAGTTCTGATAACGTTACGTTTAAACATTATACTTTCATAAAGATTAAATGTAGTAGTACAGTTATACGATTTTACTAAGTAATACTTCTAACTCAATGTTCTTGCTTTCTGATTTATAATGGAATAGTTGCCACACAAATAATCATACATACATCATTCTCATTTTAAATACAGTTGACCAAATAAACCAGTATCTTACCATTGACCAGCTTTGATTGAAATACCAATCCCACGAAGAACACATGAGGAAAGAGCAAAATAAAAAAAAAACATGTTAGAGTTATACATTTAAATTGATGTGTTATCTTCCCATCTCTTCCTCTGTTTGTGTCTCTTTATCCCGACCTGTATTCTATATACCCTGAATATCATTGGACACACGTTGGCTTGCTACATGTGCGATTGGTTTGTCTTATTCCGAAACGCAACGTTCAAAAACAAATGTCACACCCTGTCTGTTAAGAAAGACCCCCCCCCCCCCGCCCCCCGCCTACCTCTACCCTTATACCCAGGTAAAACCAAGTACCGCGAGTTTTACAATACTCCAGTACAGCAGTACCCATGGTAATACCGCAGTAGTACAGCATTACTTCTTCTGCACTAGTACCGCAGTACTTTTATTTTGTACAAGGGTAGACAGCCAACGTTGTTCCAACGTTGGAAACTCCCAACTTGTTGGACATCGCGATCAGGTTTGATGGAAACGTTGGTCCAACGCTAGAACTTTGCAATTCATTAGACGTTGGGCCAACTTGTTGGATCAACGGTGGATATATGATCGTACGTCGTTATTTGCCATCGACATTTGGGCGTACGGCGTTCAACGTTGGACCATTGTTGACCGGCAACGTAGGACTATCGATGAATTCTGCTCTGGTCCATCGCTGGACAACGTTGGCTCACTATCTGCACAAATATATAGTATATTACAGACTGAGTCACTAGAGAAAATTTAGGTTGTAACAAGCATATTCTCTAGTTGTCTCATTTTCGATGTAGGCGTATTTGTATTGGGGAAACCAAGAATTATGAATTATTTTCCAGAATGAAAGACCTGGGGTGTGTTTCACAAAGAGTAGCACTTACGAGTCGCACTTACCCAGCTAGCCACCTGACGTCGGGCCGATGTCGGAAGTTGGTTGCCGGATGTCGGCATATCGCCGTTGGCTCGAGGTTAAAATGTCCGCCAGCCCAACATCGTCACGACGTCATTTTTGTGATATATTGGCATAACGTCATTTTCCGACAATGGCCCAACATCATCTCATGACATGATGTTGGGCCATTGTCGGAAAATGACGTTATGCCAATATATCACAAAAATGACGTCGTGACGATGTTGGGCTGGCGGACATTTTAACCTCGAGCCAACGGCGATATGCCGACATCCGGCAACCAACTTCCGACATCGGCCCGACGTCAGGTATCTAGCTGGGTAGCGGCAAAATCACTAAGATCAACTTAGGATAAGAGCGACTTGCACGGGAAAGCTACGTGCGTCTCACAAAGTCGCTCTTAGGCTAAGTGCGACTCATAATATTTCAATCTTCTAGTACGAGCCTGATACATAAGCATATCATGAATATGCATGATTAAATAATTGAGCATAATCCTATATAAAAAACAAACATAAAAAAACAAAGATTATACCACAAGTTTATTCATACGCCATCTTTGGATAATGAAGTGAGATATAAAGTATATATAAATAAATTAAATGATATTATACGACTTAGTAAACGATTATATTTTGCGAAGAGGTTATTACATAATAAACAGAGTATTACTAAAACCTGGCACATTTTGAATGAAATTCTTGGTAGAAACAAAAAGTCTAAGCTTCCGTCTTATATTAACTATAATGGTCAAGTAGTTAATGATTTAAACGTATAGCCAATATATTCAATGAATACTTTGTAAACGCCGGCTTAGTAGCATTTAACAATGTACAATTTACTCAAAAGCACTTCACAGAATATTTGCCTCCTAGAGTTTGTTCATCTTTATTTTTTTCTCCCACTAACGCAATTGAGATTATTGATATTGCGAAGGGTTTTGATTCGCTAAACCATGATATTTTGTTACATAAGTTAGATACATATGGCATTCGTGGGGTACCACACAATTGGTTTCAGAATTATTTTCATAAAAGAAAACAGTTTACATCGTTTAATAATGTTAACTCTGATACTTTATTTTTGAACTGTGGTGTACCTCAGGGTAGTATTTTAGGACCATTGCTCTTTTTAATTTATGTAAATGATGTTAACACGTCAGACATTCTACATTTTGTTATGTATGCTGATGACACAAATATTTTTATATCGCATCATGATGAAGATATATTACAGAATTTATTGAATGTCGAAATGGATAAAGTGTGTAACTGGTTTAAAGCAAACAAACTCCTTTTGAATATTTCTAAAACAAAATTGATGATATTTTGTTTAAATAGACGGACAGAGAAACGTATATCATTAATTTTGGATGGGAACACTGTTGAAAAGGTTAACCACACAAATTTCTTAGGAATAATAATTGATGATAAATTGTCTTGGTCATATCATATTGATTCTGTAAATAGAAAAGCGAGCGTTGGTATGATGATAAAAAATTACGGCAGTTTTTACCTTTAAAATCTATTTTTACTCTGTATAATGCTCTAGTCTTGCCCCACTTTAATTATGGCAGTCTTGTATGGGGCGGTGCAGGTTTTTCCTACTTGAATAGACTACTCATCCTTCAAAAGAAAGCTATCCGGCTTTGTTGTAATGCAGATTATCGATCTCACTCACCACCCCTTTTTAAACAGTTATATGGTTTGAATTTGTCTGATAACCTACGACTAAAAACCGCTCTTTTTGTATTTGAAGCGCCAAACGGCTGATTGCCTACATGTTTTACAGGGTTATTTATTTGTAATACCAGGGGACACATACAAACAAGGCAACGTGATGATATAAAGATACTATTATGTCGATTAACAGAAAGTAATTCTATAAAATATAAAGGGACCAAGTTATGGAACACACTACTGTTGGGATAAAGTTAGCTAAATCGCCAAGACATTTTAAAACCGTATATAAAAGTTATTTGCTCCATTTGTATAATAATGCTTGACCTAATCGCTTTGTGTGCTCGATGTATTTGTATACTATACACTTGCTTTGTATTAATTTTTATTTTGCTTTCCTTTCATTTTTATAGTAACATTATGAAATTACATTGTTACCTTCATGCTATGCAGTATTTGTTCACCTGGGTTGGGTTGGGGAGGGGATTAGAGCTAGGATAAATGTCTGTGCATGTTGGCAACTAAGTACTTTTTTTACCGTTTGAACGTTTTTTTAAATATCATTTAGCCAAATTGCAACGTCCGATCTATAGTGTATCGGACTATTGGAGCACACAATGTTGCATATAATGCAGGATTAATTCAGATTCTAATTATAATATGTGGATGTCTACTCTAATAGTGGTACTCTAGTACGAGTATGACGTGAGTGACTGAGTGATCTAGTCTGAGCTGAGTGAAGACTGAAGTATATAATGTATATGAGTTATGACTAATGAATGACTGAGTGACTGACTGTCTGAGACTGATCGCTGACCGAGTTCTAAGTGTAAGAGTAAACCTAAATGGAGCTCACAATCACATCTTCATTTTGTGGTCCTCAAAACAACACTCAACAGAGTCAGTAATTATCAAATTATATGAATCACTTAAACAAAAGTTTTTTTGAATTTGCTGGTAAATGGAGGAAGGGATCGGCCGATAAAAATATGTTTGTGTTGGATAATCATGATAATGCAACAGGCGGAAGAGGTTGAACTCCGCACAACGCTATTGGTTGTAACTTAGTTATGTGTGGTGGAGCTCACAGTTTGTTAACCATATGATTTATAAATATAAAGTCTCAGAGTCAGACATTTTGTACCACGTACCTCACATAAATTTGTATCTACTCTTAAGAGTTCTATGAATAGTTTTTAAGTATTAGTAGGGTTTTCTATCTTGACTTAGTCTACTTTCACATTTTGTACCTGTCTACTTCTAGTTCTGACTTCTGCATGAACCTAGCTGACAACGTGACAGACAGCGAACCAGGTCCAACCAAGCTGCTCCGCCAAGCCGGCTTAGGCTAAGGTAAATAATGATCACCAGGAAATTCAGTCCAGCCGAGGGCTACGTGTAGACATATTGTATTTGTGTTGAATTTGAAATAGGCTTCTTGTTTATCGTTGGAAGGATTTAGAACAAATTGATTTGGTGTGCCCAAATGAACTATTAATTGAACATTCATACATGGTCATGGTATACTGTAGTCTGTACATATTTTACATTGCAGATTGCAATTCAATTTTGTACAAATGTCACTTGGAAATAAAAATTAACATGTTCTTACATGACATAAAGTACATGGGACACCACTGCTCAAGGAAGGAGCTCCATCATTCAATATGTCTAAAGCTGAAAATAAATGTGATTTTGGTGGAAAGAGATAAATCAAGTGGCACTGACTCTGCACATTATATTTTGAGTGGACTCCTTCATAGTTAAGATTTCAACTAGTTGTAATAATCTATTATTTCTAAATTTATTAGAGCAAAACTAAAATATACGTACATTTACAATTGTATTTGTTCAATTTGTATTCTTTTAGAAACGAGTGAGAAAAGCAAACTTTTCACAGACTGAGATCATTACTATGATAGACTATGTGGCGGAGAACATGAGCACACTCTTTGGCAGGACAGAATTGTGTGGGAATAGGGTAAGTCTTTTTAATGTGTTTGTAATTTGTGTAGTAAGATGATCTTTCCAGGTAACATCTATTACATCAAAGTGGATCCTGTAGACAAGCCTAGAGCTTATGTCCTTTATAGCTGACACTGCTCATAGTCATAGTATTCTATTTTGTAAGGATCGCCATTGAAGCCTTTCAGTAGACCATGTACACTGATGCGGTCATATACTACTCGACCTGGGCCAGCTCGTTGTTATGTGGCCACCTGACCATACCATTCATACGCATAGCCTATGCGTTTAAATATGATAGTGAATAGTATGGTCAAGTGGCCACATTTGAAAAAGAGAGGGCATATATTTGTTTTTATATTTGGGTGAATCACTGTATAATGTGAACATCAGCGTGCACATAAAATAGATACGATAAATTTTATGGATGACAAACAGACATTTGAAACAATTGCACAAACATGCAAACCGATGAGTGGTTATATATTATCTGTTTGATAAATGCAATATAGGATCATTTGAAATGCCTAAAAACAATTCATACAGCTGTCTTGTTATGTTCTTAAGGGATTGAACATTAATGAAACACATTGGTCAATTCTGCATATCCCAACATCTTACTTAGTTTGATTCGAACCCTCCAATTTAATTGGAATGTTTCTAAGATTAACTCGTATTGTTTCCAGTATTGTGTGTTTCAGTATATTATTGTAAAATGCTAAAATATAATGTTAATCTTATTATGCGCTACATTTATCAAGAATATTATGAACGAAGTTATTCTTGGAGATTTGTGTGTAAATTATGTAAGGATTCAATAATATTAATACAAATCAAACGGCATCATATGAAAACATCACAACACGGCATCATCATTGTTTTCAATTCCGTTATTTTACTTTTAACAACAGAAATGGCCGTTAAATAAAACTTTATAACAATCATTACCTGGTTAACAGTATCAATATTTCAGTGTACATGCTCGTGTTATATGTGACATAAATATTAGATAAAGAAAATGCTAATAAGTTGTATCATCTTATAGATATATACTAACTAAAACACAATTGCGAAATTACAAAAAATAATCGAATGTTCTATCTACCCAAGATACGAAAGGAATATATCTGAGGTAATAGGAGAACGGTTAGGATACGGTATAGCTGAAAGTTAGGCGAAACATACCGTTTTTCAATTCAAATTTTCGGAGGGGGTAAGGGTGTATTGTTAAATAAATCATTTAATATATAAATATAATAAATCAGCCAATATATTACATGAAGTGCCATTTTATACATATAATTCTAACCATCTTTATATAGTTTATTAAGATGTCAAATGGTGTGTTCTTCGGTATTTTACTTACTTTATAAGGAGCCATATCTGATTCAATCATTCAACCTATCGTTTGATTGGAATACAAATAAAAGTAATCGATTACGTCGACTTATGTGTTGTATATACAACTGTTCGCCAAAAATCATAGTGCATACGTCAACGTATATAGTGCACAGACTCCATGATATATGCTTTTACAAGGAAATTACATATACAACAATAAACAAAATGCAATTCGAAAAACCGCAATTGCTTTTGGATCGAATGGGTCGATCATCTTGATGCAGATAGTCGGTCATCAGATGCGTGTGGTTTTTAAACATTTTTTGTTGTATTAACCGATTTAAAAAAATCAATGATGACATCGTTATTTGTGTGTATTCGGAACTTTGTAAAAAAAATATCATACTTTCAGTCGAAACTCAAGATTATGAAAGCATCTGGTCGGATATAGAAAGTGCGCACTTATCAGGTTGATTGTGACATCCAAATGGGCTTTAATATCCGAAAGTTTACTTTTATCTCGTTACCTACGAGTACATTTTTACCTACGAATACAGAGTGTCCCCATGATGAAATGCCACGTTAATGTTCTTATTAAAGCATTGACTATCATTATTTTGATTTTAATCTATGGCCAAAGGATGCCTTCGAATCATACACATACATTTATTTATTAATATGATGATAACGCTTGTTAAACAAGGAGGAGAAAATGGTTTAATGTTAAATGAGGCAAAAAAGGTAACTGTTTTAACCTAGTGTGCTCGTAATCTAAAATGCCCCCAAAATATGAACATTATAATGCATGAAAAGAAAATAAGTTTCATACCATAACACGCTCATTTTCTTCAAATAGCCAAAATATCTGCATGATATTGCGGTCGAAATAATGTCAGCGCAGGAATCAAACTCCCTATGTCATTTTTGTATTCGTAAGTAACGTTTAATTTGTTAATAATTACTTACGAATTCAACACATTTTGTTGAATATCTCCTAAAATCATTATTTGAAAATATTAAATCCTTGCACATATTTGCGTTATGCTATATTCCATCTATTACTAAGTTATCTCTCACTAATCTACATACATATTGAAGATACGACATGCTGAATTGTATACGTAGGTAATGCCATTTTTTTTACCAAACCGGCCTTTTCAGCTTTTGACGTTTCTGACGGCTATACAATAAAAACACTAGGATTTTTGATAATGCATTTCAATATTAGAAACATGAGGGTTTAAGCTGAGCACACATTTTCAATCGTGTGACGAATTTTTCAATAAGGCTATGAGTGCTAAAAAATGTATTCGTAGGCAACGCTTAAAATTTACCACTTGGTCAAAAATCACCAAAAATCACATGATTGCCAGTTATTTACAAAAACTCATATAATGAGTCCTGACATATGCAACAACTTCCCATGTAAAAATAAACCAATTCGTATCAAGTCTTCATTTTAAGATTTTAACCGCTCAAAAAAACGTTAAGAGATTTTTTTCAAAAGTGGTCAAAATAGCATGTTTTTTGTTCCTGTAGAAAGAAATATACATGCAATGGTCACAAATTTGGTATGGCGCGAAAGGTCTCGCCGAGATGCATCTGCTCAAACAAAAATCTAGACTGTAGGACCTTTCAAAAAAATCAAATAGGTCTGAGCATGTCGTGTACACTTTTCGTTGGAATCGACCATATATTTATATTCACAACGTATTTACAATTCATTCAACAGGTTCAATGCGACATGCTTTAATCCTCGTGTTTCGCGTGATAATTCCACAACGCGCGCAGGTATCCCCGCGCAACTTTTGAGACCAGATTTGCGACGACCGGGTATACCGTTCCGAAGTCACGTGACCTTTTGTGAGTGTCGGCCGGAAAATCGCTAAATTGTGTGATTTGTGTATAAATCCTATGTAAATTGATTTTTTTCCCAGAATACACAAAACCTTCATTATTTTTCATTCTAATCACTGCAACTGTTTCATTTTGAGCTAAAAATGGTAGGATAATGGTTAATAATTTACTCCATTGAAACAAACAATACAAAACATAAGTTAAAAAAACAAAGAAATACACTTAAGAATATGTTGGCTGTCGCATTTGTTAAAGGGATCTAGTAACTTTGTTGACATGTGCACAAAGTAATGAATGGTTAATGCAATGTATACAGGATATTGTGTGAAAATTTATATTAAAATGGACATTGCATGGCCACGTAATGAGCGAAAATGCAAAGTGATATTTACTAACTCACTGCACTCATTTTGTACACGGTTTCAAAACTCAGGGGGAGTTTTTCATATCTGAATACTTTGATCGTACATAACTCACCGTTTAATTCGTGTTCCACATCGAGCTGCGTGTC
The DNA here is from genome assembly GCA_037951105.1 of Echinarachnius parma. NCBI lineage: Eukaryota > Metazoa > Echinodermata > Echinoidea > Clypeasteroida > Echinarachniidae > Echinarachnius > Echinarachnius parma. Next base: position 151,869 of record JBAMJV010000874.1, on the reverse strand, counting down.
TGTTTCTCTCAGCACTCTAAGCAAAATTTTCTTGGCGTTCGCGTTAGGTGCGAGTCCCATTTTCCACTCATGCAGCATATCGATGGTTGCCTGTTCTCTGTTCTTCATTCTTCTGTACTCCATCTGGTCTAGTTGAGGAATGGAGAAGCCCAGTGCAACACCGAGCCCATAGTACTGATCCACGCGGATTTCTTTGGCTATTTCGACTAACTCAGAATCAGTAGTGGTGTCACTACTACTGCTTTCGGAAAATTGAAAGAACAATTATGATGTGTATTCAAACTGTTAATTATTTCCAAAGTCATATTAACAGGGGTTACATAGAATAGAATGATTTAAAAGTAGAATTGCACCAACTTCGGACAGTGTAAACATGTGTTGGTCTTTTTATGTAGCTCAACTGATTGTTTTTAGCATTACCAGGTAACATCTTATAGACTCTGGAGCATACCATGTTGTTGCAATGTGATGAATAGTAGGGTCCCATTTTTAGCGCAATATCGATCCTTCAAATACATAAATGAGTTAGCACATAATTCGATGTTATTTCTCAATTGTATGATACGGAATTATTTCATGTGTCAACGTGGCTTATTGACTTCAAAATATTTTTTGGAAAGGGTAGTTTAGGACAGCGATCATATTCCAATACTCCAATATATGTGTAAGATTCTTCTGTATGATGTGATTGAATCAGATGAAAAGAAAGGGCACGTGGAACGCATTGCAAGCGTTTATATCTTCATAATTAGGGAGATATTTTACAATGTATCAAAGCCCATTTCATTCTTCTATCACCATTAGCCAAAAAACAAGGCACGCGATAAATGATAAAGCTTTATATGGTGTTGGTTGAATTTGATAAAGGGAATATATCACTTTAGACTTACAAACAAAAAAAGCAACATGCATTTAAACAAACGAGTATTATCTTGAAATATTAGTTATGTATTTATTTACATAAAATGACATTAGGATGTTGTCCTTGTTTAAGGCTTGCGTTTATCATTGTACAATTTGTGTCCACAACAATGCTATTATCTCAAAGAAAAGGTACACAATATAACAAAATATGTCTAAAAATTCAAGCATTTAACTGGATTTCAAAATAGGTTTTATACTATTACTTATATATACAATATTTCTTTGATAATGGTAAGGATATGATGGTGTTTCATTAATGAAGTAACCAATATAATGCTGTTAATACTGTCTGTCTTACTACATCATCGAAACGTGTCTGTTTTACTTACCTGCGTTGGATTGTGTCCTTAGACGTGTAGTCGTATTCCTGTCCTTTGGATTCAAAACAATGTTTAAATGATAAACATTTAGCGGTTCCCACAAACTTCATTGTAGTCTGTATTACCAATAGAAGCATAGCACAGATCTCGGTGTCCAGACTTAACTAACATTATATTATATATGGTTCGATTGTTCACTTTGACTTAGCAAATATTACTTCGAATGTTCGCTCATTACTCGGTCATAATTGTAGCATGTCTTTACCGTGAAATGTTCACAAGTAGCTTAGTGGGCATATCAGGTTCCAGAAATATACAATAATGTATCACAATTTTTTCAGTTTTGGCACATGTCAACAAAGTTACCAGATCCCTTATCTACTCGACGTTTAAACAAGTGATCAACCTCTTCAAAAACAAGCATCAATAAATTTGGGCTGCGTAGTCAAAGTTCAAATTTTACAGAGAAAACACATCTGCAAACCGTGTAATGTCATGGAATGAAAGGTTTTATGAAGAAATCATCGGTTAGAATACAATAGCATTACTGAAATTATCAATGAATTAGACGTTTTCAAGAATATGTACTAGTAATATAAATACGGAAGCATATTTAAATGTGTATAATTCATAATCTGGTTAAGATGTATTATCAACATGTATTTTGATTTACATGCTCAGGTCGGGCTCCAGGAGCAAGATTTATTAAAAAGCAATAAACAACAACACAAAAGCGGAAACGTATTGTTTGTCCGCACCTGATTTTTTGGCTCCACCGTACATTAAGAGAAGTTCAAAAATCACACAAGGATCTCAAATTTAACGGGTCCTTTGGAGCGACTGTTATGTCGATTTATTTATTTATTTATTTATTAATTTATTTCACATATTTATACATAGTAAGCTGATTACCTGCTTATCATGAGATTACCTTGCCTGGAAAAGGCGGTATAACATGTATAACTTTTTAGGTAGGGTATGTAATAGGCAATGGAAGTGTGGTAGCAGAGTCAAATGAACTCACATGAGATTGTACATTTTTGTTAAATCTACTTGCGTTTCTGATGATTCATTTCAACCATTTACCCGGTTCGCACCCATACAAATCAAAAATGTTAGACCGATGGATATAAGAGAACTACGTAACGGGCAGTAATGGTAAAGAATCTTTCAGGATTTTCTGATAAAATTAGGTAACGAATGAAATGAAAACTATACAGGGTGGCCCCAAAAAAAGGAACGGGGCACTTTTCAAAATAAAGTATCAAAATGATTATATCCGTCGGATAGGGTGTCTTTTCCATTGAAAAACGATACCAAGAACAGTCATTTTGGTTGTGTAGCTTTTGTTTCAGGTCGCTGCGAGTGACACCATGTCAGGTTCTCATTTTTGTCAATTTGTACAAAGCCAGTGCCTGATAAATCAGACCTACTGCCCGTCATAGTATCGAATAAATATGCCCATTCTCTCGGCACACAGCTGAATGCACACTCGTTGATCGTTGATCGACGATATGGCGATTTATCACTCACTGACATAGTGTCACTCACAGTGCCCTCAAACAAAAACTACACGACCATGACTGTTCTTAGTATCGTTTTTCAATGGAAAAGACACCCTATCCGATGGACATAATCATTTTTGTACTATATTTTAGGAAGTGCCCCGTTTTGAGGGGCCACCCTGTATAGAGCGAATGTTTGAGCAGAAGTAGAAGATTATGCATACCAGAGGCGTCGTTCCGTTTTTGCGATTGGGGGGCGAAATTTGAAACAATGTCCAGAGTCACCAGTGAGAGCTATATAAAAGCCACATTGGCATGCCCAAAATGTAAAAGTGCACTGATGGCTCGAAGCACTGAATTTGTTGAGTCAAGGGCCACCCACATTGTGGGGACTTAATGGGGATCCAGAGGCGGATCCCCCGGAAGCTTTCAAATGTCAGACATTTAGAACCCCTATAATGTGTGATAAAATGTGTGATAAAATGTGTTTTAGAATAATGAATCTATTCGTAAAGTATTTGTAAAGGGCATACAAGGACAAGATTGAAAGAGTATATAGGTGGTCAAAAAGCCTTATAACGGTGGTCTAGGGGCACATCAGCCCTGAAAATGTGTTTATATAGCACTAAAGAAAACAAAGATGTGTTTTTTTTTTGTAATGGACACAAATATCAATTTGAATTATATACGATCTCTGCCCTACGTCAGGCACATGTGGGAAACAGATACTCCTCATTGCTCTTGCCGGGGGTCCAGGGGGCGGAGCAAATTAGAACTCTCAAGCTGTGTGTTCCTATTTTTGAATACTTTACATATGTGCAGTTTTGACGACCGATTATGTTTCGCCACTTAATGTCGGTGTGCCATATTACGGGCGGGGAACAGGGGGAGACTTTTATAGGACCCCAGTAAAGGGTACAGGGGACCTATACAGAGGGTCCAGACAAAAAACGGAACGGGGAACTTCCCAAAATATAATAACAAAATGATTGTGTCCACCGGATAGAGTGTCCTTTCAAATGAAAAACGATACCAAGAACAGTAATTTTGGACAAGTAGTTTTCGTTGTAGGATGTCTTTGAATGGATCTAGTAACTTTTTTAACATGTGCAAAAAGTGATGAATGGTTGATACAAATGTATATTGTCATTATCTGATATGTCCACTGGGTGTTGTGCGAAAACGTTAAGTTAAATGGCCATTATATGGCCGAGTAATGAGCAAAAATGCAAAGTGATATTCACTACGTCACTGCACTCACTATGTTACACGTTTTCGAAAATCCAACGTATAATTCATTATCTGAACAATTCAGTCGCACATATCTTTGTAACGAAAGCGAAATTTGAAAAACCGAAACCTGTCCCATTCTTTTGTTGTTAATAAGAATACTACAAGGTATGAGGGAACCGCTAGAATTCCAATTGGATTTTGAGGATTTGGACAATGTTACTAAGTCCCTTTAAGTGAGACCATGTCAGATTCCTATTTTTGCCATATTTTACCAAGTCACTGCCTGATAAATCGCACTTACTGCCCGCCATATCATCGAGCAACTATGCCCATTCTCTTGACACACAGCTGAATGCACACTAACAATGGCGCGCGTATTGCTCGTTGCTCGACGCTATGACGGGTAGTAAGTGCGATTTATCACTCACTGACTTGGTAAAAAATTACAAAAAAGGAAACCTGACATGGTGTCACTCAAAGTGCCTTAAAACAAAAAATACACAACCAAAATGACTATTCTTGGTATCGTTTTTCATTGGAAAAGACACCCTATCCGATGGACATAATCATTATTTTTGTTACTTTATTTTGGGAAGTGCTCCGTTACGTCCGTAGATTAAGGATTTTGGCAATTTCTTATTATTTAAGTTAGTTTTCAACCACATAACACATAAATTACACAAACGACATCTTGTTTCGTGACCAGAATATTCAGTGGCGTTGCAACAAAACTTTTGGGGAGGCTAAACCAAATCCGCATTTCTAAAGAATACGTGATATGGCAGCGTAGCTAATTTTAAACAAGCGGTGAGTATTGGAATTTGCGAGGGAGCGGAGCGACTGAGCAGGGGAGGGTTTGGGAGAGGATGTCCCCTTTCGTATGCTTTTCCCGTCCGTTTCCGGTTCGGCGAGTGCGTTTCTCGACTTCAGAAAAAGGCAGTATAAAACCGAACATGTACTGCGGATGTACTGCACTGGATCTGAAAGGACACCGACGTACATATCCTTCGGTTGCATATAGCCTGCACAAAATACGTCCGATGGAAGTTGTGTTAGTTTAATTTTCCCATGCATTCCGAATTCGTTTTGCCTGAGGGCAATTCCAAGGTAACACCATGACGGTTGGAAGATGTTTCTCACGATGAAAATCTAAATAACTCATAAAATATAAATGTGAACTACAGGAACATTTTGCAATTTTGTCACATTACCCAGGGGGCAAAAGGGGTTTATCAGCTTTTGCCTGTTGTAAAAGGTTGGTCCCCAGAAATGGCTTCTAGGAGCTTCTAGGATCACAACCTAGGTGGACAACCTCGCAGACTAGCTACTGGAAGTCTACAGGATGAGTTTCAAGAAAACTACACCTAATGCACTAAATAGTGTGTTTGAGCCTTAGGGGTCATGAATACCGAGTCACCCGATGACACAACATAGATCATGATGTGTACTGGATAAACTGATTAATGAAGGTGTATCATATATTTCAACTCGGCAGAGATGAGTGGTTTGGTGTAGTGATTGGTTTGGTGTAGACTTTTTTTTTTTTCTTCAGTATTCGCTTGACGTGGACTTCCAGCAGATAGTCCGCAAGGTTTTGCACACAGGTTGTGTTCCTCGAAGGTCCTTTAAGCCACTTCTGGGGCCAATACTTAATCCAAGCTTCATAATGTACCTCCTTTAAGAATTAGTAAGATACTCTGCGTTGAACTTGTCATGTAAGCCTTCAGTTACACTTCGTTCATACTGGGTGAGTAGTCCTCGAGTATAATTACTCGAGGAGTTCACTGATGGTCTTGTGACCCCCCCCCCCCCCCCCCACACACAAAAATACAAACACGCACACCTCCGTATCTGAATAAAATGATGAAAAGTTATGATGTTTCGGATGGATTTTGTATCAATTTATCGCAATCTAAACAAATTAATACATTGACAACTCATATTTTTGTTTGTTTTGTATTGCTTTTGTTTTATATTGATTCATTAATTTACATAGTTAGTGTCAATGTATAATGCTCTTAATAGGTATTTCAAATTGAATTCAGTTTTTAAAGATCCAAATATAGCCTATTATTAACTCTTAAAGGGATCTAGTAACTTTGTTGACATGTGCAAAAAGTGATGAATGGTTGATGCAATGTATATTGTTGTTATCTCATATGTCCACAGGGTATTGTGTGAAAATTTCAAGTCAAATGGACATTGTATGGCCAAGTAATGAGCGAAAATGCAAAGTGATATTCAGTAACTCACTGCACTCACTTTGTACACGGAAGAAAAACTCGCCCGGAGTTTTTCTTATCTGAATACTGCAATCATACATATCTTTGTAACGAAAGGGAAATTTGAAAAACCGAAACCTGTCCCATGATTTTATTGTTAATACGAATACAACAAGGTATAAGGGAACCGCTAGAATGAAAATTTTATTTTGAGGATTTGGGCAATGTTACTAAGTCCCTTTAATGAGTTATTTGCATTTCATACATAAGCGCTGTATTAGAAATTTCACGTCCATGTGTGACGCATCACATTGTAACGACGTGTGACACAGTAACCAAAGATGCAATGTGCTCAAATCGGGTATCAAACGATGCACAAGACTCTGGGGAAGACATCCATGAAATATCAAGCTTGTATCACCATGCATTGTGGTGTACATTGTGCAAGATGTGTGACGGGGTATTCATGACCCCTAAGGCTAAAGCACACTATTTAGTGCATAAGGTGTGGTTTTCTTGAAACTCATCCTGTGGACTTCCAGTAGCAGAATCTATACAGAACTAGATGAATGGGTGATATAAGCTAGATGCTCCGAAATGATGCTCCGCATGACACAAATGTGCAGCATAGCGCCCTCTATTGATCAAAACATGTTTTTGGACATAACTGACATTCTTATCTATTTCAGAATTTAGTTCGTGGAACCCTCAAATATTAAAACCAAAATACTTACTTAAATGCAACAATGCAATATTTGACCTTTGACCTTATTTCTCAAAATAAAATACCAATGTTTAATTTGTTTACCTGCACAGTGCATGATTCTGCAAGTAGTTTATTTCGTGTAACATGATTTCAATGTCAGTAAGTTTGTGTGTAATTATCCGAGTGACCTTTGACCTGTAGTCCAAACATTTTCAGAGAATTTTCTTTTACCTACAGTACTCTTTCTAACATTATTTCTGGAATTTTTTTGGGGAGAGATTAAACAATTTGACAATAATTTGATCTGTTGACTTTTGACCCCCATGGCCCCATTCTCTAATTAGGTAATCTACTGGACACTGGACGCATATCAGTATTAATTATCATGTCATCATTCAAGGATTCTTAAAATATTTTGAGAATTATATTTGTTTGCATATTAATTAGCTATGTGACCTTTGACCTTTGACCTCATGGCCTAAAAATGTATCAAATAATCCGTAGCTCTAAATGCATGGCTTGTATAAAGTTTGAACAAAATACATCTAACGATTCTGAAGATATTGCAAACAAAAAAACACTAATGTACACTAACGTACAACCCCTAAACATTAATGACTCAGGTAACTTTGTGATGGAAACATTATCAACTGACCCTATTCATATAATTAAATCATGAACAATTTCCGAGCATACCTTAAAAAAAAAGTCTTCATTATTTTATTATTTCTAGTGTATCATATCAATAGAGATCAAGTAGTTATCGTCACGGTGTTACCCAAAAAGTAACACCGTGACCATGTTGATATTGCTTAGATTTATTAGTGGTAACAGATAATGCTGCTATTTAGCATCCATAAAATAGCCCTATGGGCTAATGAAGAAGAAACAAAAAATCATGTCATTCCCGTTCATATTTTTCCAGAAATATTACAAATATCTGTTTTTAGGGTAGCACCGTGACATATTGATGACTATAAATGAATCAGTCACTGAAGCGGAACGAAGAGCGAAAATGCCGAAATTGATATTTATCTAACAAATTGAAGTAATGAACTTAGCAACACTGAAAGAAAATTTTATGAAAACCTTTTTTTGCATTTTTTTAAAGCTTAATATTACAAGTATTTTTTGTGAAAATAATTGAAAATTAATTTATGCTAATTAATTACAATGAAATAATTGTTTAAGCTAATTTTCTTTTTGGGGGGGAACAAAATGTATTTTTGAATAGTTCAATCTTTAAGCTTTCATTTGATACCAAATATGTTATGATTCGACGAATTTGAATAATCAGTGGTTAGTCAATGTTTGCTTGGAATTGCCCCTGACTGATAAAGTCGTGTCTATTAAATTGGCAAGTGTTGTCAGGTAATTGTGCAGCAATTGTACTTTGTATTACTTGCTCCATACTCCATTCGAATAATTAATATCATTGGTTTTCGCCAATATCATCTACCGGGTGTCCATCAACGTTATTCGGTGACATGTGACTGTAACGTTTGCTTGACTAAACTCTAGCTTGAGGATGAAGTGTTAATTGCAAACAAAATGTGCATCGAACTCTGCATGTTATGCATTCACCCCAATAATGGAACTGATATACAACGTAAACAAAGTAATGTCTGCCTTTTCAATATAATAACTTGTGTACCATGTACTAACATACCCTGTGGTTTCAGCAGTAAAGATATGTGACAGGAAGAATAGTGGTTCCTTTCCTGTTTAATGGTGAACCTCACGATCGCAGCACTGCCGTCTTGGCTTGGACTAGATGCCCAAAACGAGCGTACGGTGGCAAGTTGATGTTGAATTGCCGTGGATGACACTCGCTGCATTAAAAAAAATATATATTTTATTTGTTTGTGTTAAGTGATTAACTATTCCCACCGCCAATCCATGATACCCGTCATAATTAATATATAATTTATTAATCTGCATCCACATATATAAAAGATTACAGTATTATGCAAATTTAGCTAATGGAAAGTGTTCATAGCGAACATGTGCGTGATTTCCAGAGCATTTGTTTCAAAACATCCGAAGGAGTTATACAAGGTGGCCCAATAAAACGGAACGGGGCACTTCCCAAAATAAAATAAGAAAATGAACATGTCCATCGGATAGGGTCTCCTTTCCAATGAACAACGATACCAAGAAAAGGTTCCTATTTTTATCAATTTTTACCAAGTCAGTGTCTGATAAATGAGACTTACTGCCCGTCATACTATTGACCAATTATGCCCATTCTCTCGGCACCGCTCGGCACACAGCTGAATGCACATTAACAATGGCGCGCAGCGTACACACGTGTTCAATTGTATGTTGGGCAGTAAGTCTCATTTATCAGGCACTGACATGGTCTCACTCAAAGAGCCCTAAAACCAAAACTACACGTCCAAAATTACTTTTCTTGGTATCGTTGTTCATTGGAAAGGACACTATATCCGATGGACATTTTCATTGTGTTACTTTATTTTGGGAAGTGCCCCATTCCGATTGTAGGGGGCCACCCTGTATAGTTATCACTAAACACCACATTTTGTTCTACTCTAAGCTGCTTTATTTGCTTACCTTGGATTCCAACTTGCCTCTATATTCGAACGATATGATGACGTCGCCCGCCTTTGGCATCGCATTAAAACAAACAGGGGGATGAGCTTCGCGATAAAGTTCATCCTCCTCACTAGCTTCTGCTTGCTATAATAGGGTTTATAAACAAAGAACGTAAAGAGTAAAGAGCGTCCAGCTATTGAATATATGCATGATTATTTCTTGCGTATCAAGAACGAATCATCCCCATGTGTTCACTACCGTCCTGTTCTGAGATATAAAACATAAAACAGGGCGGCCCAACCCAACGAATCAGAAGAATCATGGAGGAAAGAAAGACGGTAAACTTCGCCCGCGACCAATCCTGGTCAAATTTACCAGCTATCGACAGCGTTACGCAATGATTTCAAGGAGAAAGCGGCTCAAGAAAACATGAGTCAGCATCAGTGAAGCCTTGTAACAATTCAAGTTAAATCTCCTGCACAGCGTGGGGAAGCATCCTGATGTGGACCAGGCATGGTCCAGCGACGACAGTGTCATCGCATTGCCCAAGGCTACAAACGGGAACAACATAACAAAACGGATCACTTGTCAACATGACCTTGAACTCCTACCATCACACAGCAGCCGAGATGTAAGATGATAGAGACTTTTAAAACTTCGCCTGTTAACGTTTGAATATATTATTAAATAATGGCTTATGCCGAAAGGGTGGGTAGCGTCGCGTCGCGTCGCGTTGACTGGAACGCGACCATTCGTCCAAAGCCCCCCCCCCCCCCCCCCCTCCCCCGGTTTTGCCGAAAGGGTGCGTTGGGGGCGTCGCGTCGCGTTGCGTTGACTGGAACGCGAACATTCGTCCAAAGTGTGCGTTGAAAGCACTGATTTCCCATTGACAAAAAAATATCATGCGATTAGGCATATCTCAGCCAATTCTTAAAGTGATCCGTGTAAAGTGTCAGATATCGCACAAACTGATATTTCAGACTTCAATCCTATATCAATATCATTATTAAATAGAATTGAAAGATTTGTGAAAGTTTGAAAGAAAACGAACACTATCGGAAATAATATCGCTAATGATATTCGTTTGTCTCGCAATGTATAGTCAAACTAGGAATCTATACGATCATGACGTTTCGTATGCTACTGCAATACTTTGTCAAATGATAATATCGAATGTAGACACTCGGCTTTTTTGCTCTACCGTGGCTCCCAACATCACAATCTCGCATGAGCGATTGCGTTCCTGATAGGTCAACAACGGAACACGCCGAATGGCCGGTGCACACGGCCAGATACAAATTGTAATGAAGGGGTTCAAACCCCCAAAACAGTCATTATTTGGTCAAGGGGGGGGGGGGGGGGTTGAACCCCTCCCCCCCCCAAAAAAAAAAAAAAAAAATCCCCTCTCCTGGGTACGCCTATGGATCAGACTCAAATTAATTAACTCCGAAGGTAAACTATTCCAAGTCTTAGATGTAGAATCTTTAGTAAATGTGTATTTTGATAAAAAATTAGGCCCTTCATAAGTTTTATATACATTCAGGTACACAATCAATCACACATGACTCGCAACTGAGTAGATTCATTATACAACGCAAGGCGGTTGTACAAACCCATTTCCTGGAATGCGCGGAACGCGGTAAACTAAATAGAGCGTGGGAATCGGATATCATAATATTTTACAAACGCAATAATAATGCTTCATAATTATATCGACTACAGTACATGCCTTACGCATCGGTTCAATCAATCAACCATGCGCTATAAAATCCCATCTTCTGGAAAAGTCGGTCTCTCATAGGATAACACGTGTTTCGTCGCGGTGGCGAAACAAAAACTCAGAGATTGAAATGCCGCAATTTACGGTCGCACATCATTGTATGCATATATATACTCTAAACGCGTACATTCGGAATGAGCCCCCCCCCCCCCCCCCCCCCCCCCGTATGTGCCATTTGGTAGCGTTATCTGAGCTGACGCGCCTTAACGCTACCAACACACCCTTTCGGCAAAACCGGGGGGGGGGGGGCTTTGGACGAATGGTCGCGTTGCATTCAACGCGACGCGACGCGACGCGACGCTACCCATCCTTTCGGCATAAGCCTTAAATAATTGTTGTGATGTGACCTGCCAGTCTTCACGGATCCGGGTCTTTAAATGTATTTTGAAGTATAGAAAAGGACAAAAATCATGATTCCTGATATATAGCGACCTTGCTCACATCTCACACTTCTATTCTTTGTTTTCATTATCTTCTTTAGTGTGCATTTGAACAAACCAAGTTGTGATTTGCTTGCTTTAGTGTCTTGATTGTATGTCTAAAATTTTTTTTGTCATACTCAACATGCTCAAGTGCCTTTGCACTAATATATCTTCAATATTTATATTATTTTCTTATATTTTGTTATATGGACAGGAGTTCTTATGCAGATAGGTGTTTTGATGCCAATTAATTGAATGGTGCTTTACGCTCATACTCAGATAATTTGTTTTTATTCTTACATATCAATTGCAGAAGTCTTTATATAAATTATGTTGAAATTGAAACTCTGTTACAATAATTTTTGTTTAAATTTATAATAATTGCTTTAACGGAAACATGGTTTAACAGTGAAGATAATGTTCAAAGTCGATTTGATGATACTATTTATAAGGGAACCAGTAGAACAGGGAAAAGAAGAGGAGAAGTTGGTTTTGTATACACAGTCAAATATCTTTTAATGTTCGACATGTTTTAGATATATTTGATGATGTATGTGAAAGCTTTTAATTGAGATACCCAAGCGAGGGAAGAATGTATTAATTTGTGTTTTTTATCGTCCACCTAGCTATTCAATTGATCAATTTGTTCATGTTCTGACACAATCTTTAAATGATATTAATAGTAGACATAAAGATTGCATTTTATTCGGTGACTTTAATGTTGACCTATATAACAAAGGTTGATTGATCTAATTCTGTAAATGTATTTTTTGAATCTTTATTTTCTTCCTATTTTTACCCTTCGATAGAGCAGCCAACCAGGATTACTGAAACATCAGCCACACTCATAGACAATATTTTTGTTAATTTTTCTCATGATATTTTGTCTGATACAATATTATCTGATATTTCCGACCATCTGCCAATATTTTCATGTTTTGATTTTGTATTTAATGATAAATTAAAAAACGAAAACATGTGTACTATGAACGTAAATAAATGTATCTGTAAAATATCTGAATTGAATTATAATTATCATATTAGCTCCATGTCTGATCCAAATGTGATTTATGATTATTTTATTAAGAAGTTTTCATTACTTTATGAATCTTGCTTTCCTGTTGAAGAATGTATAATTAAGCATTGTAATGAAAAGTGGTTTACATCTGACTTAAAGAAAATGTCAAGTAAAAAAAAATGTTTGTATAGAAGATGTTTAAAACATCCCTCTGATTATCGCAACAGAATATATAAATCATTCAAAAATAAATATGTTTTTTTGTTGAGGTCGGCCAAAACCTTGCCCAGAATTATGAATGGTGATACTCCACCATTCTCATATTATTTAAATGAATAGTTTCCTAACTTATTGTTTTTATCACCAATTACCTGTAAGGAAATAATTGATATTGTTTTATCATTTAAAAATGGCAAAGCACCAGGACATGATTCATTTGATAATGATGTAATGAAGAAGAGTATTCATATTGTATGTGAGCCTTTGTGTACAATTTGTAATCTTTGTTTTGAAAAGGGAATTTTTCCTACTCAATGTAAGCTATCAAAAGTAATACCCATATTTAAAAGTGGATCAAAAGACAGTTTTAATAATTATCGACCGATTTCATTACTTACATGCTTCAGTAAAGTTTTAGAGAAATGTATAAATAATAGATTTTAGCGTTTTTAAAAAGAAATCCAGTTTGTTATGATAAACAATTTGGGTTTAGGGAAAATTACTCTACCGTTCATGCAGTAACTGACTTTGTGATAAATTTAAATGAAGCAATTGAACACAAGGAAATTATGATTGGTTTGTTTTTAGATTCACGAAAAGCTTTTGATAGCATAGATCATGAAATACTTTTTAAGAAATTAGATTATTATGGTATTCGAGGCGTGCCTCTCATGTTATTTAAAAGTTATATGAATGAAAGATATCAGGTACTGTTTTTGATTTTGAACAATTTGAAATATTACCAATTACCTGTGGTGTACCACAGGGTTCGATTTTGGGCCCTATTTTGTTTTTGATTTATGTAAATGATCTTAAATGGATATAGTAACTTTATTGACATGTGCAAAAAGTGATGAATAGTTGATGCAATGTATATTGTTGTTATCTCATATGTCCACAGGGTATTGTGTGAAGATTTCACGTCAAATGGACATTGCATGGCCAAGTAATGAGCGAAAATGCAAAGTGATATTAACTAACTCTCTGCACTCACTTTGTACACGGTTGAAAAACTCGCCCTGAGTTTTTCTTATCTGAATACTTCGATCGTACATATCTTTGTAACGAAAGGGAAATTTGAAAAACCGAAACCTGTCCCACGATTTAATTGTTAATACGAATACAAGAAGGTATGAGGGAACCGCTAGAATTAAAATGTTATTTTGAGGATTTGAACAATGTTACTAAGTCCCTTTAAATGTTCTTCTAATTTATTGTGCAAAAACATTATGCTGCTTTCGTTTTGACACGTTCACTACCCGGGGGGGGGGGGGGGGGGGGGGGGGGTCACTCGCATACACAATAAATGCTAGTATGCTACCCACCCGTGTCTATCAACCTCTGACAAGGACCCTAATGCCAAAAAATGGCGTATCGCACTATTTCTGAATGGACCCTAATCGCGTATCGCACTTTTTCTGTATGGATCCTAATGGCGTATCGCACTTTTTTAATGGACCCTAATGGCGTATTGCACTTCTAAAATGGACCCTAAATGGCGTATCGCACCTTTTCTGAAAATTAATAATAATAATACTGTTTCGATTTATATAGCGCCTAATATGATTGATAATCATCTCTAAGCGCTTTACAATATGAATATTAAATTGGACCTAAATGGCGTATGTATCGCACCTTTTCTGAAATGGAAACTAAATGGCGTATCGCACCTTTCCTGAAATGTACCCATGATGGCGTATCACACCATTACTGAATTGGGCCCTAAGGCTAAAGGCGTATTGCACATTTTAAATTTAACACCCTAAAAGGCTAAATTGTTATAAATGGCGTATAAATGCTCTTCAAAGTTGAAATGCGATCTCCCCATCGACATCAACTTCCCCGCTGGTAGCAGTGGGAATAGCAACTAAATCAGAGAGAGGGGGAAACCAGGTCTTCGTGGCAGACGCCATGTATGATGAAGCTAGTACTAGTATAGTACTTGGACAATATTGTCAAACGTGATAAAACAGAATGCTACACTCGGGACTGACGTGAACGCTGCACAGACAATAACGATCCATTGCTGAACGTAAACAAGTCGTTATTCCATTGAAAACCACAGTAAATCATTCAGTAGCTCTATAACTCGAAAGATGTAGCCTATATTACATTGCCGTCCCAAGGAAAAACGCAGAATCTGACATTTTGGTTGATTTTCACTTTTTTGAAGAAAAATACTTAATAAACAATGCTCTTTCATGTGATACATTCAGTTTTCTAAAAAAAGTTTCGGAACACCATTTTTTCCCAACCCTCAAAAGCAGTATCTACAGTCAACCTCGACTTTCCTCAAGGAAAAACGCAGTATCTACATAGCTAGTCTCGGGACAAGACGCACAATATATATTTATATGCAGACAATATGAATAATGCGCATTTAGAATAGTTATATCTTGTACAAACAAATGTAATTAATTATATGAATTATGAAGCGCAAAATATTGAAGCAAACTTAACATCTAAGTGTTTTTACAATGCGACCAACATTCTTCTATAAAGTGCAGGGTGTGTGACAAAGGCTATTCAAGTATGCATGAAAGTGCGTGTACCCCGGCCACATGCACACAATGCACAGACTGACTGCGCGCGGCATTGATATGATGCTGTGCAGTGTGTTAATGCATGTGATTGTAATGCACACTGCATAATATACATGCAATTAAGTTATGTACATTAATGCAGTCCTAATCTTCTACTGAATTAAGCTCTGCAGTGCCAGCATGGATTAGCAAGAATATTTACTGTGTAACTGTCTTCATTTTAATCTTTAAGATGTTTGAATTGAGTCGGGGGGAGCTGCTAGTTCAAATTAGAAACATTAGCAAATTAAAAACAAAACAAAGCACAGTCTACTCGCTTTTATAAGCCCCACTCTATTGCTCTAGACTAGACCTAGTCCTAGTCCTAGATATGACGTATGAGGCGTATCTCGAAAATAGGCCATATTTTTTTTATTGCCTACTTGGGGTTTTTGAGGTCAAAATTTTCATTGGGCCAAATTTCAGAAGAGCTCGAGTTATAGTTTCTGAGATATCGGGGGCCCTCTGTACCCGATTGCATAACTATCGTCGTATTCTGTACGGCAAAAGGGCGTATCTATACATACGCCCCTGTCTGTGGAAATCTTGTTGGTTTCTGCTCGGTATCCGTCTGTCAAAAGGATGTATGTTGACATACGCCTTTGGCAAACAAAAAACGTCGGAAAATTTGCGATATATTTTAGTTAAAAGGATGTAAGTATAGATACGCCCTCGTGTAATTTTCAACGATGGTGCAGGAAATGATACCGCATGGCGGATGATTAAATGCCGGATCGGATCGGATGCATGCGACGCGTACGCGTCTGAAAAATCACCGGATCCAACGTTGCATACTTTTGTGCATTTCAACAAACGGCGCACAAAACACCATGACCCTGGACCATGACGTCTCCAAATTACACTGAAAATCAGGCCAGCTGATCGAACATAAGGTTTGTATAAATACTCTGACTTTTACTTTTATTGTATTTTACGATGGCCAATGTACCGATGTTCTTTTATGACAAACTCTTTCTTCTCTACACATTTCTCATGCACTGCTGCACTGCACGCTACAAGTAGGCGTAGTTGCCAGGGAACTTGGCCGGGCCCGGGCCGGGGGAGAAGCCAGCCAGAAAAGGGACAGGCCTAGCCCACATCTACTAGTAAATAGGTCCAGTGAACTGGACCATTTACACGCAACATATAGGAACTCGTGTATGCATCAAGTACCTGCCCGACATTATCGGTGTCAACTCATTCATTCCACATTCATGAAACATTGTATACACACACTGCTGTACACGACATATCAAGTCGTGTTTTCATTTAGCATTCGCTGCATTGCAATGGTTAAATTACTTACAAATGTTAATGTCTTTTCGTCAGTTGTTGACCCTACCCGAAGCTCGGCCATCTTTGAAGAAGTGAAGCTACGACGCGCCCGCCGCGCCCGCATACGGTGATCATAAGCTAACCGTATAGTAAACAAGCTGCACTGGGGAACAATAGCACGCACGGACGTGCTTAGCCTTAACACAAGCCGTATACTCTTTTTTCTGAAAGAGGGCGCTAAACACGTACACATATTAAAATCTGCGCAACATTTTTAGAAACCACGGAGTAGATCAAAACAAATAAAAAACATCTGGAAAGAAGAATAATGAACCTTTTTTGGCGTCATGTATCTAGCAAGCGCTAGTAACGTTCCTGTGCGATTCTTGTCAATAGATGGCTCACTGTTTTTATGTACATTTTTAATTTAGTGTACATGTGGAACACGATTCGGGGTGTGCTGGAACTTACTCATTTTTTTCCAGAGAAAAAGAGCTCAAATGCCAGGAAAGTGAAGAGAAAGGACAACAAAAATAGCATATTTGGTATGTATAGTAGTTTAACTTTATTAATTTCTACAACATTCACCACCAACACCACTGTCAAAACCAAAATAGCAACACAAACTTGTTGCACGGGCTTGAACATGTTGTAAAATAAGGCGCACGTATGACCAATGCTAATTGACCTATGTGTGGCCTAGCCCTACTTTGAAATTAGATTTGCCGAGAATGAGAATGCACTGAAGTAGAGTTAGCACTGAACATGTGACTCGAAACTTATTTACAAACGATATATCTGCATTTTGCTCATAAAATATGTGTATCTTGCTGTTGTTTTTTTGTTTTTTTGTTCACGATAATTTGACTCAAATTATGAAATTTAAATTTAAATTTTAGAAGACTTGATTCTCGCTTTTGTTATTGTAGATCTATGAATAGTACGACTACGCTCAGCTCAGTAGTTCATTTCGAAAGACCGATTATTATCGCTCAACACACGGGAATGAGCTGAATTTAGGCCCATTTCTTGTGCGCTGTGTGTAATGAAACGTCCACAGCTTACATAAAACCATTTATGCTGTCGTGGTTGGAATATCAAACGGTCCGTTCAATAACAAAAGTGAATACAAATGGTATAGTTTGATATCTGAAACATTGCAGTGTTTTTGTTTGTTTGGCGATTCATACTTTGTGCACGCGCGGACAATTTTTAGATCTGTACTTTCCTCCACCAAGGCAAGGCCCTTGTCTTGATCATCTAGTATACGAGTATGAGCGGCACCACTCGGCCAATAGACTGCATCAAATTCATTTGCATTTTTCTTACTCTGGAATCGTTTACAATCATTTTCCTTTGCCGGTTTTTTCAACTCGGCTAGATCACATTTGAGAAATTTCAACCCATTGGGCCATGCATCATGCCCATGCGTTTGCTAGATTTTGATCACGAAATCCCTACTATAGTCTTGCAGTTGCAGCATAATTGCCTAAAAGTTACTCTTGTACTACTACTTTTAGTAGTTAAAAGAGCTCCCGATCCCTAAAATCCGACTTTCCTTTTGATTTTGTGTTGCCTGACGGTTATGAGGACCTTCTGATTTGCCTCATCAGAAACTAATGCAAATTCAATGAATTTTAGAATGTCATGTGAGTAATTGACTATCTGTATCAGTTGAAAATACAGTATTTTAAGTCTATGTTAAGCTGTAAAAGTTTTAAATTGAACTTGTCATGACAGCAACATTGTATTGTTCATCTTTGACATCACGCTTTCTTAATTTCAAGTTTCAACCGCTGAATATACCTGATTTCATATATGTTGGTGCAAATAAATCAAATAAAAGGCAACTGATAACAAGCATACATTCATACATTTAATTTGATAACTGAGTGAGAGTTTTAAATTGATGATGAGATTCACACATGTAATGAATTACAGTCTCGTTTAGTTGAACAGAAACATCAGTTTCCATGCCGGTTGCCCGATTTGGTATGATTGGGCAAGCAAACTAGTCCTTTTATGAAAAATTAACTTGCCCTACATCAATGTACCTGCCCCGGGCAAGTGCTACTTTCGAGACCTGGTTTACCATTTCGTGACCCACTGGCACGGATAGAATTGGTGCACGGATAGAATTGGTGCAAACTGCAAATCTTTCTCAACAAAATTTCTGCTGCATTTGTGCTACAGCAGATTGTAAGCCTATCCATGATTTTCTCCGGCTCTCCATTCCACATTGGATGAATGGAAATGGGTGTTGGTACTTATACTATAGACCAGCAGCCCAGATCCAGAGGGGTTTGGTACATCAAAAAGCCTACTGATTTCTGGACATGAACATTTAGAGAGGAATGTCTTACCATGGACGACCGGACCGTATCTGCCAGGGTCTTCCCACCATCCCCGGGGCCAAGGCTCCTTTGCGGCTTGCGCCTCCAAAATATGGCCCCTGGGAAATACTCCATTGTGCGAATGTACCCTTGTTATCTGCTCACTGCGGGGTCAGGGAATCGTGAACAAAAGAAAACAACACTTGTGCATCTTGCGTTCTTCAGAAAACTTCATTTTGGCTGTTTTGAAGTACAAACTACATGTTTAATGCATTTAAGATACCGTCCCGAACATCTCTTTTAGAAATAGTTTAAATTCTTTTCTTGACTACGTTTACATTTACTTAAAGGCAAAAATTCAGAGCCCTTAATTATAAAGCTTGCCAGAATGTATCTAATTCTAAATTTGTTGATAACCAATTTGTATTTTTAAAATGAATTCTTTTTATAATTATATTATTGTTCCCATTTTTATGCATTTAGGACTAATTCAAGATCATGGAACTGATGACGGCATGAGAGCAGTTCTTCACTTTTCCAGTGGAGCAGAAAGGACAATAACAAATAAGGTATGTCTATTTATGTGACACATTTGCTCATGCCACATTTTTCTTGCCCAAAGAAAAAATGTGAATACATGTAAGTACATGTTATGGCAAATGCCAGATGGGAAAACAGTTATTGAAGTGTCCATTTTTCCATGAACATCGTACAGGCATAAAACATGTTCATTCTGTGTAGGATTCCAAACAAGTTGGTTTACCGTCCACCTTTCAAATATTTACAGGAAAAAGTTACAACAAAATATAAAAATTGCCCTGTACAATAATAGGTATGCCACTATTTGCCAGAACGTGATTTGCCATAGTGTTACACTTACAGCAAGCTTGCTTACAGTCTTGTTTAGTTGAAAATAAATATCAGTTGCCCGATGGGCAAGCAAACTAGTCCATAAGTTAACTTGCCCTACATCTATTTGTACATGCCCCATATATCGTGACCCACTGGCAATGCTAGATATTGTGCAAATCTCCCTCAAAAGTTATATATTTCTGAAAATGTGTTTGTGCTGTCCAGCAGATTGCACACATCTATAGGATAGGCCTATGCATGATTTTCCCTGGCTCTCCATTCCACATATGGAAATGGATACTGTTGCTTATAGACCGGTAGCGCAGAGGGTTTGGTGCATCGATAAAGCGTACTGGTTTCTGAACAATACATTAGGATGGGAATGTAACAAAACAAATAAAAATGTATATATGAGTCTGCCGGGGTCTAGGGTGGATAAAGTTGTCAAATAAGATTTCTAATTTGAGGTACCTCAACGGGATATTAGTGAATTATACTCTCAAATTTCACATTAAAAATGTGTATTTACTGGAAATCGTACTACTCGTAGTGCAAACCCACCCATAGATTTTCATGTCATTGTTCATCCATTCCAAGTCCGAGATGAAACTTGAAAGCACACATTTGAGTGACAATCTCCTGTTAAAATGTCAGTTTCCTCATGCCAATGGCTCAAATGCAAAATATAAATATGAAATTTATTTGTTTTTTATTACAGCTGCTCTCCATCCAGCCAGGGCAGAGCTGAATTCGACAGTGGGGCCTGCCGTGGTGCCAGTTTCAACCATTGGACTGGATGAGGTGACGAATTCCGCAACCGGAGTCCCCGTCAGGACAACTTCGAGTGTCGAGTCAAACAGTGATTTTGGTCATCGTGACCATCTGGGGAGACGTAGCACCCATTTCAGCGACCGTCAGGACAAGAATGGTACCTGGGCCCAGGGGCCCGATTACGGACCAGCGATATTTACCATGGTAATTAGCATCATTGGTTCTAACTCATTGATATCAATATGCTAGAATAGTATAAAACTCAAAAGAATGTAGCAGATCACACATATACTTCCCTTACTCATTCAACCGTAAAGGCTTGCACAAGAATATTTAGAGATCAGTGGAACTAGGGCTGGTCCTGGGTCATGATCGTGCTCTCGGCCACAGGTCCGCTCATCAAGTCGGGCGTAACATCGGTTACAATCTCTGTGGGGGACGATCTGATGTACGACGCGGATGTGACAATGAGTTCGACCACCGTTATCGTCGTGAAGCGCGCTTCGACCAACCAGGCGGTGGTGATGCTGGAATTCTGCATCCTACAATTTATTCCCAAATTCTTTGAAATTTTGTTCAATACTAACTCATAGCCTAGGACACATACAAATGTCAAATTAGCACATAACATATTTGACCAGGATTAATATTTTAATCGTGCTTTTCACGTTTTAGGGGTTACTGAATTTTGTCCATGTCTTTTTTTGGTAACGCGAGTTACCAAACAGTCAAACTCTGTCAGTCTTTTTTGTGTTATCTAGTTAGTGCAAATCTACTTAATCCTTGGTGATAAAATCAGCCTACAGTTCGATAAAATAATGTGAGTTACTGCATATTCAAGTAGTCAATTTACCATAAAGTGTAACGCGAGTTACCGTGGAAATGCCATTATCACCTTGAACATTTCAAACTTAGATAAAGGAGGATCTTTTTTTATTATGGAGGAATATGGACACACCATAATACTAGTAGTGTTGATTCAACTGTAGTTTCTGTTATTAGCTGAAATAAATTTTGGTTAAAAATATGAGATTTAGAATGTTTGTATTTCCTGAATGAAGGTATCTTAATCTACCTTCTATAAAATTTGATCATCAGAAATCATGTTTAAGTATGTTTTTTCATCAAATAAAAATTACTCAGATTACAGTGCTTGAATGGGCGGCAATCTTTGAAGTGGCCCGTTTCTCCCTTGTTTTAAAACTGCTAAAGCCATTTTCCAAATCTCTGTCACTCATTTTCATAGGGTTTGCCTTCGTCTAAATATGACAAATTATGTACAATTTTAAAGGTAATGAATTTTACTGTGATGGGGGCCATCTAAAAAGTACATATATGCATATTTTGGTCCGAAATTTACCATGTGGTCCACCCCCCCCCCCCCCCTCCCCCCAAATCTCTTGGGATCGCGCATGACTTCACCGCTCGCCGGGTAGTCTCCATCATGTGTTCAGTCGTTCCGGATCCTGCATGCAGTGCAGCAGGGATGCCAGTTTTCAGGCAAAAGCCTGAATTTCAGGCCCTGGGCTCCTACAAATTCAGGCTTATTTGTACTGTTTTGCACACAAACAAAGTATCAAGACTCCATTTTCAGGCTCTCAACCTGCAGGTCACTGGCATCCCTGAGTGCAGCCACTGCTTGCTTGAGACACGAAGCCTTGCAAACAATGAGACCCCCCTCCCCCTGTATGCATACCATACACATCGGTGCGAACCCCCCCCCCCCCCCCCCCCCCTTTTGTGCGTACATACTTTGTAGATGGCCTATAACCATGTCTAAATTGCCTACGAAGGACCACTTATTGGTCTTATTGTGGTGTAAGGTCACAAATCATCTTCTAAATTACAGCAAATTTGTATATGAATTATAGTTTTAGCATTTCTGACATGATTTAAACAGAATTATGGTAACGTAACATGCTGTTCAAATTACCTTGATTACGAAATTTCTGACAGGACATACATTAAATGATCACGGTGGACGATCGTATCTTCAACTTATGCTGTTAGGTAAAGACAAAATCCTGTCTCGTTCTCGGATCGGTAGAATTCAAAAGTCATAACAGGATCTCGGATTTATGCATTCAACTATTATTGTACTATTTTTTGTTTAAATGTACACTGATAGAAATTTGTTCATTTTAAATTTGAATCTTAGACTTAAATTTTCAATTTATCCGCATAGAGCGTACATGTACATAATATAGAATAAAGTAACATTTTCATGAATTGTGCTCTAATTTATTATTGTACCTTTTTAAAAATTATTTGTTATGTATTATGTTTTTCATTTATTTTTTCATTGTGACTTTTAGACTTAAATCTTCTAATTGGCAATACACTATTATTTTTTTTCACTGTATAAAAGTCAAATTGGCAACTATGCAAAAAATAGAAGACTAGTTTGGATGAACTTGGAACAATTGAGCTAACAAGTAAAAATGGCAAGTTAAAATAAGATGTTGCCAATTTGGAGTTGCCAATTTGAGTGTTTATGTACTAAAATGTTGTTACTTCTTGATGGGTTAAAATAACAACTGTAAATTTTAGTTTTAAAGGGGACCACCAGGCAAAGAACAACACATTATTATATGTTTTGGTACCGTTTTGTGATATCAGATACCCAACATTTTGCAAAGGGTTGTGTAATTCATAAACAAAGCAATTAATTTCCACAACTTACGGAACCACTGCTATTTCCTGGTTCCATACGGGCCAACCATTTGCGAGTGCGCCAATGCTATTCACGCGCACGTTTGTAAACAATAGATTCCCGGACGATTCGTTCGCTCTGCACACGTTGCAATTCACCGCACACATAGCAGTCTGCGTAATTCAAACCGCATGAACGCATGCTTTAGCATGGTGATGCGTTTCCAATTATATTTTTTTTTTTCTGGAAACATATTTTTGTGAACTTGTTGATGGAATGGAATACTAAAGATGTTACCTTTCTTTAATAAGAATATTATTTTTGGGTGGTGGTACCCTTTAAGTTGAGTGAGGTTTAAGTTTAATTTTGTTTGAAGTTTATGTGTATGTACACTTACATGTATGTAAAGCATTATTATGTGTTATATGCGAAAATGATCACTTCACGGAAATGCACGTTTTTCCAAAATGCTCAACATTTGCACTTGTAAAAAAAAAAAATGATGTTTTTAGCTAATATATTGGCCATCATTTGCAACACTGTTCCCATCCTCCCTAATAGGTTATGAAAATCAATTTTGGAAGACATATTGACCTTTGGGCCCACTGTCTAAATGGGCATAAAATATGACAGGCAGTAAGACTTCTCATTCATCAAGCATTGACTTGGTAAGATTGACAAAAATAGGAACCTGACATGGTCTTACTCAAAGCGCCCTAAAACAAAAACTACACGTCCAAAATTACTTTTCTTGGTATCGTTGTTTATTAGAAAGGACCCTTTATCAAATTGTACAACTATGAGAGCATTTGAAATTGAATGATTCTTATTTCACATATATTATCTTATTTAATGAACTTTCAAATGGAATTAAAACCAATGCTGCATGAGTATAGGTATTTGTCTTGCAACGGCCTGATTGAGAATTACTATGTTCATGTCAATTTTCTTGTTTGAAAAAGATATTTAATATCTGTATACATTTATTTGCATTCAAATAACCTTTATTTTTTTCATGATAATGGAATGTGGGTTGCGTTCATATTTGTGTTGTTATTCTTTCATGTACATTTCTACATGACTGAATTTTCATTTTTACAGGGTTTGAAATTCATGCTTCTACGCACGGTTAATCTATGCACTTATTCATCATACAAAATCCTGTACGAATGATGTTGCTACGGTAACAAGGATGATCTATATAAATAATAAATATATATATATTTTTTAAATCACGATGTCCAGAGCCTCTTTGTATATGACTTGGTTCTTGGTTGTCTGGGTTGTGCTCATTGACTGACTTGCATGTAATTGGGTGTGATTTGCATGTGTACAGAGGATAAAACAGAGGACAAACAAGTATTCGTTATCCAATAGTGGTGAAGTGTGATTTCATCAAAAATCTATTTTTAGAAATTGTCAATTTGAACTTCCTTTTCCTAAAGAGCATGAAGGCATGATATCTATACAGTGGCGTAGCGTGGTCGGACTGATTGGGGAGGGGGGGGGGGGGCACGCAACATTATTGGGGGGGGGGGCCCACACCTTATGTATTTCTTTGTTTTTTCCAAAAAATGTCCCCTTATGTTTTCTATTTTTTTCTCCAAATTATTGGGGGGGGGGGAGGGGCACGTTCCCCCCCCCCCCCTCGTCGCTACGCCACTGAATCTATCCCACATCTAAATGGTCCACTCAGCCCATACTTGTTTTCATTTGCATCACTTCAAACTGACTAAAATGGTTCGTATAACTCATTGCACTATTTGTTTTTTCCTTGGGTCTGTGGTTATATTTTGGTCTCACTTAGCGGTCACTAAAATGGAAGTTAGCAAGACTTCATTAGCTGCAGAGCTCTATGCCCTTAGCTAGGGGTGACTTGCGAATGGAGAGAGAATAGTACCGTACTCCTGCGGTTACATCCGTAGCTCAAACTGATGTGGTGGCTCTAAATATGAAACTGAAAACAACAATCGTATTGGCCACCCACTTGAGCTCGATTGAGTACGTTTCCAATTTTGAGCCACCATATATCGGACGTAACCAGTACCGATAAGACGAGTCGCAGGAATGCGATATTCTCTCTCCAATCACGTCACAAGTCGCCCCTAGCTAACGGCATAGCTGCTGGTGAAGTCCCGCTAACTTCTTTTTCAGCGACCGTGATTATTACGTCGCAGCGACGTAAACATCGATTTAAGTGGTACACAAATTACTTACAGTTTGACAAAAATATTACAACAGACCATGAATGATAAGAAAAGAGTGCAACTGCAAGGAGTTACCAAATACGAACCTTTAGTCAGTTAGAAGTGATGCAAATGAAAACCGTCAGCGTCATTGTCATTGACAGACTGACTCAAGACTTGTTGTCATGTCATGTCTGCCCCAATTTACTAGTAATGATGGATTTTAAGGACACCTAAGTATTTGCGCGCACGAACCGTATATATAATACTGAAATAAATCCAAGATAATTGTCTACTCATGAATTAGACTAACGTACTTGTATTAGTAAGCTGTTAATTCTGACGACGGCGCGACCAATGCATGCATATGGCGTACGTTAATTACTATATTACTGGATGGTGCCGCGCCGCACCGGATATCCGGATCGAACCGTAGTCAGACACGTCACATCCATCAAGTCAGCTCCCAAAAAATATCATCTCAATGGCATATAAAATTGTACAAAAGGAAGGCGTATCTTTAGATAGGCCCTTCTGCCAAACAAATGTGGACTATTTCGTAGTCACATTTGTAAGGCAGAAGGCGTATCTAAAGATACGCCCTTCTGCCAGACGATAGCATGACGATACCGGGAGATACTTCCACGTATATATAGATACGCCCTTCTGCCTGACGATAGCATGACGATACCGGGCGATATTTCCACGTATCTAAAGATACACCCTTCTGCCGTACAAAAGCAACTAGGAAGTTGTTCAAATTTGTTTGGCAGAAAGGCGTATCTTTTTTTAAATGGTCCTAGACAAAGAAATATCAAGTTTAGAATCAATTTTAAAATTTAAAAATAATATTTCATATGTCGGCTTTCAACTAGAATCAACCCCGCAATAAAAATTCTACGTCCAAAGCTTCAATAGAGGGTTGAATATGTCAAACTTTAAAGGCGTTTTTCTCGGTGTTGAGATCCCGGCGCGACACTCGAGATACGCCCTTCTGCCTGACGGCGGCCGTAGTCTCTTGGAATTTGCTTACAATGACAAACAGCAGCATGATCATCTAGTTTGTTATGTCATAACAAATCGCTTTTGCTTCAATATCACTTACATTCATATTTCTGATTTCTTTGTAGAGTACTGCGTTTTTCCTTGGGGATATTGTTCTTGCACCGCTTTGCGAGCATGTACATTATTCCATCTTTAAAGTAACTTTATACGTGCTCAGAGAGGGCGCTCTTTATCAATTAAAAGTTGTATTCTCCTTTAATGTAAGTAAACTTTCATATCGAATATATAAACAAATATAATTGTGCTTGGTTAATCAATAACATTTACGCTTCTTATTTCTTTTCATTGAGGAAATGCGGCGTGATATAAGCCCCCCTTTTTTTTTTTTTTAAGTGTGACTTGCCCAGAGAGGGCGTTTTTAAAATCAATTATGAGCTGTTTTTGTTTTCATTTAAAGTATGTTAACATACATACAGAATATATGCCAAAACATTTTCGATTGGTTTATCGATAAAGCAAGGAATAATTTATCACCCTCAGAATTTCTATGTAGATACTGCGTTTTTCCTTGGGGAAATCGATCACGCACCGTGCTGGGAGCATGTAACATTATTCCGTATTTAAAGTAACTTGAGACTTGATAAGAGAGGGCACTCTTTATCATTTAAACGTTTTGTTTTTCCTTTAACTTATATACACCTTTATAACGAATGTATAAACAAACATGTGTGCGTGGTTAATGAATAACATTCACTCATCGTATTTCCTTTTATTATGGAAATGTGGCCTGATAAGTACCTTTTTAAAGAAAAGTGTGACGGCGCTTTTTTATTAATTAAACCTGTTTCCCTTTAAAGTATTTAAACTTACATACAGAATATATACTGAAACATTTTCGATTGGTTTATCCATAACGTAAGGAATAATTCATCACCCTCCGAATTTCTATGTATTTACTGCGTTTTTCCTTGGGGAAATCGATCATGCACCGTTTTGGGAGCATGTAACTTTATTCCATATTTAAAGTAACTTGAGACGTGATAAGAGAGGGCGCTCTTTATAATTTCAAAGTTGTGTTCTCCTTTAACTAATATACACTTTTATAACCAATGTATAAACAAACATTCGTGCGTTGTTAATGAATAACATTCACGCTTCGTATTTCCTTTCATTGGGGAAATGTGGCCTGATAAGTCTCTTTTTTAAGAAACGTGTGACTCGCCTAGAGAGGGCGCTTTTGTATTATTTAAACTTTGTTTCCCTTTAAGGTATGTTATTTTACACACAGAATATATGCCGAAACATTTACGATTGGTTTATCCATAATGTAAGGCATAATTCATCACCCTCCGAATTTCTATGTAGATACTGCGTTTTTCCTTGGGGAAATCGGTCACGAACTAGGGATTTTCCCAAAGTATCTACATTTTCACGAAAATCTAAAAATTAAAGGGGTAGTTTAGTTTTGGTAGAGAGGGCGCTGCACATCACAATTTTTTTGTGAGGTAATGAAAAACTGAGTGTCCAATTTGAGAAAACATGCAATTTTAATGGCAGAATAAACTTTATTTGGTCAAAATCGACCCAGAAACGGCTGAAATATCAATAAATATATCTGATCTTATAATTATTTGGGGCCCAAATAATTAGATGATTTCTAGAAAAAAATAAAAAAATGCTTGCACTTTTTCAAAAATTTTCAAAAGCTTTTTTGAAATAGTTGTTGATGATATCTCTATCTAATCATTATATCAATAAAACATCACATGCATACTTTTGTATGAAAATTGGTTTAAACCAATGCCTTTTTAAAAAGCGCCCTCTTGTGTTTTAATGGCTCTTTTTGAATGATAACAGGCTTTTTACTTAGTCGTTTGTAATTTTGTTTTCCTTTCGAGCATAGTGGAGTTATAACTATTAGTTTATAATGTTACTGTGCAGGTTTTGGCTACTAAAGTGCAGTCTTACCAAAACTAAACTACCCCTTTAAACGAAAAATTCAATTTATCATATATGAAGGAAAATAGACACCTATATAGCCTATAAACACACACTAAAGTAATCTTCCCAAGTTGATTATTTCCGAGCGGCTATGGCAAAAACACAAAATGGTCAATATCTCAGTTTCTAGAAAACGCCGATTCGTGTAGATACTGCGTTTTTCCTTGGGGCGGCAGTACCTCAGCTCAGACAGCAACAAAATGTTCAAAACAAACATCTTGCGACAAAATTGCTAGCCTCCATTCAAGACTACATGACTGAGAATGCAACCCGCGCTAGCTTGGTTATTTCCGATAAAAAGAAGAAGTTAATCCAAGTCTGACTGCGATTAGATATTTTATAGTACTCAATGGCGTTGACTGACAATCAACGCGCTTTGTGCTCGGGCTAATCGCATCACTAACCATGTTCACTGCGCTAACGAAATTGTCCTACATATAGTGTGGATACATTGATAACATTGATAATTTAGGGGAAAAGTCCACTAAATATTTTCTTAAAGTCATGCCCGTAAAGTGTCTAACTCCACGAAAATGACTTGGAGCTTCCTCTTTTCTCTTCTACCGTGTTGTTTAGCTTATGGTAAAAGAAGAATAAAATAGGGTTCAGATTTCTATAAATGGCACATTGACACATTTTTTATTTTTTTAAATTTCACTTGAAAGATAATACACACATTTAATATCATATTGAATATTACGCCATTGATATATAATTTCAGTTTTATTGTGGTTATTCATGCAACAAATACTAAATGTAACTATCAAAATGTGCGTGTACAGATGTAGATTAATTACACATGTGCATTATAGTCACGATAATATGCGACCATAAATTAAAAATGGCCGCCATCCTGTCTAATGCGACCTACAATAACTGTCTATAGCGACCGCTTTTCGCCGGTCCCTTGAGTGGTCCCTATAGACAGGTTTGACTGTATATTGTTTTAATTTTCAAATTTGAACTTTTTTGAACCGAAATAGCAATTATAGCATACAAAATAATATCCAAATACCAAAAATCAATTAAATATGTTAAGAATTGGCTGAGATATGCCTATCCGCATGATTTTCTTGGTCAATGGGAAATCAGTGTTTTCAACGCACCCTTTCGGCAAAACCGGGGGGGGGGGGGCTTTGGACGAATTGTCGTGTTCCAGTCAACGCGACGCGACGCGACGCCCCCAACGCACCTTTTCGGCAAAACCAGGGGGGGGGGGGGGGGGCTTTGGACGAATGGTCGCGTTCCAGTCAACGCGACGCGACGCGACGCGACGCTACCCACCCTTTCGGCATAAGCCATGTTATACAGACTTAATGTGTATAATTATGGGCAGAATTGAGATATGTTGATTCGCAGTAAGTAAAGAGATTTTGTGGTTTAATAGTAATATTAAATTTCATAATCAGCTATAATTGTTTTGAAAAATGGATTTAAATTGGTATAAATAGAGTATCAGATATTTTTACTCATGGCGTTTGGAAAAAAATCAAACAAACTTTAATAATCATTTACATTCAAATAATTTACTCGTAACGTTTGCATATGTGAAATTAAAAAAGCTTTTCCCGATGTTTGGTTAGAGAAAATAAGACACTATTATGATAATACTAATAGACAAATAGCAGATAATGAGTATATAACAAACGATACGACTGATATTTCGTGTACAAAATCAAAAATGAATTATACTATTTTGTTGACAATGACAAAACCTGTAATATTGAATACGTGGCAACTTGAGTTGCAGTTACCACATTCATTTCAATGAAAACCTGTCTTTTGTTTTAGATTATCACTGATAAAGCACACCAAAGTAAGACAGTTCAACTTTAAATGTATTCATAATATTCTTCCATTTAAAGTCAATTGATTTAAATGGAAAATGTCATCAAATATGACTCGTAATGTTTGTAATGAGAATGAATCCCCAATGCATGTTTTGTTATAAGGCCCTGCAGTTAGAATTTTTTGGAAACAAATATAAAGGTTGATATACAAATGCACTCGTAAACATGTGACAATAAACGAAAAGTTGTTACTAGTAGGACATCAGATTGAACACAACGATTATGTTTTTATGAATACGATAATTAATTTTGCACAATATGTGATTTACAAGAGATATATGTTGAAGCATTTTAAGAATAAGAGTATTAACACTATAACATTATGGAAAGAGTTAATAATAAATGGGTTTAAATTATATTATATAGTTATAGTCAAGGAAACAAACGCAAAATTTGACACAGAAATAAGACGATATGGACAACATGCATATTTTATGAATTTGTTTGCTATTTTGTATCCTGAATATTTTATAAAATAAAGTTCCTCGGCTGAACAGAAACAAAAAACACTGATAATATACTATAAACTCACGGGCGCGCTCGGGACTTCCTTAAGGCCTGGTCACACATGACACGACTAGACCCACGAATGCAGTTACGCATCAGTACGAATCTATGGCAAGCCGTTTTAACACTTATTCCTATTTCTTGATATCAAGAATAGAATTATTGATATCAAGAATGCATTTCTTGATATCAAGAATTACCAATGCTTAAAGGGACTTAGTAACATTGTCCAAAGCCTCAACATAATTGTAGTGGTTCCATCATACCTTGTTGTATTCGTATTAACAATACAATCATGGGACCGGTTGCGGTTTTTTTCAAATTTCCCTTTCGTTACAAAGATATGTACGATTGAAGTTTTCAGATAAGAAAAACTCCCCCGGAGTTTTTCTTACCGTGTACAAAGTGAGTGCAGTGAGTTAGTGAATATCACTTTGCATTTTCGCTAATTACTTGGCCATGCAATGTCCATTTGACTTGAAATTTTCACACAATACCCTGTGGACATATGAGATACCAACAATATACATTGCATCAACCCTTCATCACTTTTTGCAGATGTCAACAAAGTTACTAGATCCCTTTAACAATAGAAAAATATTTCTTGATATCAAGAAATCAAGTATTGATATAAAATATTCGATTTCTTGATATATCAAGAAATAGGAATACATGTTAAAAACGGCTTGCTATAGATTCGTACCAATGCGTACTGCATTCGTGGGTCCAGTCGTGTACTGTGTGACCAGGCCTTAACATGGCGGCAGACGTGCGCGCACTCTCGTATCTGCACAATGCATCGAATTTACACACGTACGTACGCACGCGCGCGCTCGTGACCGGTCGGGTTCGATCGCGATATTTGGTATTTCCATCATACGAAATGCGATTGTTGTTACAAAAGTTCACGCAAAAGATGCACGAATTGAGGGATCGAATCAGCCTGGGTAAATCGCACCCTTTTTAAAGAAAAAGGCAACGTCGAAAACATGTGCACCTAAAAAGGTACCCTTTTTAAAGAAAACGTCGAAACCTGTGAACCTGAATGGCTGAAAAGGTACCCTTTTAAGGGTTTTGTGCACCCTCCCCCGCTCGGTCGCTATGCTTCCTCGCAATGTCTCCCCTCCTGTTTTGAGAAGTTGTTGACACCCTTGCTTAGTTTCATGGGAGCCCAATGCCCTAGAGTATATCGATAGCTCTATAGTATACAGGATCACGTGGATCCATCTCATGCAAGGCTCACTCTTTTCCTCGCTATGCCCTTTAAAAATACGTTACGATTATATTTTTTAATTTATTTTGTTTAATTTAATTATTTCCACAAATGGGTGGGATGGCCCTTTCAGCAGAAACTGATTTTTAAAAGGGTCACTATTTTATACAATTTTAATACCCATGATAGGAGTTACACATGTCTGAAATCTAAAAGCTTCCGGGGGCTCCGCCGCCTGGACCCCCATTATTGTCTCCAAATGTGGGTGGCCCCCAAAATCAGGTCTTCCAAGCCATCAAGACACTTTCAATGAGCGCATAATAAAACTTTCGGGCATGCCAATGTGGGGCTTTTAGCTCTCTCAGTGGTCACTCTGGAAAAAATTGTCAAATTTCGCCCCCCCCCCCCCCCCCCCCCAATATAAAAAACGGATCGACGCCCCTGCTGGTCACCGTGTGTTGTTTATGACGTCATACTCAACTCAAGATTGATGATATCGCCGAAAGCATCATGCTAAGTTTTAACGATTCTCAGGTTAGTTCATCTCATTTACTAAAAATGGAACATATTTACTGTTTGTGTTTTCATTGCGATTGCGTACGCATTGCATTGTATTGCATTTGTTTGGCACAAAGCTCAAAAGAAGAACAAAATATGCGGCATCGCCATTACAATCGCTGATTCTGGCTACGTACGGCATGTGATCTGTCACATGATGTGGTGACGTCATCATGTTGACTTGTGATCGTTAACCGGAATCGAAACAGATTTCAACAGTGTGTGAACTAATAGTAGTCAACATGTTAACGTACGCCCCCAGTCAACGTGAACAAAGGCACGTTCACCCAAAACGATAAAAACAACCAATATTTTACTTGTGTGTTCTTGGACACTCCCCAAAATAATTTACATTAAACCGGACTAGAGTCAATATTCTTTAAAATGATACACAAAGAGGGAACCACCACGCAATGAACAACACATGCGTATGTTTAGCACCGTTTTTGATATCAAATAGATGTCGAACACTTTGAAAAGGGCTGTGTATTTCATAAGCAATACAATCCTTCTTCTTCTTCTTCTTCTCTTTTTCCAAGTTCAGTACAGTCCTCTGAGTAGAGTATTGTCGTACTGTTGTGCGGTGCAGAAGTGCAGCGTGCAGAACTCCAGGAGAGAGCCAGGAAAATATATTTGAATAGGTAGTCATAAAAGGTGCGAAAGTGCAAGTAAAAACCATCTTTGTTTCTTAGTTTTGGCGTAGTTTCAGTCCTACCAGCTCGCTCCTGAAGTGGTCGATTGTAGGAGCTGATCTTGTTGAGACTGGTAGCTCGTTCCACAGGCAGATGGCGCTTGGGAAGAAGGAAGATTGATAGCTGTTGATTCTGCAGTATTGTTGTTGAAACTGGGCTTGTTGTCGTCTAGAGCGGTGTATCACAGGAAAGATGTATGGTGGTCCAGATGGTATGGCAATCAGGTTATTTAAGATTCTGTACATCATAATAACCTTGAGTTGGGCTCGCCTTTCATGGAGTGTCTCCCATTTTAGGGTCTGAAGCATATGAGTGACACTATGAAGTTGGTGGTAGTCCCTAGGTACGAACCGGGCTGCACGTCGTTGCACCATTTCTATTTTCCTGATTTGATCTTTGATATGTGGGTCCCATGCCGTAGCAGCATACTCGAGAGTTGGACGAACATATGTAGTGTAGGCTTGTTCTTTTATCTTTTGAGGGCAGCCGTGTAGGTTTCTTTGTAGGAAGCCTCTTGTTCTATTGGCTTTATTGCAGATGTTATCAATATCAGGCTTCCATTCCATCTTTGAGTTGATCGTGACTCCCAGGTACTTTGCATTGTTGACTATCTGCAGCTCAGTCCCATCTAGCGTGTAGGATGATTGGATGATGTTCTTCAACTTGTTTGTCACTCTCAGAAATTCACACTTAGATGGGTTGAATTTCATTTGCCATGTTGATTCCCAGTCCTGAAGGTGCACTAGGTCTTGTTGGAGAGCATCGGCATCAGCTTGGCAAGATATACGTCTATAAAGTAGACAGTCATCAGCAAACATACGTATTTCTGAAGATACACACTCTGGGAGGTTGTTAATTTACGTGGGGAAGAGAAGGGGTCCAAAGACGATCCCTTGCGGTATACCAGAAGTAACTTCGGTATGGTCTGACATCTTGCCATCAACGACAACTTGTTGTAGCCGACCAGAAAGGAAGTCTCTTATCCATCGAAGGAGAGTGCCACGGATGCCGTAGTGAGAGAGTTTAAGTAGGAGCCGTTCATGAAGCACTTTATCAAAGGTCTTTTAGAAGAGACTAGCAGTATGGCATCGATCTGTTGTCTGTCATTTAAACCCTTGGCTAGGTCATGAATGGTTAGAAGTAGCTAAGACTCGCATGAATATTGTTTGCGGAACCCATGTTGCTTTTCTGAGAGGATGCCATGGCGCTCAAGATGATTAATGACTTCAGAGAATATGACATGCTCCATAACTTTGCAGAAATGAGATGTTAGTGAGATCGGTCTGTAATTACAAGCTTCATGTTTGTTGTCTTTCTTAAAGATAGGGCTCACTATTGCGGACTTCCAGTCAACAGGAATTTTACTTTGATGGAGTGTAGACTGAAATAGGAGTGTTAAAACGGGTGCAAGTTCGGTAGAGCATTATTTGAGTAGCCTTGCTGGTAGGTTGTCCGGACCAGATGCTTTGTGTGGTTTTAGTCCTGCTGAGAGTTTCCTTACTCCTTCAGGACTTATTTGAATTGCTGGTAGCTCTGGATGAGGGGTTACACCTATGTCAGGAATACTGTTCAAATCTTCTTGAGTAAACACAGATGCAAACTCGTTGCTTAGGAGAGCTGCCTTGGTGTCACCATCATTTCTCAGTATGCCATCCTTCATAAGTGGTGCAACGCCAGAGTTGTCACATCGCTTGCTTTTGATATAGGCCCAGAACCGTTTGCCACCATTGGAATTTTCTCCAGAAATGAGATCCGAGATATATTCTTGATATACATTGCGGCATTTATGTTGCATGATCTTTTTCAGGTTCTTGTATTTCTAAAAATCGGTCTGGATCATATTGACTTTGGTATCAATTACCAACACTTACGGAACCAAAATGGAATCATAGCTCGTATGCGCCATACGTCTGCCAATTATATTCACGCACACATGAGGATACAAAACAATCAGGGAAGACGTCTTGGGCAATGGATATATTTATTGATATTAAACCCTTCTCTCCGATTTCGTAATAGAAATTGATTTCCTTCGGCTATGCCTCAGAAGGATGGAGGATTACTATATCTGCAATATCGATTTCCCTTTATTCTGATGACGTTATACTCGGAGTATGTCCCCGGAAAGCAACCCGTTCGTATTAGCGTATATTAACAGTTTGCGTCTTTGCAGGGTGTTTTTAATGACCAGGAGGTCAGTTACGCTAGAAATATATCTTCAATAGAAGATTCATCGATGAAAGTTTGAGCAAAAGTCGTCAATAAACACACACATATTTATTTATTATAGTGGTCATTAACTTTCATGATACAGATTGTGTATGCAGTCAAATTTGTGGTTAATTATCACTGGTGTTGTACACAAATTGTCCAATGCTTTTAATTTTCTTTATAATCGTATTTGTTTCTATTTACTTATATTTTGCATTAATTTATTAATAGCGACACGAATATTTCAAGAGAATAGTAAATTGCTGAAATTGTTTTTTATAAGCATATGGCGAGTTTTTAATAATCTTGTCAGAGTATATTACAAATTTAAATCCCAGTTACAATAATATAAAGAGATAGGACTATAATATTCTGCGAATGTTCCCATATCCGCATAATAGTTACCTGTTCAACACCTGCAATGTTGTCGCACAGGTGAAGCCGAACAAGACAATCTTTGTCTGGATCAACGTTCTTTGGTATGAAAGGAGTGCACACCAGTTCCTTCCATATTACATCCTGTTCAATGGGCAGTATAATCCACCACTCACCACAGTAATCGACGTGAAGCTCAAGAAATTTCTCGCTAACCGTGCAGTACGGGAGAACACCAGAACTAGACTTTATCTTCGAAACCGTTGAGGGATCTGTGATTCATATTAACGCAAAATCATTCGGGAGTGAACATTTTGAATTGATTTGAAGTTATAGAAAATGCTTTGTCATGGTAATAAGACTCTTGACAAGGAAAATGATGAATACACTAATAACTAGATGTAATAGTAATCAAACTATTATTCATACATACATAACATATAGTCACCAAAGGACCATACAATTTATGTGGTATATTTGTTTGTTTTTGTATGATTCCTTACGTCCTAGTCACAATGAAACCCACGATGATTTTGTCGTACAAAATGTATTTCTTTTCTGCCGTGGTTAAACTTCGTGCGAAATTGCCGTGGAAGTGGAAATGGTCAAAATGAAATGTGTTATGCTTTAACGACAGGAACGGACAGAGAAAAAAATAAATTTTAATATTTGAAACATTACTTTTATTGCAAGACGGTCTTCATATTCCAAAGTCGTTTTTATTTTATTTTAAATAAGGGAAATTATGAAATTTGGACATAAAAAATACCAGATCATTTTACCATTATACTGCAACTTCATCAATTTGTTGACCTTTTTGTATTAAGTTGTATTGAGAATGTAATAATACATGTATTTATAATCGCGAATGAAACAATGCCGATGTAAAGACTTATACAGGATGGCCCCCAAAAACCAAAACGGGGCACTTCCCGCAAAAAAGTGACAAAATGATTATGTTCATCGGATAGGGTGTTCTTTCCAATAAACAACGATACTAAGAAAAGTAATTTTGGACGTGTAGTTTTTGTTTGAGGCCCTTTGAGTGAGACCATGTCAGGTTCCTATATTTGTCAATTTTTACCAAGTCGGTGTCTGATAAATGAGACTTACTGCCCGTCATACTATTGACCAATTATGCCCATTATCTCGGCCCCGCTCGTCACACAGCTGAATGCACACTAACAATGGCGCGCGGAATACTCGCGTGTACAATGGTATGTCGGGCAGTAAGTAGACACTGACTTGGTAAAAATTTACACAAAATGGAACCTGACATGGTGTTACTCACAGCGCCCTAAAACAAACACTACACGGCCAAAATGACTGTTCTTGGTATAATTCTTCATTGGAAAAGACACTCTATCCTATGGAAATATTCATTGTGTTACTTTTTTTGGGAAGTGCCCCGTTCCGTTTTCGAGGCTACCCTGTATAGCGGCTAAGCTCGAGCCTGCGTCTGAACGTACAGCCCGCGTCCGTATACACAGTGCATGCAACAGTGAATTCGGACAGTAGCCAATATTTCAGGTACGACAATCGTTGCCCAACGCTTTTCAACTCAAAGATTATCAATGATAATTATCTTCATACTAAAGGGACATTTTTAAAAATCTAACCCTATTGCAAGGCTGCACACTCACATTTTTTTTATTGGCCCTTCGGGCCAGTAGATTCTTCAATTCGCAAATTTTACTGGCCCGAAAGTACAAAGAAAAACATTAAAATATCATTTAATTTCTTAAAAAGGGGGTCAAGATTATGTTTTCCTGGAAATATGGAGTTGCAAAATATTTTAGTATAATTTAACCAAAAGTGCTTGCAAAATCTTTGTGAAATTTGTCACTTGACCATAGTCGTGCTCGGAGTCTGAGCTACCTAGGCGAGGTTCAATTTAGCCTCTTAGCCCATATGTGAAATTTCCGACACAAAAAACTAACACCGATTCCACAAAAAAAAATTATACGACGTCATTCATCTTGGTGCAATGAACCTCCCTTTAAGCTTTACAGAATGATATGAATTGGGGCATGGTTATTTGCATAATTAAGAGTATTTTGTGAGCTTTATAAACAATTATCCATGGGTTGCATTACGCAGACTCAGAATATTGCGCATACTGAAATGTTTATGCATAATTTGTCTCGCAAAGGAAGAAAAGGTGCATACGGTCACCAGCCGTCGTATGTAAATGGAGGAGTAAAGAAGGATACTTTTCGTATTTCTCTTCTCCTTCTTAGTCCAAGTTTTAGTAATCGATAGCATAATACCTCTTCCTGTATTGCTTGGTCGGGAAACGATGAACGGGTGAATCTGGTCATAATTGAAAACCATCCCGGAGTGTGGGATCTGTATCCGTATGGGGCGAAGGAATCGAAGGCCGTGCGTGCTACTTTCACATCGAATCCCATAGCAAGCCAAAGACTCGTTGCTCTCGATGGGCATCTCGGAGAAGTCTGTCACTGTATTCACTGTGATTTCATATTGACTTCCTCTTTCCAGTGCACCAGGTGGAATGCTGACAATAATTCCCAGATCTTCCAGGTGTATATCCTTTCCAAGAGCGGTGACGGTTTGGCGGACTGGCTGATGACGTGGTACTGATTTTGATTTCAAAGCATTAAGGCAGATTAGCACAAACTCTGTCCTGGTTTATAATTCTTTAAGGGTACGCACAATAACCAGTTATTGATACAGCTATTTTGCAAATGTTTGGGATTTGACTTGGTATGTGTATAATTACTGGAATACCTTATTGTCTGGATGACGATACTGGGGGGATTTGTATTGATAATATTGAGTTACAATTTTGACATTTTCACACGTTTGAAATGTTTAAACAGTTACCAGTAATTGAGGTTCATTAAACAATATTGAAATTGAATATGGGACAGTGAAACATGAATTGTAGGGGACCAGCAGGCAAAGAACAACACATAATTATATGC
This sequence comes from Echinarachnius parma, assembly GCA_037951105.1. NCBI lineage: Eukaryota > Metazoa > Echinodermata > Echinoidea > Clypeasteroida > Echinarachniidae > Echinarachnius > Echinarachnius parma. The sequence goes on along the minus strand of JBAMJV010000874.1, from coordinate 112,952 downwards.
TTTGGTACCGTTTTTGATATCAAATAGATACCCAACATTTTGCAAAGGGTTGTGTAATAGTGTTTGCATACCTTATGTTCTATATTATTATCCATATTTGTTGGAACAGATTTGTTTGATTGCAGAAAATAAGGTCTTTGAAATGAAATGAAATGAAATAAACAAAGCAATTAATTTCCCCCACGGAACTACTACTATTTCCTGGTTCCATACGGGCCAAACATGTGTGAGTGCGCCAATGCTATTCACGCGTACGTTCGGAGAGAATAGAATCCCGGGCGATTCGTTCGCTCTGCACACACTTAGTCTCGTACATACAGACCCCTTAACGCATGATTAAGAATGGTGATGCGTTTTCCAATTATTTTTTTTTTCGGGACACAGATTTTTGTGAACCTGTTGATGAAATGGAATACTAAAGATGATACATTTCATTTATAAGGATAACATTGTTAACATAATACTATTTAAGCATGTTACTGTAGACATACTCTAACTTTAGCACAACATGAAACATGAAACTTATTTAAGACAACACATCTCATATTTATTTACGATGAAATATACGATATTGTATATCAAATCAAAGAGATAATGACCCCTGCCAGAAAGAACACACTCATCCACAGTGTGAACACACTTGGATTCACAATTTTGGACCACAATGTTAATTCGAGCATTTTCACAGTGTAATAGCCAATTCACACTGTGAGCACACTATGAACACACTGTGAAATTACTGAGATACACGATGTGAACACACCTTCTTAAACTCTGTGAACGCAGTTAATTTCACACTGTGGCGATATTGCACTCACAGTGGGTCCACAGTGTGAGTTGGTGTTCACACTGTGAAAACGCTCGAATTAAACATTGGGGTCCACGCTGTGTAACACAGTGTGTTCGTATTGTGTTAGTACTGTGAAAGAGCGTGTTCTTTCCGGAAGGGACAAGTTCCTAAAAGTGTTAATGAATCTAAATGAAATAATTCATACATGACTTGTCACGGCCAATTAACAACAGCAAGGATTGTTTTCAAAAGTAGCTATGAATGAAACATCTAATCAACCACATGAGTGTTGTTTATAATCTCGCGACTGAGATCTTAAGGGGGCCATAAAGCCCCCCCCCCCCCCCTCACCCCCCGGCCGTAGAAAGACCTCAAATAATAGCCCGGTCTTTTTAGGGTTAAAACAAGACCACGTTTCCAAGACAATTTTGTACTGTCAAAGTGTTTTCATAACAAAAAGTCTAAATAATGTTTTAAGTTACCTGCCCCAAACCTTCGTTAGTTACATGCATATTATCATGTCATGCGAATTGTGCGATCCTCCATTGTTGTATTGTGTTTAAACAGTCCTTTATATTGATAATTGAAATTGGCAGGTCGTGCATAAACGGTTATTTCTTTAATGTATAAAAGTCCCTGCCTTTTAGAGGTCTAAATTTATTTTAATTAACAATAATGTACATTTCATCGCATATAAACATGAAACATTTAACCTAAACAATTGTGATATGTTTCTTTTTGAGCTGAGTATATATAATTATAGAGAGTTTCATTGAATTTTACTGGGATGATTTTACAAATGCGTATGAATAATTATCAATTTTCTTTTTAATGATGATTGACATTTTTTGGAATTTCCTTTTGTATTACAAAAGACCCGGAGGAACAAAAAATAGGACCCGTACACTTCCCACGAAAACAAATAAAACTGCATCTGAAAATTCCAATATTGTTTATTTAATTGTGTTTTCATTGCCCTAACATTTTATTGAAAATTACGTGAAACACGGCAATATTATGTGAGTAAATTTCATAAATAAGAAAACAAGCGAAAGTTATTTCCACCAAAACAAACACTGGCTGATAACCTTTCAACTGGATTCATACCTTTGTACTTCGGAGTCACGTTCCCAGATTCAGACCTACACCTAATATAAAACGGTAGCAAGAACAAAAACAAGCTAAGTTTAAATCCAGTTATATTGTGTCGATTGTATACACAATTTGTATATCCCAGAAAAAGTAAAAATTCAAAGGGTTTATTCTCATCGGATGTACATGTCACATGATGTTGTAATTATGTTTATATGACACATGTGTCATATTCCTTCTGATCAGATATGCGGGATTAGATATTACTAAATATGATTACTAACCTAACTTAAGAATATATACCTTCCACCATTTCTGTAATCCAACGGTACAAGGTGTATGGTCGCTTATGTCGCTTATATGTCTCAGAAGCATCTCATCAAAACGATCTACCTACCTAGGTGATACGTAGCTCATAATACGTATCACTTTTTGAAATCAAGATTTGAGTTTTGTATTTATTGATGTATTTATTGATTTATTGATGTATTGATGTATTGATTTATTGAATTATTCATGTATGTATGTATTTATTTATTTATGTTTTTTTTTTTTTTTTTTTTTATTCATTTAGGTGCTTTTGGGTTTATGTATGTATTTATGTATGTATTTATGTATTTATTAATTTGTCATTCTTTATTTCGTTCAAATTTTGTATGTTGCATATCTCAATAATGAATGTTTCAATTATCATAATGTTGCACGATAATAGATCGGTTACAGCTCGTTATTCTGAAGGTTCGTTATTCCAAAGATCGTTATTCCAAAGGTTCGTTATTCCGGAGGTTCAGTATTCCGAAGGTTCGTTATTCCGAAGATTCGTTATTCCGAAGGCTCGTTATTCCGAAGGCTCGTTATTCCGAAGGTGCGTTATTCCGAAGGCTCGTTTTTCCGAAGGTTCGCAATTCCGAAAATGAAATCGGGTTCGTTATTCCGAAGGTTCGTTATTCCGACGGTTCGTTAGTCCGAAAATGCTCTTTTACCCTTCACGTGTGGAAGAGAATGGGGGAGGGGGATTGCTTAATAATAATACAAAAAGAAAAACAAACTATAATGTTTGATTGGTGTAGCCAAGGGAGGGAGGGGGGGGGGGCATGCGTAATGCAGGCTCTATATTTAAATAAAGACAAAACAAAACTAGAATTTTAGATTTGCGTAGCCACGGGGAAAGAGGAAGGGGGGTGCATGTTTAATGAAATGAAAAGAAAAACAAACTGTAACTTATGATTGACGTTGCCACGGAGGGAGGGGGGGGGGTGGCTTAATACATTATCTGCATTAAACAAAACTATGATTTAAGTCAGACGTATCATAGTTGTAAAGTGGCATAATAAGGTTAAGGAAAAATAATGGGGTTAATTAAGTAGGTTATTCAGGTTGTATGGGGTAGGGACTGGGGGGGGGGGGGGGGGTATCGATTCCCTTATATTATTCCCTTTGTAAAGTAGCATAGTAAGGTTATGGGAAATTAAGATGGTTTATTGAGTAGGTTATTCCGGTTGTATGGGTTATTGATTCCCTTATCGTTGTAAAGTGGCGTAGTAGGGTTAAGGGAAATTAAGGGGTCTAGTCAACTGCCTTTTGGAAGGACGTAATTACATGATGGTATATGCATTATTGTATAAAGTTCATTAGCCCAGTGACCAGAAGTAACCAAATAATTGGTGTTGTGTAGGCATGCAAGGCATGATCATGCCTACAAGTAAATGTTTTGAATGTTTATATAAATTGTTATAATTGAATGAAGTACATTATTGATATTATTGCCTCCTCTTGTCATCTATCAGTGGTTGACACATATCTTTATAACATGTGTATGTTTGAAGACAAAATAAAATCTCAATCGAAATGTAAAATTTAATTGAGTAGGTTATTCTTGATGTGGGTGCTGTTGTAAAATAATATAGTATAGATGGGGGAAGGCGGTTTGCTAACTTATCGTTGTAAAGTGGTATAGGGGGCCATCTACAAAGTACGTACGCAAATTATTGTCCGAAATTGACCTTCCCCCTGTAAGCACTTGTTTATGCATGTGGTTGAATGTATATAGCGTACGCAGATGGTACATTATTTATAGAATATTATATTTGGTATTATAAGACTTTTCAAATACTCGGGCATAAGATTATTTTGAATTTTAAACATGTATACATCAAATTGATAAAATATTCTCTGACGAATTGATTGCCACTTTAATTCAAACAACATCACAGTATGAGGGGTTATATAAAGAGCATGTAAAACGAGTCTAGCATAACGATGTTGTAGTCTTTGCAATTTTAATATAGTATAATATGCACTGAGACCCCATAATCACATTATAATTATCTATGTGTGGCAAGATCAACGTGTTATACAATAGTATCAATATGTTTCGGGGTACAAAATATTGAATTCTTCTAATATAACCAATCGTTCGTGATATTTGTTTACGTATCATATCAACATCTTTGTTCCAACACAGTAAACAATCAATCAGAAGCCCTAGATATCTAAATTCAGTCACCTGATCAACCTTTTCTTGTAAATGAAGTTGTACATATTGGGGAGATTTGTCATGACAAAAGATGGCAGTGTCGTCTGCTTATGCACACATCTTTGCATCATTCCCTAATTTGCACATGTCATTAATATATAAAGATAACAAAAGGCCTGGGCCCCAATAGTGATCCTTGAGGAACCCTTGGATATTGCTCGAAATTCAGATGACACCCCATTAATTGAGACACATTGTTCGAGGCGGGACGAATAGTTAGTAAATGATTTAACATGTTGCTTACGGGAACCGGGTGGGTTGTGTACAAAGTATATGGGGATTTTTAAATCTCGTAGTGAACGGGTTAAGTTCATTATTCTTTATACCATATTTTGATAATGTCATTACAAGGGAATCGTGTGGAACTGAATTAAGCCCCTTTTAAATCCCAGAAGAGCGCTCCTGATACATGTCCATTTTCTGTTTTATATAATAAATAATCATTCACATACATCAATGCACTAGCTGTTGAGTGCTTGGGACGAAACCCAGATTGGTTTGGGCTTAACAAATCATTAATCTTCAAGTACGAATACAATTGAACATGAATCGCCTTTTCAAATATGTTCATAACATGGGATAGTACCAAGATTGGTCTATAGTTAGACAGATTACCTTAAATGACACCCTTTACCTGCTAATCTATACGTTTGTATTAATATTATCTGTGATTTGGTCTATTTTGGCCTATAATCAGTTGTTGTTACCATGGTTATACAAGTACAGGGTTGTGCACACAAAAAAAGAAGTAACAATTCGGTTTGCTGTTAGCTGTCTAGGCTTTTCGGCGTTGTACAAATTGGTTAAGCAATTGAGTTTGCTTTGTTGTAGTACTTTAATGATCTCCAGATGATAAGATATTATGAAAGATGCGTGCCTGCGATCAAGAGGTCGTTCGAATCTAGATACGCTCTGCACATGTGTCCCGCATATTGTGTACTTGCACTTAATCAAGGTAATTAACATGATCTTGAATTAATTCATGGCGCGTTAGTGTACAGCTGACTGAATGCTCCAAGGTGAGTGGAATTAAGTACATTTTAGCGCTTGATTTATGATACATGCAGTTAAACGAATAAAATACAGACACCAGGTTTTCGTGGATTACAGCATGATGGTGGCATATTGATAATATTACAGGAAATGTTGGTTTTGTTTATAACTCGAGGTGAAGGTGTCCCAAGTTTTACGCAATAATTTTGTACACATATCCTTTAATCAATACAAATTATTACACATTTTCAGACACCCTCTACAGCATGGGAAATCGTGCAAAATTGCCCTTTTTGTCGATATTAAATGCTGACTTCCAGGTATTAGAACTTTTTTGGGACGCCACCTTAGATTTGGAGGAGTTCGCAGCAAATCAGTTGAGGTAAACCTCTTAATTATTTGTACAAATTAAGTGGCTGAAAATCGCCCATCCTACCCGCCATCGCACTAAGCAACTATCAACACGTACGCCTGTGTTAATGTGCATTTAGCTATATAACCAGGCAAGGTTCGCAGAGAGAAGGGACATGGTAGGGAGTTCGTAGAGTCAACATTACCGGGGGATTTAAAGAGGTTCTCCATACTGTCCTGTATTGGTAATCATTCCTGCGTTTTTAACGTTGTTACGGGCGAGGAAATAGAGATGGGTTGACAGGTTGAGATGTGGGGTGAAGACAATTTCCCGGGGGTTCATCTACCCCTTCTTTCTTTCTGCTATTTGTGCTTTGCCAATGTTTAGAATGTATACAAAGAATGTACACGGGGTTGTATCAAACACTCGGTGAATGATGAGCAGCTTACTGTGTGATCATCGCCCACCTGTACACTTTTGTATCCAGTGGCAAAGCCTAAATAGTCAGTGGGTAGAAAGAAGTGGGAGAACACACCGGAAATTTCCTTACCCCAAAATCTAAACTCCTCTCTCATTCCCCGCCCATTACAAAGTTACATTAGAACATCAACATACTGTCAAACGCACGATCGAGATCCCATGCAGGACATGTTGGGGAGCTTCTTAAACGTCACCGCAGCAACGTTGCCCCTTTTTACTAACTCCCGACCATGCTTCTCCTCTCGGGCAACATTTGTTTGGATCTGAATGCGCATTAACACAGATATACGTATTGAACACTGTTTGATTGTATGACGGGGAGAACGGCATATTATCCGGCACCGTTTCAGTACGAATTTACACAAATGGGAAGCAGAGATGGTGTCACTACTGATACATTGAAACAAAAACTGCTCGAACAATCTTAGTATCATGTTTCTTTGTAAAGGATTCCCTATCAAGTGAGCCTAGTAAGTACGTTTCTTTATCATGGCAGGTTTTCCGTTCCGTTTTGGGGGCAATCATGTCTACTAAAAAATACCTCGAGTAAATCATGCGCCTGACGATCGCATCCTTGGTATACTGGATAGGGAGGTTGCCTTCGTTGTCTTGCATATCAGGTCTAGCGCCATGCTCCAATAGGTACGAGACCACCTAATCAAAACGTTATTAAGTAACGGAATAAATCAAAATAATGTATACTAAATGAACGTTATATAATGATACAAAACGCAATAATATTGCCGTAAGTGATACAATAGCCTTTTATATATTTTGTATCTACACTATAGTTATTGAATTCAAAGAGAAACATAAATATAAATATTTTGAATAATTGAAAATGAGCAAAGACAAAAAGGCTTTGCCGAGAATGGAACCCGAGACATCCGGATTGCTAGACCAGCGCTCAACCATTGAGCCACACATATCCCTTGATTGGGTAGACTATATAACATACCCAATTATTGTTCTTCTGTTTGTATTGTTAACCTTATTCATCTAAAGAGGACCAACACTCAAATAAAAACACATTCTATACTATACAGAGTGTGTCAAAAAAGGCGGAACCAAACTTCCACCAGCAGTTTCTTATATAACAACTGAAATTATGTTTATCGCAATATTTAATTGCAATATGGTTTAGCTTGTGGTTATTAAATTATTAATATTATCTATGTTAAAATTGGTTTTCCTAGGAACTTTATATCTACTTATCAACACAGTTGTAATTCATTGAAACATTTCCTCTTGTTATTTTATTTGATAATCCTATCGCTCTAATCGTTGCTAAACTAATAAACTGTGTCCGTTATGTACTTAACGCTAAACAACAGTAATACAACATACATAGTGTTGTCCAAAACGTGTTCTAAACATTATGCAACAGACCAATAAGCAGCGTATTTTTCTCAGCACTGAGTGGAATCGCTATGTGAGTCTTCAGCAAGTTGGTGAGGTGTTTCACCATAGTTTCAAATTCAAATTCAAATTCATTTAATGAAAGGGACTAGTCTGAATCTATACAATGGTCGTTCTGATCGGAAAAGATAGGTCGGACACCACTGGGGTCATATGAATACGAAAATCTACAGCACTCTACCGCAAGATACAGAAGGCATCCGCAATCGCATGATAAGGGAGTTCGATACCTTGCGCCAGCAGGTTTTGGGAGTCATGGTGAGGGATGGTTACACGAGCACAAACCTAGCCGGTGCGGACAGACAAGGGGGTCATGTGGATGGATTTTGCGGATAATTATGGACCCTCAATTCTTTTCGAAGTTGAATAAAAATAATGTCAAGCTATGACCAAAGAAACCTCATGAAATATAACTTGACATCGTCGTATGTTTAGTTCTTTGCATTGCATTAATACAAAACTCGTTTAAGGTACGTCGTTTAAATTCATTCATGCATGGCGCTATCACAACATATCTGGAATCAAACTAATGAGTATGAATGTTCCTTTCACATGACATATTGCCATAAACATAATTCTGTTTACTATATGAAATATTGCTGGGGAAAGTTGGCTTCCGCTTTTTGGAAAACACTACGTATGTTTTATTACCGTTGTGTGGCATCCCCAACATTTTTCAAAGGGTTGTGTTATTCGTAAATAATGCAATTCATTACGAAACATTGTGGAAACAACATGGCCTTTGGTTCCATAAGCGTCGAAATTTAGCAAGTGTGTCCATATACGTTTGTAGACAGTAGAACCGCGGAAGATTCGTTCCTTCTCACGAGTTTTCACATTACAGAATTTGACTGACACCTTACTTTTCTGAACTTTCGGTGGAATCTACTTCTAAGCCGATTTCAATCAGGCATTTATGCATGTAATCACATCGAACATAATGTTATTTCTCTGGGGAATGTCTCTAGTTTTGCTTATCGGGATCAACACAAGTTTGAATACAGCATTAGAGTGTTTCTATGCATTTACTTCTGTATGCTCACTCCATGTTTTTATACTCATGCCTTCCTGATTTGTTTTAATGTAAATGTATAATTGTTTGTTCATAGAACTTAACCTTTGAATATGGAAAATAAAAACAAACTAAAGCATATCAATCTCAAAGTATATTATTCCTTACCTGGGAGCTTCCAGATAATTGTCTTGCTTGTTCTGTCTTCCTGTCACAGTTTCTAGTGGCAATATGCAGACAGGTTTGTCCCGTATCTGATGGAAGGTTGGGGTCAGCACCGTGGTCTATCAACGTCTGAACTGTCCTTGTATGCCCCCGTTTCGTCGCGTGGTGAAGAGCAGTATAGTTACATTTGTCACGTTGGTCGAGAAAAGTTGATACCTTTAAAAGCGGTCCATCCCCGAAAGAAATGGAAGGAAAACAGAGTTCAACATTGTTATTGCCGAGGTAAAATACTATTAATGTGCTATGTTATGATATTTAATTATGCACTTGTTGCTAATATTTTTCATAACAAGATGTTAACACTTACGCATACATTGAAGTGTCATTCCGAAAGTAATAAAGATCGCGCATACGCTTTCAGGGGAGAATGTTGTGCAAATGCTGCATCGGGATGGGAGAAAAGGGCGTGCCAATGCCAACACTTTTATGGTGCCGTATTTAAACTTAGGATGTTTTTGTTAGCAGGTTAAAAGCTTGGGCGAAGGTGTATTCTATAGTAAATTTACATCGTATTACCAGTGATTGGCAGATGATGCCACAACCAGGATTTTACTCTTGATAATTATCAAGGGGCACGGCTTAGGCTATGGTCACGAAATGCTTGCGATGAGCTGCGATGTGTCGAGTGATAGGAGGATATTGTCAAACTCAATAGAGCATAACCGCGTTGTACATAACCATGATAACCTTTTCACTGCAGCTCCGTACTTCATATAATTATACAATATAAACCCTTCACAGGTTGACCACACAGTCTCAGATAATAAGTGCAAAGGTGATATGACAGACGTGCGCAAGTAAGCGAGAATGGGTCATGTGATGTGAATGCCTATCCCAATGATAACAAACAAAAGGTCAGTTGAATAATAAGGTGTGTTCTAAGAATGAAATGAAGAAAGACAAACAGAAATACTGGGATTTACAGAAGCTTGCATAAAATATTAAGGATTGAGTATTGTCTACCGAACCGGGAATAGTTGCCATGGACTAGATTTCAATAGGTCAGGTGCAACCATGCAGATGACTGAGAGGACAATACTAAGTAGGCTTTGAAGAGATGCTTCAGTGATCACGAACTTTCCGTCAACGATCATACCAAAATCGTAATATATCGTAATATCGTTAGTGTTGAGACAACACCAGCCAAGTCATCCAAATCCCCCCCCCCCCCCCCGAAATGGCGACGAATATTCTTACATGGTCACGAATGAGACAGCAAACCGCAATAAAGACATACTACACGCATGTGTTTCTTATAACTAGGAGTAAATAATCAAACCACTCACTTGATCGATTCGAGTTAAGTTGATATTCCCTATCATTATTGTAATTCAGAAAGAAACTTGGAAGAAACGTGCGCGCCTTTTTTACCAAAATCGGAAGGTTTATATTCACTCGGTCTAATACCACTTTGTCTAATTTCAGTTCTTCTAACTCCCCTTCGGCTAAACCCATTTTGTCTAATCATCACTATGTCTAATGCCCATTTAGGCAATTGCCGTTTCGTCTAATGACCAAATGGGCCAATTGTCACTTCATCTTCTTGGTTTTGTCTTCGTTTCGTCTAATGATCAGTTCGTCTAATTCTCAAATAGGCTACTCTTCACTTGGTCTATATGCAAGTCGTCTAATTACCGTTTGGTCTATAACCATTTGCAGGCGCGCCGGAAGCAGTTTTGGATTGGGGGGGCAAAACCCCACGGGGGCTCACAATTTGTGTGTGTAGGGGCTCATGCCCAACCACACTCTGGGTTGCCAACTTTGAGCCAGATGTGAGAGTGAGACATTGCGAGGGAGCGACGCGACTGAGCGGGGGGGGGGGGGGGGGGTGTGTGGGGGGGTGGGAGGGGGGTGTCCCCCCTCCCACGGTAGGGAGTTTTTGCATTTTTGGACTTGAAATTATGCAATCTGGTGCATACCTAGATAGGAAAGTCGGCTGTATTTGGGAAAGCGTGATATGATTTGATCGACCAGAAAGTTTTAGTATATTTTTCACGTAGAAAACAAATAATTGACACACTAATAAATATGTACCCTAAAACACACACACAACAACAAACCATATTTATGCAACATTATGTATGATCCAACAATACACAGCCAATAATGAGTCCCGTGGGCGCGAAGCGTCTGAGGGCTGGGGCAGGGAGGGAGGGGGAGGGTTTGGGAGGGGGTATCCCCCTCCCGACGGTAAGAAAGATTTTGCATTTATGGACTTGAAATTGTGCAATCTGGTGCATACCTAGATAGGAAATTCGGGCTTAAGATTAACTGTATCTGGAAAAACGTGTTATGGTTTGATATATTTTTCACGAAGAAAACAAATAATTGACGCACTAATAAATATGCACCCAAACTCACACATAAATATTGAATTTAGTGTCATACACAGTTCCAACATAAACCATATGGGCGCATGTATATGATTCAACAACATGGCCTACAGCCAATAATGAATCCCGAGGGAGCGAAGCGACTGAGGGCTTGGGCAGAGCCAGAGGGGGAGGGTTTGGGAGGGGGTATCCCCCTCCCACGGGGAAGATTTTGCATTTATATACTTGAAATGGTTCAATTTGGTGCACTTCATGCCATACCTGTGAAGGAAATTTAGAATCCGAGTTAAACCAAAAAATAATAAAATGTCTATGCTCTCATTAGATGTTTACAACAAACTAAGATAATCTGTTCGCGCGAAGCGCGCAGCGAAAATTGAAAATGGATGTATAAACTATTTTTTTAACGTTAGCTCATACATTTGATTTTGTCTTTCCCACTTTTTTTTTTTTTTTTTTGGAGGGGTTGGGGGCTTTTTTGGGGGGCAAAATTGCGTTGTGCCCCCCCCCCCCCCCCCCACTTTTTTGGATTGGGGGGGGCGGCCGCCCCCCCTGCCCCCCCCCCCCCCCCACTTCCGGCGCCTATGAGGTCTGCATTTCACTTGATCTAATATCCATTTAGTCTGTTACCATTTCGTATACTACTAATAGGTCTATTTTCCACTCGGTCTACAAGCAGTTCGTCTAATGCCATTTCGTCGAAACACTATTTTGGCTGATGACCTTTTAGTCTAATTATCATTTGGTCTAATGACAAGATGTGGATCGCCCACACTGACCTCTGTGATTGCCCATCGTCTGCATGCCGTATGAAAGTTGCCATAGGGCTGTATATAGCTCTTTGGATATTAGCCACGGCGGTTTCACTAAAATTGGCCGCTATAAACAGGTGACCTTTATGGACCAGTTTATTGAATAACATAGATTACAGTTACACGTTTGTACGGTCACCACCCAAGGGAAAATAGATATGTGGCCTCTATAAACAAGTGAACTTTATAGACGACTTTCATCAAACAGTGTATAGTGACCACCTGAAAAGAAACAAGATAGTGGGCGCTATAATCAGGTACCTTTAAAATAACAGGTTCCATAAAATCGTATATCGTCGAACCTGTGTATAGTGACCATCCAATGTAGACGAGAGGTGTGGGCGCTATAAACAGGTAACATTTATGTCATAATAATATATTTAACCTGTGTAATTCCGTATACACAGCTCCGGAAGCAGTTTGGGATGGGAGAAGGGGGGGGGGGGGTGGGGAAGGACCTAAGGGGGCTCACCATTTTTGTGTAGGGACTCATGTCTAACCCCACTCACAGGGTTGCCAATTTTGAGCCAGAGGTGAGAGTGAGACATTGCGAGGGAGGGAAGTGACTGAGCGGGGGGAAGGTGTGGGAGGGGAGTGTCAGGGAGGTGTGGGAGGGGAGTGTCAGGAAGGTGTGGGAGGGGAGTGTCCCCCCGTATCAACGGTAGGGAGCTTTTGCGTTATTTGACTAGAAATTGTGCAATCTGGTGCATACCTAGACAGGAAATTCGGGCTTAAAATTAACTGTAACTGGGATGGTGTGTAATGATTTGATCGACCATAATGCCACACTAACAAATATGCCAAATTATTTATGATCCAACAACATAGCCTACAGTCAATGATGAGTCCCGAGGCAGCAAAGCGACCGAGGGATTGGGCAGAGCCAGAGGGGGAGGGTTAACACCCCCTCCCCCCCCCCCCCCCCCCCACGGGGAAGATTGTGTATTTATAACCTTAAAACTGCGCAATCTGGTGCATAACTTGATAGGAAATTCGGGCTTGAAATTAACTGTATCTAGGAAATCGTGTCATGATTTGTTCGGCCAGAAATGTTAAATATATTTTCACGAAAAAAACAAATGATTGACAGAAATATGCCACATTAGTATAATCCAACAACATAGCCTACAGCCCATGTTATGAATGATAAGAATGAGTCCCGAGTGAGCGAAGCGACCGAGGGCGGTGGCAGAGCCAGAGGGGGAGGGTTTGGGAGGGGGTATCCCCCTCCCACGGGGAAGATTTTGCATTTATACACTTGAATTGGTGCAATTTGGTGGCATGGTGTTACCCACAGCGCCCTAAAACAAAAACTACACGACCAAAATGACTATTCTTGGTATCATTTGTCATTGGAAAAGACACTCTATCCTATGGATATAATCATTTTGTTTCTTTATTTTTGGAAGTGCCCCGTTCTGTTTTTTGGGGCCACCCTGTATAACACTTGTTATTTATAAGCTGGTCATTTTAACTTGTCTATTTTGGTACGGGTGCATAGGATTAAACATGGCTTAAGACACTTCTTGAACTTTTTTAAAAGTTAGAACTTAGTGGACGATGCAAAATATTACTAACCCTGAATTACAATTATTAAACTTTACACTAACCTAACATTAGACATTTCGACCAAATTGTAATTATACCAAATGGTCATTAGACCATGTGTTCATTAGCCCAAGTCGGTCATTAGCCCAAGTGGGAGTAGCCCAACTGTCTATTAGACCAAACGGGAAGTTGATGAAATGGAGATTAGACCAAGTGATGAATTGCCCATCTGGATATAGTCGAAGTGGGTCTAGCCCAAATTGGTATTAGACGTAGTGATATTAGACGAACTGATAAATAGACGAAGTGATATTAGACGAATCGAATATTAGACAATCTGGTGTTTAGACGATCTGGCAGGTAGACTAAGTGGTGTTGGACCAAGTGGGTATTAGGCAATATGGGTATAGCCCAAATGGATATTTGACGAACTGGATAATACCAAATGGTTGTAGACGAAACGGAATTAGACTATGTGGGTTGAGACGAAGTGGATATTAGACGAAGCGGGGTTAGACCAAGTGGCAGTTTACCAATCGGAAGACCGCCGCAGTATCTGCGCGCAGAGCGTTCTGCTAGTGGTTTCTGTACCCGAAGATTCGGGCGTAAGTCACAGCGGCCGTAACGATTCCCGTACCATAATAATTAGAACCAGATAACATCAGGATATCTACTTTAGATTTTTCACAGATTTCATGTTATTATAGGTGGCCGAGCGGGTAAAGGCGCCCGATTGCTAACCAAAGTGACTATTTTGTTTAACGTGGGTTCGAGTCCCCAACATGGTAGATTTCGTTTGTTCAGCGATAAATCCAAATTGTTCATTTTATAGACCTTCTAGCTATATTATAATTTGATTGGAATCAAAATACCATTGTATTTTTTGTTTAAGCTAACAAATTATACTAATAAAAATTGACAAATATTACAATCAAATCAATACAAAAACAAGTTCCCCGAAAAATACATATGGGGATCAGGGTCATTCTACCAGGTGAAAGAGGGGGGTGGGGTGGCAGCCGCGAATGGTGGTGCCAGGGCAGATAATCATTCTGAATCATGATGCTTGAAATATACAGATGATGGACACAGTATTATGATCTGTCTCATTCACATCATGATATAGACTGAATGATTTAATAGAAACTAAGACTGAGCTATAGGAGTCAGTTTCGGGCTTATTAGTTTACATAATTAGACGTCTAAATGGTAAGTACCAATTTTGCAAGAATTACAAAAGTAACCAGCCCTGCATGATATTGTACATAGCGCCCGATCCAGGCACTTGTTCACTTAAATGGATAGTTAAGTTTTGGTATAGAGGGCGCAACACAAAAAAAAATTTCGTGAGATAATAACAAACTAAGTGTCAAATTTAAAAGAGCATAATATCTTAATGACAGAATAAACTTTATTTAATCAAAATCGGCTCGGAAATGGCTCATATATCCATAAACATAACCATTTGTAATGAGTGTGGGGCCCCACAATTATTAGAGAGTTTGGAACCAGCCGTTTAAATTTGTTTGGTAATGCTTCCTCTTTTAAAAAATGTACAAAACAGGTTTTTAAATAGTTGTTGATTATGTCTCTATCGAATCACTAGTTCAACAAAACATCACATGCACAATATTTTGTTTAAAATGGATAAAACCAATGAGTTTTCAGAGAGTGCCCTCTTAAGTTTTAACGGCTCTTTTTTTAAATGAAATAATTCATTTGTAATTTTGTATTCATTTCGAGCATGGTAATGCAGGTTTTTGTTACTAAAATCAAATTGACCAAAACTGTACTCTCTATACCAAAACTCAACTATTAATACCCGGGACAATTACACAATGATTTCGGACAAATAACCATTCACAAATGGTCTAGATTGGTAGCCCGATTGGGCAACTAATATATGTTCAACAGGGAGACAAAGCATATCTCATTTAGCAGTGGCGTAGCGAGGGTCAAATGATTGGGGGGCACAGCTGCGAGGGAGTGGAGCGACCAAGCCCGATGGCGCGTAGCGCCCGAGGGGGGGGAGGGTGTGAGTGGGGGGTGTCCCCCCCTCCCACGGTAGGGAGCTTTTGCAAATTTTTACTTGAAATAATGCAATTTGGTGCATACCTTGGAAGGAAATTTGATAACACTGAATTGAAGAAATCATTTCCCTCATGATAAAGTATGCACACACAATCAAACCTAAATGTACACACACCAGACTCAAATACTCTCACGCCGTATGCTTATCTAAATTTATTTGGGGGAGGGTGTGGGAGGGGGTTCACCCCCTCCCAATTTTTTTGAAATTTTTGAAATTGGTGTTTAAAATATCACTGTAGAAGTATGGTCATTATTGTCTTTATCATTGTCTTAATCATGGGTGTTAAAATGGTATATAATAGTGAATCTACTCGTTACGTATTTTAAAACGGTAATAGCGAGGAAAGATTAAGCCCGTGAGATGGATCCACGTGATCCTGTATACTATAGAGCCATCGATATAGTCTAGGGCATTGAGCTCCAATGGAACTAAGCAAAAGTGGAGGGGAGACATTGCGAGGAAGCGAAGCGACCGATTGGGGGAGGGTGTGTCCCCCTCCCACAGTAGGGAGCTTTCGTATTTTGGGGGCTGAAATTGTGCGATTTGGTGCACACCTAAGACAGAAATTTCACATAATATAAAGTATATAAGTATGGAACCAAACATACTTAATGACAAAGGAGGGGGACCGAATTTACTAAAAGATATATTATTGCAAATTATTTTATTTTCCGATGATAGTGTGCTATAGACATGATAGATGAGGGTCTAATAAATTTCGTATATATCAGTATTTCAGAATATGCGCGCGAAGCGCTCGGCAAAAACTAAGATTTACAGTCCTTTTCAAACTAAAAAAACAGCTATGCTCGGGTCCCTTGAATTAGTTTCAGTAGGCCTATGCTCAACTGATGCAGATATCGACTCTGGAGAAGATTACTGGTGCTCCTTCAATCATGATCATCAACAATATGCCTAGATTATGCATCATGAATTAATGGAACGGGTGCATTTGGAGTGAAGAAATTAGTAAAAGAAGTTTGTCTTTACCTAGACATTTAGGACTACGTAGTGCAGCTATGCGCCTTTATAGCCTGCATGAAGGCGTCAAAATTATCTATAAAAGCGGGAGGCAGATTCAAGATCCTAAAAGGGCCCTTGGTATGATACACGATTTACCATGTTAGGAAGTTTGTTAGGCCTATACGCGCTCTATGTCTTCTGAAATGCGGTGAGCGTCGATCCTCGCGCACGGGACTGAAAATGTGCATAAGGCGCTATATTGGAAGGATTCTTCAAACTGATATAGGTGCGCTATTGCTAGTACTAGGGAACGATTGTTATGTTCTTGGTTATTATCGTTGATAATGATTATTATCACACATTAAATAAAACGTGATAATAATGAATGATATACATTGTAGACACATTTGGCTTCATGTCGAGTCGTCATTTTTTTTTTTTTTTTTTTTGCCAAACGATTGGGGGGGGGGGGGGGCACGTGCCCCCCCGTGCCCCCCCCCCCGTGCCCCCCCCCCCCCCGTGCCCCCCCCCCCCCGTAGCTACGCCACTGTCATTAAGAATCGAGCAAAATATTTGCTAAGCAGATGAAAGCTATATATCACAATTATGTTTATGATATTTCACATTGGATATTTTAGGGCAAGTAATTTTCTGTCTGGGCAAGTACAATTCGCAATTGTATGATTAAAACAAAAGTTCGTGTAGAGACCTGTTAAATATTACAACATTATGGTTACGATGCAAAAGTAGTCGAGCTCTGAAGAATACTCAATTATTAATATTTATATGTGACCCACCAGCGAAGAAGAATCTTTTCTTTTTTTTTTTATAGAAGAGCGGTTGACATGGTTAAGTGTGTTTGGCTGAGAAGTCTTTAAAGGGACATCCCCTCTTTTGCAAGCCAAATTTCAAAAGTTGCGAGGTTATTTTCTTATATGACAGAACATTTAACATTTAATAGCATGCCTGAACAAAATAGGGCTTGAAATCTCTTTTTTGTGGAGTTATAGACCTAAATCTAATAAACCGCTGTCCAACGGTTAATTGTGATTTATACGTGTATTCACCCGTCATGAAAGTTTGCTCACGGAGTGCCACAGCACTATGCATGGCCCCTATGTGACCCGCGCTAGCTACGTGATCCGCGCACAAATAACAATGGGTAAGCGGTAACTAATCAAAATAACCAAACCTCGCTTAAACTGACTACATGTAATTATATATTCTTCGTTTTTTAAATCTTTTCCCGTGACGTACCTTTACAAATGTCGGCGTCACCATACCTTTATAAGAATAAGTACAATATTGTTGTATGCTAAATCAGTTAAACTCCTTTATTGACCGATATATAAACCCCTCAAAAAAAGTTCGGAAACTCAAGTTTGATCGATCATATCTCTCATATTTATTAATAAGCATATACGAAATTGGTGTCACAATAAAGCCTCATTATATACCTTTCAATCGGTGCATTATGTGTAGTTATTATGCAATTGGGGCGATTGCAGTAGCCCAGATAATAGGGGGAGGCATGAAGTGAAATGTCGCAAAATGGCTGAATGCATTTAATGTACGAGTGCATGACTGTGCTGACCATTTTTTTTTAAGTTCACTTTTTATTGAATACTGCCACCCTTTCCATTCATCAAAATCATTGGAATTTGATGCCCTTTTAAAGGCAATGGTGAGTGTTGGTCAAACTTAACTTTAGTAACCAAAACCTGCACGATTACGGTACAAACTAATAGTTATAACTTCACCATGCTCGAAAAGTATACACAATTACAAACGACAAAGTAAAACCCCTGTTATCATTCAAAAAGAGCCGTTACAACTCGAAGTGTCAAATTAACTCTAGAGTTAGCCAGCGCGAAGCACTAGCGTTCTAGGTCCTATATAATACGGGACTGTAGTGCAGTGCGCGGTAATAGTACGTGTAGTATGTATCGCAACTGGCAACCCCATTCGTTCGCCTTTCGTTCAGAGTCGCGCTAACACACGGAGAGAAGTCCATGAGGCGCATATATCACTGATTGTTTGCGGAATGGAGGGGAAAATCATAATCTTAATCCACCCGATAGTTGGATCACATATCGGAGAGTGAATTGCTGGTAAGTACCGTATCATATGTATAGTTTTAAGCACAATTAGCGTGCACAAAAATATTTGGTTTCAGTTCTTTATTATGAAGACCTAGAACGCTAGTGCCTCGCACTAGCGTTCTCTAAAAAGTGGTACCCGGGCGTCAACCACTTTTATATGATATTTTGAAAGCCAATTCCACAACAATTAGAGCATTTGAATGGGAATTATTATTATTTCCCATGTTTTTTTCGATGATCTTTCATATGGAATTGAAATCAGCCAAATCCGTTACAATTTATGTCGGGGGGGGCACTTTGGAAATTACCAACACTCACCATTGCCTTTAATGGAAATGATCTCTTCATTACGATGGTATATTAATCGTAAGGATTATGCAAATGGGGTGTGTGCAGCGAACCGGAATATGGAGATGGGTCGAATGTGAAATCAAAACAAATACGGAGTTGACACAAAATCAGAGCGTTGCATTTTTTTCGAGCTTTTGGGAGGGTTTTTGGCATTTTAAATGAAATCTTCATGATTCAAATTGATATCAACGGAAAGCCCAATAACTCTTCTGTATGAAAATGTATAATTTATAATGATTTTAGTAAAGGGCGGCTGCAGGGAGATGCATGTGGGGGAGCCTCAAAAGTGACCCATTTCAAAACGCTCTGATTTCAAGGCACAACTGAATGACTGAGTCACTATTCCTGCGTTTTCAATTGAATTCTTCTCATGCATGGCCAACTCATTCAAGTCGCATTACATCCTCCACACACTGGTAAAAGACACCGACAACAAATCAGAGCGTTTGATGAAAAGTGAATAAGTTTGCTCAAATAATACTGATATCAGTTTACATGCATATGACATAAATAGTATAACATTGCTATGACCCGAATGAGTCCATTTTCACACACATACCAGAGTGACATGCAGCTAATGTACAAGACAACGCCATCATCACCGCATGCAATATCTCTTCTATTGTTTTGATCGCAGAGGATTTTGAACATGTTCAAAACCCTGCGATGAGACCTGCGATGAGAACCAGAGATGAGAAGAGAACGCCCGACGCATGCGTTCCTCGTAAAGCTGCGTTCCCACTAGAGCGAATTTTCGCGCGAATTTCCGCGCGAATATTCGCACGAATATTCGCACGGATCAAATTAGTGTTATTTGTATTAGATCGTTCCCACTATGGAGCGGTAATTCGCTCTGTATGGCGAAAATTCGCCAGCGAATTTATAAAATCGCTCTGAGGAGCGATTTTTTGTGCGAATTTTGTTTTTCGACCAATCAGGAACAAGGGTGTGTCCGTGTGGGCGTGGCTAAAATGCTAGAGGATATTTCAAGTGTGTGTCTTCCTCGCTGAAATATGGCGTCGATGAATGTGGTGATAGAAACAGATCCTCGGGAATGACGTCTTCTTTATTTTTCCTCTAGATATTACAATAACCAAGTGAGACAGAACTGAACGTTGGATGATTTTGAGGAAACACATTGTCAACACGGTAAGTGAGTTTTACTTTTTCAAGAGAAAAATCACATTTTCGTCGGTCATGTCAATACTCGCGCGCTAACCCGATCATAACATTGTCTTTTTTGTGTGGCACAGTCCATCAGGATAATCTAGCCCAGCGCTCCGGCGAGACTTTGGAATTAGTGCCCGTAGCGCCCTAGTAAAGGCTTGAAGCCTCACCAGGCAGAGAGGGTTAAACTACAATTTCACAATGCCAGGCTAAACTAGGCCTAGCTAGCAACCTAGGGCCGGCCAGTAGGGGACCACTATCCGTGTGAATGTGGTGCATGAGATTGTATGAGACAATAAGGTTATCTGGTTATGGCTTTAGTTTATAATATTTGGTTCGAAATTTAGCCTTTTAGGACTAGTAGTACTACTGAGTAAGTGGTAGACACGCTACCTTGCCCTTGGGCTTGGCCTTGGTAATTGATAGTAATACATGCCGATGATAGGGCTAGCCTGGGGATAAGACAATACCAAACAATGATAGCGTAACCGTAAGGAACTTACGAACATACTTGTTACTAATCATGCTAATTATTAGTCTAGACTTTTTAGTAACACGTAATTCGTAAAAGTAAACTAAAAGCTGACTAGGTCTAGGACTTGGCCTACATCTACAAAAACTAGAAATTAGAATGTAGATGGGTGACTGGTCTAGTTATGTACCATCTCTAGGGCTAGGCTTGATGATAGTGTGCTCGATCTTGAACCATGTCCATGCACATTTATTAGTAAAGTTCAGTAGATCCGCAGCGCGTTGTGAATCACTTGCATGAATGCAAGTCGTATGCATAAAATATTGCATATAATGCATATAATGAGCTACGACATGGCCCAGTTCCCCTTCTCCCTGTGTGCTCAGAATTAATATTCCGACCATGAATTTGCCACAAATTGTAAGCTTAAACTATAAAGATTGTAATATGGTATTCAACTCGTAAAAATTGATGTTTTAAAATGTGTAAAAATAGGAATAAAAACTTGTGAAAAAAATAAGTTTGAAAAGTAATTTCTTTCGTTAAAAAACACTTTTCATTCTCCGTGTATCCAAAATATTAATTACTTACTACTGTTTACAGATATTGCTCTAGCAGAATATCATACTTTCTGTAAATGTTGTTTTTTCATCCGGTCAGGAACTAGCAAAATACTAGGCGATGCATACGAGACTTCGGCAGATAATTGACATGGTCGATTTGCGATCATTTCGAACCGGGGGATACCACGCCATCTCTTGCTCTGCGTCGATTCTCTATGTACTGCGCGATTATCACGTACAGCGTGCTCTGCATGCAGTTGGCCATGAACGAACACGCACCTGATTTTACTTTCGGGTGCGTAACCCCCGGAATAAACGGCTTTATATTGCCCCACATACGTATTATTGTGTATGTTGTTATCATCGAACATGACTTGAACAAGAAAAAAGTGAAAATACAAATGTGACCTTACACCACAAAACGACCTATAAGTCGGGAAAACTGATTTTGCTGCTTTTCATAAAACATTAAATAGAAGTCGTTACCTTTAAAATGGTATATCATTCGTCATATTTGGACTAAGCAAACCCTCTCAAAATGAACACCAAAGATTTGAAATATGGCTGAAGCATTTTTAAAATAGGGAAGAAACGGGCCATTTAAAAGATCAGTTTCCATTAAAGCGCTGTAATAAGATCATGTATATTGGATGAAAAAATAATATTTAAACATGATTTCCGATGCTCAAAATGTTACAGAAGCTAGATTAAGATATGCTTATTCAGGAAATACCAAAATCCTAAATCTCAGATTTTGAACAAAATTTGACTATTTTAGCTAATAAAAGAAAAACTACCACAGCGACATAACGGTCGTTTTGTGGTGTAAGGTCACAAATAATGTCTTCACTGGGATTGCAGTAACGTTCAATGCATTACAAAGGCTTCTCACGCATGTGAGCAATTAATAATATGTATTATACTTATACTCATAATTTCTAGGTATAGTACTACATACTGCTGAGCATATGTTAATTCAGTTACAGAGTGAAATTTATATTTCAGTTAGGCTACCTAAAAAAATGTACAAAATCATTAGAAGGTGCTATATGGTTGTAAGTGAGGTATCATTTGAAAGAGTAAGACATGTGCTAAATTATGAACTATATGTTGTGGCTATGTAATGTAATTTGCCACCCTATTACGTAACATCTTGTTTCAAAGAAATACATAAGACTTAGTTTTGTAATAGTGAACTTTCTTACAAAACCATTCCAGAAGATTGTTCTTTCCATTTTTTTTTTCAGGATCAGAGGGGTAGATATTCATAATCATTTGGTGTAAATTTCAATTGTTAAAGCTCATTATTTGTTTTATATAATTTATATCATATATTTTTGAACCGGGGTTCAAATTACTCTGTTGTATGTCAGTGAAATTGGTTACTTGGAACTATAATCTCTAATTTTATTTTTGCCATACAGTTAATTGTCATAACCATCATCAACAACATCATTATCATTATCATCAACATCGTTACTGGCATCGTCATCATCACGATCAACATTGTCAACATCTTGATCATTATCAAGTATCAGCATGCATCATCATCGTGCATCATCAACATCACCATCATTATCACCATCACCATCAACATCATCATCATCATCATCACCACCGTCATCGTAACGATAATCACGTCATCATCGACAGCATCATCGTCACGATCGACGCCATCGTCATGATTACCAACATCATCGTCACAATCATCATGTCATCATCATTATCATCATCACCACCGTCATCGTAACGATAATCACGTCATTATCCTCACGATCATCGACATCATCATCGACGTCATCGTCACAATCATCATGTCATCATCCATCGTCCTCCCCACCATCAATGATTCATCACTCATCAGTCATAGTGATCACTTCAAAATAACAATAAATCCTATACCAGTATTCACAAAAAGAAATCAAAGGTTGTGAATGATCATCTTCATTTTCATAGATTGAACTCTAAATTGAGCTACAGAGTTGTGCCATTGTTCTACTAGTCAGAACTTCAACAAAAAAAGAACACACCTTTTTCATATAGATTTACGTGTGAGGAAAACATCTCCTAGCTCGTCAAGAAGTTTGGCCACAAACTAGGTTTTTTCCTATGACATCTATAAAAATGTTCTTGTGTCTGAATATGTAATTCCCCACGCGTTTTAAAGGAATAGTTGTGTACATGCATCAGTAAAAATCCACCATTGCATTTATACAAATTTATCAAGAAGTGAAATGATTGGAACTGGGTCTTTGAAAGAAAACAAGTTATATTTGATACGCTTTCTAAGTTTTCCATTTGTTTTTAATGCTGTTACTCATAATGTGGGTTTACATGAGACTTTACTTAAACAGTATTGGTGACGAGCCTGACAAACATAATTCTGATCATTGGGTGTGAATGAAATATTGATTTGTTGTAGCTTTGTATCCCCTTCCAGTGGAATATTCAACGATGAATATTTTTGTCACTTACCTAAACTACAGATTGTGCAGAACTACAAACAGAACAATGTGTTAAAAATGCATTTATTTAAAACTTAGAAATAAAAGATTTTTCCTGCACAGAAAAATGGATTTTGGTATAGAAATACACTGCAAAGAAAATATTATTAAATTCATTTAAGTTCAATTTGTTTCAACCTCAGCCTCTTTGGTGCACAATAAATAGGTGGCTAAGAAACAGATTGGCATATTTTGTTGATGCATCTTTCTCAGGTGTAATGAGTCTCTCAATTCTTTATGGGAATTCAATCTACAAGTATGAACAATTTACAACTTCAACTAACCTTTAATTAGTGACTGACGAGCTTTCGTTCCCTAATTTAAGGTTAGTTGAAGCTGTAAATTTTTCATATGAATTTCTGTAACCGATGAAAGTTTTTTGTATTAATCTACAATCAGTCTGTTTCTGTAATTCCTGGGTATCCGTTCTTGATAATATTAAACGTGCACCTGTAAAGTGTCAGATATTGCCCTGGTGTGGTGTGGTTGTGGTGTGCAATGGTTGGGTGCATAGGGTGCCTGTGGTGGATGGATATTGGTAAACGTGGGTACTCTAGCAGTGGACGATTACTGGCACGAGTTCGATGTTGTGGATGATGCAGGTTGGCAGCATCAGGTGACTGTGGAGGGTGCAGGTTGGCTGTATCAGGTGGCCATGTTGAATGATGGTCGAGGTGTACAAACTTCACTCTTGGGACCTGATAGTATGAAAAATAAATTTAAAAAATATTTTCAAGATTGTCTTCTTTTGCAGTTTAACCACATATTTGTTTAACAATGTTTATGCATAACTTCTAATTAGAATAGATAAATGATAAATATCATAAAGATATTTCAAATTAAAATGCAATAAAATCATGTTTCATGTACTGAAAACAAATTTGAGAAGAGGCATGGCTGCAAGAACATATTGGATCATTATTTTTTTTCACTGTGGACGTCAATCAAGATTTCTGTGACCCCAAGACTATTACAACATAATCATGAGAATAAGGAACAAAATGTACCTACTTGGGCAACTAGTGATTTCCATAAACCTGTGATGGGCAATGGTTAGGTGCATCAGGTGGATGGTGGATTTGCAAGTTGGAGTTGCGCTGGACGATCGCTGGCAAGAGTTGGATGTCGTGGTGGATGATGCAGGAGGTTGGCAGCATCAGGTGCTTGATGGGTGCAGGTCAGGCACATGGCGATTGGTTCCTTAGGATCAGCTAGCCACTTAATGAATGTCAAACCAAAGCGATCTACATGTGTACATACATGTACCTCTGCAGACTTCTTTGCCCTTGGCTTGATGCGCTGCGTATTCCCTTTCTGATATATGTATGCAAGTCATTCTTTCTATCCTTTACCAATAAGTTTATTTTTTTGCATTGTAAACAGTTTTGTTTGTACAGTTTCTTTGGCACTTTTCTCGTTACCGGTGCAGATAAAATATTATGTGAAGTACGTTTTATCAGGAAGAGTTCCAAATTGTATGCAAGAAAACAATTTCCTTTGGCTGTTGAATAAATCCCATCCAGCGAATAATAATACTAGTCCGAAGAAAAACTGCATATTGAAGAGTTCGCGGAAATGAAGCTGGTCTCTTTCCCAAATTCCAAATTATTTGTTCCTAGTAATGTGCAATACAGACATAGTCAGTTACTAATTATTATAAGTATTGTCCACCATCTCTCATTCTCTGTCCATCATTTAACATTCATAAAGAAAAGGTGTGTACCGTAGCGCCAGGAAAAAATTCACATTGACTTCAGAAGACAAGTTCTGGTTCAAATTCTGAATAACATTGTCTGTCCTCCAAATCACGTACAGTAGAATCCTCAAAGGCAAAGATAATCTCTTCGGAAGATGAAAGTTGAAACAGATGACAGATGGCCAGGCCAGGTTCCAATCCAAGGAATCCCTGTTTAGATTAGAAAGGGAAAAAAGGTTACTATACTATTACTAAAATACTATTCTACTAACTAAAAATAGAATAAATAAATATTGAAAATGAAAATAAACTCACGATTTTATCTGTTCCAACAAGAATCGAGGAATACAAATTAGGTTCAGATCTACAACTTACCCTCATCTAAATGCTGAACAGTCGTTGATGATTAGTAATTGCAAATAGAACTACAAATACAAATTACAATGCATTCCGCTTCCACTCCCACACGAATTTGAGCATATGGGACTGAGCAAGTAGAAAACCATCGCTGGCGACCTCTCGGGCTACGGAAGAATTCCCGGCTTTACCACGGTAACCATGGTTATTTCCCGCGGTTTCGAGTCAAGTTCCTCACAACTTCCGGTAAAACATCGCTAGTTAGTGAGATTTCAGCCGATTTCAGTTGCCTTTTATTCACCGAAAACACACATGTATCCCACCATTTTTCACATTATACGGTCAACCAGATAATCAACGACTCATATCTTGCAAAATCTAGCTGAAACATTGTTTCATCCGGTCAGGAACTAGCAAAGAAGAAGACTATGTCCAAAACCTCTATCGTAAGGACGAAAAAAATCACTTTTTATTGATGACAAAAAACATGTCAAAAATTAAACAAAATATGGCAAAATTGGTATCAAACGAAAGCTAATAATGTCAAGATTGACTTACCGAGACATATCGCCATATTGAGTAAACATGTAGCCAAATAGAGAGGGCGACAAACGATGCTGTCAAATCACTTTGTTGATCGCATCCACCGAGCGAGTTGGAAGCTCTATCGGTAGACTTGAATACAAAAATTCGTTTAGCCTCATTAAAACACGCTATGCGCTCAGACTGAGTTGGTCCAGTTTAGTTTACTATATTACTAGGCGGCCAGGGCCTCTAATTTCTTCCCATGTTAAAAGTAAATATAACTAAGCCAAGGTTAAAGGAAGCTAGATATAAGATAGGCTAGGGCTAGAAACTAGAAGTAAGTCATTAGTAAAATAGTAGAGCCAAGTATGAGTTTGGATGGGATTTAGAATTTTAGTTTAAAATTTAATATTTTAAATTAATAATGCAAGGGATCGGTCATGACTGGGCTGTGCCAAACAATGCGACATTCACTAGTACAACTAGTCTACTCTAGTCTAGATGTAGTCGTACAGACGTATACAGATCCTGGGACGTAGATCTAGCTAGAAGAGCGACTCTATGCCCCGCCCCTACTTTACTGTCCTAGACTAGACTAGAGTCTATGAGAATGTTTCTTTACTATAAAACAATAGGCTAGTAGAAGTAGTATACTTAGTACTAGTACTAGTAATCGTCATGAGTTAAAGGTATAAACTAGGTCTATACTGTGGGCCTAACCCCTAGATTACATTAGGCCTATATCAAAATCGTATTATTTTCGGTGTAGACTATGTCGATTCCTAAGACTAGAGCCAAGCCTAGATAGAACGACCACATTTTACAAATTACACATATCGTTATTGACAATACAGGGTGGCCCAAAAAAAACGGAACGGGGCACTTCCCAAAACATAGTAACAAATGTATTATGTCCATCGGATGGAGTGTCTTTTCAAATGAACAACGATACCAAGAACAGTCAATTTGGTCGTGTAGTTTTTGTTTTAGGGCGCTGTGAGTGACACCATGTCAGGTTCTCTTTTTTGTCAATTTGTATTGAGCCAGCGCTTGATGAATCGCACTGACCGCCGTTCATATCGTTGAGCATCGCGCACTATTGTTAGTGTGCACTCAGCCGCGCGCCGAGAGAATGGACATGGTCGCTGAATGGTATTACGGGCAAGGAGTGCGGTTAAACAGGCATTGACTAGGTCGAAATCGACATAAATCGGCACCTGACATGGTCTCACTCACTGCGTCCTTAAACAAAAACGACCTGACCAAAATTACTGTTCTTGGTATCGTTTTTCATTGGAAAGGACACCCTATCCGATGAACATAAACATTCTGTTATTATATTTTGGGAAGTGCCCCGTTCCGTTTTTTTTGGGCCACCCTGTATACTGTCTAGCACTCGGAACAGGCTACGGTGCATTTGTAAATTATGCGCATGATTACTGTGCATGTTCTAAATATAGATACAGATACACTTTTACGTGTGTGATGGTGATCAGCTAATTGATCAGCTGTTTCGGATGCAGTACACGGACAATATAATGCAGTACAGTGTATTTACCATTTGTTTCATCAATTGTAGTATACATTAGCCCTTACAATAATATGGCTAATT
Source organism: Echinarachnius parma (assembly GCA_037951105.1). Taxonomy (NCBI): domain Eukaryota; kingdom Metazoa; phylum Echinodermata; class Echinoidea; order Clypeasteroida; family Echinarachniidae; genus Echinarachnius; species Echinarachnius parma. The sequence continues at coordinate 84,956 of JBAMJV010000874.1, read as the reverse complement.
ACAGTTTGGTTCCCTTGGTTTGGTTGCTGACACTGTCTCTAAAAATATGGTTCGACGTGTTGATTGGTGGTCGTCTTTTTAATAATTGTAATACTAGGCTATGTATACAACAATAATTGTTGACCAATCAACCGCGGCACTTTGTGTTCAGTGCTTTATTAATTTTTATTTTTATTTATTTATTTTTTTTTTGGGGGGGGGGGGGTGGGGGGGAGGGGGGGCGGAGGGCCGGGGTATTATGTTACAATATATACCTTAATTGGTCATCAAGCATATAAAGTAAAGATGCAGATACATTTATAATCTGAATAATTTGCGTAGCATGGTCTGACTTGGGATGGGGAACACATGCATTACATGATAATTGTGCTTTCTTCTTCACAGATTGACCCTTTTTCTTGTTGTTGCGTGTGTGTGTGTGTTTGATTGTTTGGGGGGGGGGGGGGGGGTAGGGGCTCTCTGAACTACGACACTGCTCAGAATTGGTAATTTGCTTGTGACCACCATGAATATATAAATACATTTGTATGATTTGGTTGCCTGATTGAAACAAAATAAACATGAGGTCAATAAAATGTACTGATGCTTGTCAGTATTGCCACATTAAATCATAAAACTCTTATTTATCATGAATGTTTCCATACATACATACTATCCATTCTACATAACAAATGTTTGTTTAGATTGTTATTTTGAGTTGTGATGTCATAATTATGAAAATGGCATTATTTGTTTATAAATATTCCATATTTAGATTAATTTGTCAAATGAGTGCTTGTAATAAGATTATAACATGACAAATTAAACTTGCTATTTGTTTAATCCAATCTCATTTCAGGATTGAAACCAACCAAGCAGAAGTCTCATAAGATACAGACAGGGTTCATGACAGTCCAGCGAAGTAGGGATATTGTTCTGTAAGTTATTAAGCTTTTTTTATAGGAAACATAGAACAATGAATTGGCATATATTATTTACAAAGCAAAAGAGAGAAATACAATTCGTATGTGCAGCACATCATGGCCATTTATGTCATCATACTGAAAAAGAATATTTCGGACAAATTTTTACCCAGCTCATATTTTCTCTCTTTGTATATTCACAAAATGTATACAAGAGTATGACAGAGTGAATAGTGTTCTTTATGTTGGTCTTGGATTGAGTTATGATAATCGTAATAGGTTATAAAAGGGAAATGGGTAAGTGTTCCACATTTGAGATAAAATGTACAACTTTTACAGTGTAATGGGGAGTATGCAGTTTTAGAAATCCGTTCGACTTTATCTCAAAAGAAAAGCTAAGGCTTTCAATCTGTCCATTTATTTGCTTCAAACATGTAGAAATTGTGTTTTATCTTTCATTTCAATTTTCAGTTTTATATTTGAGTCAGATCATGGTATTTTAAAATGAGTTTCTGTATCAATGATCAAGTGCGTGTAATTAATTTAAGATACCAGTCAAATTGAATTATTTATTAAATCATTGTAATTTGAGTAATGTCCTCAGCCTGGGATGATATAAACAGTATGAAGCTTTTATGACTAAATTACTATCAAGCAATCCTTCTTGAATATTTATTTTCTATTTTCTATCTTTGAATTTAATCAATCTGAAAAACGTTGTTAAACATAAGTCTGTTCAAATGATTTGTATCTTGTATTATCATTTTACAGGTACAGGAACAAGAACCATGCAACCGAGGTGAATGACAACTTAAAGGAGAAAGTGATTCCGAAAAGCCCTATTTGGCCCAGAGCATATCATATCTTCATCACAAACTATAAGAGGAATAGACATAAATAAGGGGGTGGGATGGGGGCGGGGGGGGGGGGGGGGGGGTGTTAGGTGATTCTGAGTACTGGAAACATAAAATGCAAGGAATGAAATTATTAATTTGATTTTCCAGAGCATGTCAGTTGTCACATATGTATTGGATATCCCTTCCAAAAGTGTTATACAAACATTTTAGTTTATAATGATCTATGAAGAGACCAACATGGCTAGCTACAGGAGAAGGTCCTAGCTGGCCCCAAAATCACTCCCCATAATAATATCATGCTTGATGGAAAAAGCGGTGTACTTTCCAAGGTAAATCTATTAGTATAATCGGTCCTAATGATTATTTTGTAATATAAATATATTAATTATATTGCGCCAAATAAATTGAAGATTTACGTTAGTTACGGCTCGCTATTTTTATAATTAATATGAATTCGTTTGGAGGAGGTTTTTCCTCTTTTTTGCTTGTCAGGTAAAAACCTGTGGCGTCTTCATCCCCCCCCCCCCCTGCCCTTATTCAACTTGACTATGTGAATATTTGCAAAACTTCTGACAGAAAATTTGATTTACCGGTATTTGTATTGGTCGCCATCACAGTATCCTATTCGGCTGTCTATTTACATGATAATTACAAGGTTTGATTAAGTGACAAGTTCCTTCTTTATTCAAACACAATTGACGTATCTTTGAGTTCATATAATGTACAATACAGAGCTAAATGTCATGGATGCTAGTCCTGAACATGCTGAATTCATTGTCTTCAACCTCCAAGTATAATGCAAATTGATCAATTTCTTGGAAATTTCGAGTAAGATCAGATGAAATGACTGGCGACTTTAAGATAATGTTTTCAGTATTATCCAGGATTCATATTTTTTTCTTACATTATATTTTCGGTCCATTTTGTCTAAATAATTAATTTTAACAAATCATAAATTCATGTGTATTAGGTTTTCATGTTTTCATTATTTAAAGGGTGATTGAATTAAAAATGCATGTTGACTTCGGTTGATCTATAATAATGAATTCATCACATATCTGTTGACTATTTGATGTAAATTTATGTCAGATTTTTCTATTATTTTTATACTACCTGCTAAGATCCACCCATAAAACCCCTCTATCATTGACTTCTCTGACGATCAGCTAGATAAACATAAACAAAAGATATGTTCTCATCCACCGACTACCTTATCATTGCTTATTGCATTAGCATTGGATGTTTTCATTGAAACCCTTCTTTTCATGGTGAGTGGGCATTGTATAAAACATGCAGTCCAATTGTAAAACAGGTGGTCAGTGGACATACCAATGTCTTTTGTTCATCTAGCTGACTGATGGTTGAATGGTATTTGATGTCACATAAGTCAATAGCTTATGACAGGATTTTTTAGTGGTGAAGCTTAGCAGGTAGAAAAAAGTAATAGAAAAAATAATATTAAAAATATGACAAACATGTACATCAAATAGTCAACAGATATGTGATGTATTCATTATTATAGATCAAACAAAGTCAACATGCGTGTTTTAATTTAGTCACCCATGTTGCATTAAGTAAAATTGTTTTTGTATAGCTATAATTACTTGTACAATTTGTAGTTGTACGTGTAATTCAGATTACCTTGATGTGTTACTGTGTTCATTGATAACATTGGGCATCTCCCCTTCCCCTATAAATAATATCCTCTCTCTTTAGACTACCCTTTATCATGTTTATTTTTAGTTCTGTTCTTTTGTATCATTATGCAAGGCAACACTACTAGCGTTCAGCTTATGTATGAAATTGATTGTTGCGAGACGTATAATAAATAAATAAATAATTTACATTTTATGCACATATTGACAGGCATTTCAATGTAATATACAGAGTGGTAGAGGTAAACATACTGTATCAAGTTTATATCATTCCTTTACTTTTCATTGCAGACATTGTTCTAAGCTCATAAATGTTTTTTGTTTTATCCCAAGAAATGTAAATGTTTTGTAAAATATGATAACGCACTATATACGGAATAACTCGAATGCTATCAATAATTACACACGTTGTAAAATACAGTTGTGCAGATATACAAGCATCGATGAAATAATATGAACCGACCCCATAAATGTATTTGGATTAATTTTACATGTCACTATTTTTATATTCTTTTTTGTTTTCTTACTGCAAACTATAACATACAGAACCAAATTATAATAAACATTATTGTGATGTTCTCCATAATTATGACTTGAAACAACTTGTTGATGAGTGGTAATTAATGATTGTTTATGTTTTATTTATGAAACTGATTAATTGTCATATGTATTCGGGGTACAGGGGGGTACATTATGGTCTTCCAAATTGATCGCATTATACAGGGTGGCCCCCCAAAACGGAACGGGGTACTCGCCATAATAAAGAAACATGATGACTTACGTTCACGGGATAATTCATCTTTTTAAAAGAAAAATGCTATGAAGAAGACTAATGCCCGGCGCAGACAGAGCCGACTCGACCCGATCCGACTGGTTTTCAGCCTGATTTACTCAGTATGCGCTGCCTCAGGACTCCGGTTTTTCCAGTCAAGTGCCAGTCAGAGGTCATTCGAGGCCGATTCAACATGCTGGATCGGCTCTCACTGAGCGAAACTGACTCTAGCTTGACTGAAACCCAGTCGGATCGGGTCGAGTCGGCTCTGTCTGCGCCGGGCTTAAATGTGGTCAAGTAGTATTTATTTTAGGATGTAAATATTTTGTTTCGTTTTGGGGGCCACTCTGTATTCACCATCGATATATCGATGGTATGCACCAGGAAATACATATTGCAAATGCCCTATGATGTGTACTGTTTGGGTCTTTGTGTGTGCATGTTTGTGTGTGTGTGTGTGCGTGCGTGTGTTTGCGTGTTTATGTTATGTACTTGTGTATGCGTGCGAATAATTATGATTGGGTATAATAAACATCTAGTGTTCATGTTACACTAAATGTTATAGACAAAACTCATGTATGGCTATAAATGGGAATTATACCGGTTTTATTGCGAAATTTGCATTCCGTTGTTACGTTTGTTTATTTTGGACATGATCTGCCCTTCGTAACTTATATTGTCCCATCGCAGCACATCGCAACCCATCGCAAGCATCGTTTGACCATAGCCTTAGCAAAATGAAGAACAATTATTGGTAGATGTAAACCCCTTGATATGTTGGTTAAAAAACACGTCACAAAAAGGTCCGCAATTCAAGTTCGAACGTTTATCTCTCTCGTGTCCCTATATTATCTTACATGAATGCGAACCTTTGGAAAGCCTGTTTATTTACCGTTTATATTGATGCCCAATTTGTAATTGTAATGTAATTAATGATTATGCACTACACCATCCATAGAACAGCTTATCGCCTAGTAAATTGACATCCACAATAACATTGTATTTGTACAACAATTGGCTTTTGTTATAGCTCCATATTTACGTCCACTGCACATAATAATTTTAAATGATGCATCACTGCAATTACTAGGCTTGCCAATTATACCAGGATCGAGTAGGAAAACTGAATAACACTATAGAAATCAATACACGAACTTGAATTGCGGAAAGTTTGGTAAGGTGATAAGTTTTCAAATATTGGATGTGTACACTTATACAAATACAAGGTACTCAACATGCTTTTTCATGTCATGGAACCTTTAAGGTCACAAATGTAGTTATCGCATCTAATACACACCTTCCCTGCATCACTCCTATCGATTTCAAAATGTCTAATGAGGAGCTCGACGGTTCGGAGGTCACCTATTCCTGCAGCATAATGAAGCGCAGTCCATCCTTTGCTGTCTTTCGTGTTGAGATGACATTTCGCTTTTAACAAAATCGCAACAGCTTCTGAATTACCCGTCGATGAAGATATGTGTAAAGCGGTCACCCCGTAGTTGTCCTGTTTATTGACATCGCTTCCATTGGACACCAAATACTCTATTGTATCCAAATGGCAATGTCTACAAGCCAGATGAAGAGCAGTTTCTCCATGCATATCTACCTCGTGCACACTAGCTCCTTTATTCACTAGATACATGACAGTATCAAGGTGATTATTCATTGATGCCCAGTGAAGGGAAGATAACTGATCTTTCCCCCCTTTTTTTGTAATGCTTGCACCCTTGCTGACCAGATATTTGACAACATCATGTTGACCATTCTCTGACGCTTTGTGCAGCGCCGTGATCCCATTACTTCCCTCCTCGTCCACCCAGGCTCCCTTGCCCAGGAAGTAATCTACAGCTGCTAGGTATCCGTCTTTTGCTACGAGGTGGAGAGCTGTGAGCTCGGGATTATCTTTGTCAGGCAAACCAGCCTCGTGAAATATTAAATATTTAACTATTTCGAATTGATCATGTGACATTGCTACATGGAGGCATGTTTCTCCAATATCATTTTTTGCATGTGGGGCTGTCGACCCACTGTTGCTTCTCGTGTTGGGATTAGCCCCCTTGTGGGGATAGCTCGATTCATCGATATGTCCATTCATTGATGCTTCATGCAGAGCTGTACTATCATCATGGTTTCCCTTTTCCACACCAGCTCCGTGACCTATGAGGTATTTTACGATGTTAAGATGACCATTAGCCGAAGAAACATGAAGGGCTGTCCATCCATCATTGTTTTCTTTATTCACATCTGCTCCTCGACTAACCAAATATTCTACAGTGTTCAGGTGACCATTTTCTGATGCTGCATGTAGGGCTGTCCTTCCATTGTCTTTTCCCTTGTTTACATCTACCCCTTGATTTGACAGAAATTTCACTGTATCAAGATGACCAAAATGTGATGATAACTGCAAAATTGTCCATCCATCACATGCTTCATCTTCCACATTCGCTCCTTCATTTGTCAGATATTCCACTATATGGAGATGACCATAACATGATGCTGAATGAAGAGCTGTCCATCCAGTATTCGTTTTCTTGTTCACATCAGCTCCTTGACGTATCAGAAATCTCGCAATATCGAAATGGCCATTCTGTGATGCCAGATGCAGGGCTGTATAACCATCATTGTCTGCCACAGTCACGTCTGCTTTCTGACTTATCAGGTATTCCACTATGTCGAGGTGATCGTTCGCTGAGGCTAAATGAAGAGCTGTCCATCCAATATCATCTGTCTTGTTCACATCTGCCCCTTGGATTACCAGATATGTCACTATATCAAGATGACCACCATGAGATGCTTCGTGCAGTACTGTACACCTATTATCATCTCCCTCGTTAATAACGGCTCCTTGACTTACAAGATATTTCACGACATCGACATGACCATTCCACGATGCTGCAAGAAGGGCTGTCCATCCATTATGACGACACTCGTTTACATCAACAACTTCATTTATCAAATATTTCACTTCATCGAGATGACCATTATATGACGCTGCATATAAATCTGTCAATCCGCTATTATGCCCCTCGTTTACATCATCACCCTTACTTATCAGATATCCCATTGCATTGGTTTGACTATTATGTGTTGCGACACATGGAGGTGTAGATCTAGCATAATTTCCATTCTCCGTATAAGCACCCTGCGCTTTTATAAACTGTGCTGTTTCGATATGGTCTTTCTGTAATGCTAAATGAAAAGGTGTCCATCCATCTTTCGTTTCATTGTTCACATTTGACCCTTGATGTATCAGGTACTTCACTGTATCGAGATGACCATAGTATGATGCCTCATGCAAACCTGTCCATCCATCTTCATCTTCCTTTTTCACATCCGCCCCTTCACTTGTCAGATATTTAATGGTATCAAGGTAACCATTCCCTGATGCTAAATGCAAAGATGACACTCCATTAATAGCGTCCTTGTTCACATTAGCCTCATGTTTCACCAGACATTTCACTGTATCGAGATGACCATTATGTGAGGCCACGTGGAGAGCTATCCATCCGTCATGATCGGCCTTGTTTACATCAGCCCCTAGACTTATCAGACATTGCACTGTATCGTGATGACCGTTCCATGATGATAAAAACAGTGCTGTCCATCCTTCATTTGTCTGTTTGTTCATATCAGCCCCTTGCACTTTCAGATATTTTACTATATCCGTATAACCATTTTGTGCTGCGGCATGTAAAACCGTCCATCCATTGTTGCTTTCTGCGTTTACATCACCTCCTTCACATATCATATATTCTAAGATATCGAGATTACCATTCTGTGAAGCTACATGAAGGGCTGTCCATCCATCATTGTTTTCCTTATTCACATCTGCTCCTCGACTTACCAGATATTCTACAGTGTTCAGGTGACCAGTTTCTGATGCTGCATGTAGGGCTGTCCATCCATTGTTGCTTCTCGTGTTGGGATTAGCCCCCTTGTGGGGATAGCGCGATTCATCGATATGTCCATTCATTGATGATTCATGCAGAGCTGTACTATCATCATGGTTTCCCTTTTCCACACCAGCTCCGTGACCTATGAGGTATTTTACGATGTTAAGATGACCATTAGCCGAAGAAACATGAAGGGCTGTCCATCCATCATTGTTTTCCTTATTCACATCTGCTCCTCGACTAACCAAATATTCTACAGTGTTCAGGTGACCATTTTCTGATGCTGCATGTAGGGCTGTCCTTCCATTGTCCTTTTCCTTGTTTACATCTGCCCCTTGATTTGACAGGAATTTCACTGTATCAAGATGACCAATTTGTGATGATAACTGCAAACTTGTCCATCCATCACATGCTTCCTCTTCCACATTCGCTCCTTCATTTGTCAGATATTCCACTATATGGAGATGACCATAGTATGATGCTGAATGAAGAGCTGTCCATCCAGTATTCGTTTTCTTGTCCACATCAGCTCCTTGACGTATCAGAAATCTCGCAATATCGAAATGGCCATTCTGTGATGCCAGATGCAGGGCTGTATAACCATCATTGTCTGTCACAGTCACGTCTGCTTTCTGATTTATCAGGAATTCTACTATGTCGAGGTGATCGTTCGCTGAGGCAGAATGAAGAGCTGTCCATCCAATATCATTTTCTCTGTTCACATCTACTCCTTGACCTATCAGATAGTTCACGATAGTGAGATGACCATTCTTTGATGATGCATGCAGGGCTGTACAACCTTCATCATCTGTCTTGTTCACATCCGCCCCTTCACTTGTCAGATATTTAATGGTATCAAGGTAACCATTCCCTGATGCTAAATGCAAAGATGACACTCCATTAATAGCGTCCTTGTTCACATTAGCCTCATGTTTCACCAGACATTTCACTGTATCGAGATGACCATTATGTGAGGCCACGTGTAGAGCTATCCATCCGTCATGATCGGCCTTGTTTACATCAGCCCCTAGACTTATCAGACATTGCACTGTATCGTGATGACCGTTCCATGATGATAAAAACAGTGCTGTCCATCCTTCATTTGTCTGTTTGTTCATATCAGCCCCTTGCACTTTCAGATATTTTACTATATCCGTATAACCATTTTGTGCTGCGGCATGCAAAACCGTCCATCCATTGTTGCTTTCTGCGTTTACATCACCTCCTTCACATATCATATATTCTAAGATATCGAGATTACCATTCTGTGAAGCTACATGAAGGGCTGTCCATCCATTGTTGCTTCTCGTGTTGGGATTAGCCCCTTTGTGGGGATAGCTCGATTCATCGATATGTCCATTCATTGATGCTTCATGCAGAGCTGTACTATCATCATGGTTTCCCTTTTCCACACCAGCTCCGTGACCTATGAGGTATTTTACGATGTTAAGATGACCATTAGCCGAAGAAACATGAAGGGCTGTCCATCCATCATTGTTTTCCTTATTCACATCTGCTCCTCGACTAACCAAATATTCTACAGTGTTCAGGTGACCATTTTCTGATGCTGCATGTAGGGCTGTCCTTCCATTGTCCTTTTCCTTGTTTACATCTGCCCCTTGATTTGACAGGAATTTCACTGTATCAAGATGACCAAAATGTGATGATAACTGCAAACTTGTCCATCCATCACATGCTTCCTCTTCCACATTCGCTCCTTCATTTGTCAGATATTCCACTGTATGGAGATGACCATAGTATGATGCTGAATGAAGAGCTGTCCATCCAGTATTCGTTTTCTTGTCCACATCAGCTCCTTGACGTATCAGAAATCTCGCAATATCGAAATGGCCATTCTGTGATGCCAGATGCAGGGCTGTATAACCATCATTGTCTGCCACAGTCACGTCTGCTTTCTGATTTATCAGGAATTCCACTATGTCGAGGTGATCGTTCGCTGAGGCAGAATGAAGAGCTGTCCATCCAATATCATTTTCTCTGTTCACATCTACTCCTTGACCTATCAGATAGTTCACGATAGTGAGATGCCCATTCTGTGATGCGGTATGCAGTGCCGTCCACCCATTCTCATCACCCTTGTTCACATCCGCATTATGCTTTAGTAGACATTTCACTGTATCAAGATGACCATTCCCTGATGCTAATTGCAATGCTGTCCGTCCCTCGTTATTTCCCTTGTTCACATCAGCCTCGTGATTTATCAGATATACCACAGTATCGAAATGCCCATTCTGTGATGCGGTATGCAGCGCCGTCCACCCATTCTCATCCCCCTTGTTCACATCCGCCTGATGTTTTAGTAGAAATTTCACTGTATCAAGATGACCAAGCCCTGATGCTAATTGCAATGCTGTCCGTCCCTCGTTATTTCCCTTGTTCACATCAGCCTCGTGCTTTATCAGATATTTCACTGTATCGGAATACCCATTCTGTGATGCGGTATGCAGCGCCGTCCACCCATTCTCATCACCATTGTTCACATCCGCCTTATGCTTTAGTAGACATTTCACTGTATCAAGATGACCAATCCCTGATGCTAATTGCAATGCTGTCCGTCCCTCGTTATTTCTCTTGTTCACATCAGCCTCGTGCTTTATCAGATATTTCACTGTATCGGAATGCCCATTCTGTGATGCGGTATGCAGCGCCGTCCACCCATTCTCATCACCCTTGTTCACATCCGTTTCATGCTTTAGTAGACATTTCACTGTATCAAGATGACCAATCCCTGATGCTAATTGCAATGCTGTCCGTCCCTCGTTATCTCCCTTGTTCACATCTTTCCCATGACTGATGAAATAATTCACTGCTTTGAAATTCCCTCCTTTTGCTGCATCAGTAAGTGAATCAAATCTTAATTCATCGTCGGAATGAAGTTTAAGTGACGCTTTTAACTTCTTCATTTTCTCACACGAGAAAATAGGTTAACCATAAAAAAGAGTCGGCAGGTACATCACATAATATTATTCAGTTATCCAGCATAAAATGTTCGTTTACAGAAGAGAGATAAATAAATCCCAGGGGGAAAAAAATCTGACATCCATCATCAAAAGAAAGATTTCATAACTGGCAATTATTATAATATTGTTTATATGTGCGGTTTTAATCATAGGTTACAATCATTCTTTTGTTTTCCTTCGTACATGATGATATGTGGAGATTTTTACCACGCCATACATCCAATTGTGTCACAAATTTGGAAGCAAAAGCATTGTTCATTTCTCTCCATCTTTCACTTTCGTTCTCTTTATATGATTTGTTTAATCATATTTTGCTTATTCTGGTGTAAGCGTGTTAACAAACTTGAGGTAATATGTTCTTTCTTTTTTTTTTGGGGGGGTGGAAGCTTTTCTCCTCCTGCATGTAGTACATTTCAAAATGTATTTTCCCTTGTTTTCTTCGCAGTTCGCCTTTGTGCTTAAAGATACAGTTTTCTATCAACTCATACAAGTACTAACAAACAGGTCCTGGGAGCAATCAATTACATCAGTTTCGAAGTAAAAGTACTGACATGTCAAAAGTGAGTTTAGAAACTGTTATCCAGTAACAGGTATTGGTGTCCACTGAAGAAAACGATGCGCTAGAAAATGTTGACGACCGAATGCTTACAAACTCACAAGTGGACCATCACAGATCTGAGAGATAAAATGAAATAAGCAAAGAAACGTGTCATGTTATTTTAATCAAAATGGCAATCAATTCATCAGAGAATATGTTATCAAATTGTCGTATACATCTTTACAATTCAAAATAGTCTCGTGCCGGAGTACTTATGTCTTATAATACCAGAAAAAAATGGTATATAATATTAGATATAAGTCTCATCCATTAAAATGCCACGAACTGATTATTATAAACGTCCTTGAATTTACTGATTCATCTATTTGGAATAGACTACCCCCTATTTAACCACAATGAATTATTTGTACTTATTTAAAAAGCAGCTCGAAATTCTCAGCTAATCTAACACAATCTTAAATATTGATCTCCTAATTTGATATCATGTAGTTATATTTGTTAATTTGAATGTTTATTTGTATATTCTATGTTTGTAGTTATATTTCTTTCGAACTTTTACATAATTATAGATATATATTTGTTTGTATTGAACTCTGATTTATAACTAATAGCTATGTGTAGACAGAAATATCCGTCTCTTCATAGGGTTTACTTATATCGGATTTGATTACTCTACCCCATTCTGAGACGGAAATATACTAAATGAAATATGGACATGTGCGTGTACAGATGCCAAATAATTATACATGTGCATATACAGCTAGGCACAATATATGCGACCAGACATTCAAAATGGCCGACAACCTGTCTAATGCGACCACCTGTCCATAGCGACCGCTTTTCGCCGGTCCCTTGAGTGGTCGCTATAGACAGGTTTGACTGTACTTGAATTTGAATATCACACTCCCCCCATTCATCCTTCAATGCACATGCAGTGAAAGGAGGCGCCCACTTTCATTGTCAATGAAAGAACAGAAAGCACAGTTTTGTGTTGTTCGTGTAAACCTTTGACCTTTGACTAAAAAAACAAAAATATCCCCAAAATATTTACCATATAGTTTCCTTAGACAATTTAGAGAATACATATGCATTGAAGTACAAGTTTTACTATTTAAAGCCCGACTTCCAAGTTCCAACTTGTTATGCTTGTTTTAATGCGATAAATAATTAATAACATATTCGCTAGATTCAAATATAACACAGTTTGCCGTTTTGTCATTTGTAATATTCGATGAGTGTATCAACGTCTGAAATGAAACAATAAACTAATAAGTAAAAAGAATGTGTAAACCATAATAATTACATGTAACTCTGCATAACTACACACCTAACGCACCAACCCGTAAGCTAAGTAATATCTTTACTTATTCTGTAAATTGTAGGACCGTATTCATTTAAAAGATGCATTATACCGTACCCGTAGTATCGGTAGGACTGCTAGGATAATGATCATAATTGATGCTACGGGCATGTCATCATAATCATCATCCTCCTCCTCAACATCATCATCATCATCATCATCATCATCATCATCGTCGTCGTGGTCAACACCATCAAAATGGAGTGGCAGCCACTTAATAATTATAATGATGCTAATAATCATACTAATGATAAAAGTAGTAATACTCATCAACAAGACCCAACGCAACACGTCTGGCTACGATCCTTTCGTTATCATTATCATCATCATCATTTTTTCAATTTCAATTAATTTTTTTTTTCGAACAATATTAAAAACATCAAAATTACAAAATATTAAAAACAATATGGAAATATGGAAATATGGAAATATGTGAAGTCCGCAAAGCTAAAAGCTTGAAGAATGGACAACCCGTTGCAAAAATGTAAGTATAGTTTAAATTCAAATAATACAATTTCGACTCCATTTCATATAAATCAAAATAACCAAAATAAACAGAAAGGAGAAGCAGGTGCAACCTCTCGCCCCCCCCCCCCCCCCCCCCCCCTACCCGGCTTGTGAGTTGTCAATATAAACATTAGCCGTATTCAGACGATAAAAGCCAATCTTGTGGTTATCTTGTGATTATCTTGTGGTTTGCAATTCTTAAGAATATCCTGTGGTTAGCGCTCGTTTGAACACGCAAAACTCGTGGTTATCTTGTGGTTTCCAAACCACAAGATTGCGCGCACTGCAAAATATGCGCAATCTCGTGGTTATCTTGTGGTTTCCAAACCACAAGATACCAAAAGATACTTGTAAGATTTTGAGCAGAATGAGCTACCAGGGGGGTCATACTGCGCGCTAATCTTGGAAACACTTATGGACTGGCTAACATGGAATTCTGGGATACGTTTAGTCTAGGATCGAGACCCTCGATCGCATGCTGAACATAGCGCAACCAACGAGAGAGGTCTGTGTAACATCAGTGATCGCTGCTCACGAGGCCTCAGCTGGCAGCCATCACTGCTGTTGTGCAGATCTCGCTCGTTGGCGGCTATCTATTATGGGTGGTGGGATTATTTTTAGCATGCGATCGAGGGTCTTAGATCATAGACTACAAAATACCCAGCATTCAATGTTAGCCAGTCCATGAAGTTTCCCTAACCGGCCATGTTTGCTGCGTGTTAAGGCTATGGAAAAATTAGCGCGCAGTGCGTAGATTCTCTTCTAGTTATTTATATACTACTTCTATGATTTTTACCGTCTGAACCATAGAAGTAGTATATAAATAACTAGAAGAGAATCTACCACTGCGCGCTAATTTTCCCATAGCCTTTACACGCAGCAAACATGGCCGGTTAAGGAAACTTCATGGACTGGCTAACATGGAATGCTGGGAATTTTGTAGTCTATGATCTAAGACCCTCGATCGCATGCTAAAAATAATCCCACCACCCATAATAGATAGCCGCCAACGAGAGAGATCTGCACAACAGCAGTGATGGCTGCCAGCCGAGGCATCGTGAGCAGCGATCACTGATGTTACGCAGACCTCTCTCGTTGGTCGCGCTATGTTCAGCATGCGATCGAGGGTCTCGATCCTAGACTAAACGTATCCCAGAATTCCATGTTAGCCAGTCCATAAAAGTTTCCAAGATTAGCGCGCAGTATGACACCCTGGTCTGAAGACAATCAGCTTCGAGACTCGTAGTTTGGGTTGACCTCATGACCGAGATATGCTTCCGGTGTGAAAACAAGTCAAGTGAGTGCGCGTGACCTCAAATGAGAAAGGCGCGCACACTACTTCCGGTTTTAATTCTTAAGAATTGCAACTCTCGAGAATTTTCATCGTTTGAACACACATTTTGCAATTCTTAAGAGTTGCAATTCTTAAGAATTGGCTTTCATCATGTGAATACGGCTAATAATATTCCTAACTACAAACATTCATATTCATTGATTCTGCAGTATTACGCATTCATCAATGCGTATGTATAAAGACCTCGTTTAACACGCAATTATATTGTTGCACATGCATAAGACGTGTACAGTTTCTTTTTTAGAGTAGATTTAAAGGAAAATAACGATGAACATTGTTTTACATTGACTGATAGGGAGTTCCAAATGTCAGATCCACAGTGTCTAATTGATTTACATGCTACAATAGTTTTTGGATTGTTAACATGAAAGCCTTTACAAGTTCTAGTACTATAATTATGAATCTGATTATTACCTATATAACATATCACAAAATCTATCAAGAAGGTTGTTATGAATACATTTATACATAAATATAGCGATTTGAAAATAGTTAATATCACATATTTTTAGCAATCTGTATTCATTAAACAAGGGGTCTGTATGAGCTAGGAAATCTGAGTTTGTACATATGCTGAGAGCTTTTTTCTGTAATATAAGTAAAGAATCTGTGTTTTTCTTGGTGGTTTTGCCCCATGCTATATTGCAGTAAAGTAAATATATCATGGCAATATGAGAGAATTATATACAATAATGATAATGTAAGTGGGTAGTAAGCCTTTTAATTTATATAACACTCCAATTGATTTTGATATGGTCGAGATTATGTATGAACAATGTTGATTCCAACTCAAATTATCATCAATAATGACCCCTACAAATTTACTATCATATTTACGTTCTAAATGATGATTATCAATAATAATATCACATATGGTATCATCATTTTGAGTTCGGGGACCCTTAAATATAATACAATTTGTTTTAGATAAATTGAGGGATAATTTGTTGCAAGCAAACCATTCGACAAGTTTAGGCAATTCAGTATTTACGTTATCATCAACATCATCATCATCATCACTGCCTTTGTCCTTCAGCAAGAAAATTTATCCAAAATTGCTGCTCTCTACCCGGGTGTATAAATGGGTACCATGATCGGGTGTTAATTAGCCTTAGCGCCACCATCACTGGCAGCTCGGCTAGTATGCTCTCTGGGGAGTTGAGAAAGTATGAAAAATCATTGTGTGGGTTTGAAATGTACCTGATGACCATGGGCAATAATAATTAAATAATGATTTAAGCGCTTAGAGGCTCTTTGCAATTTGCGCTATATCAATGTCTATTAGTACATGTATTATTATTAGTACAATTATTAATAATATTGTATTTTATGAAACAAGGCTAACATTAAAGACGGCTTACCCCCACACCAATTATAGTGATGATGATGATGATGATGATGATGATGATGATGATGACAATGATGATTATAATTAAAGAATATTGACTGGCCTTGAGGGAGACACGGCAAATATCGTAATAGCGAAAGATAACTATACAGCCACATCAGAAGTAAATATGTCATAGGTCCTGATACCCAGGATTACGTAGTCCACTTGATGGCCAAAGTCTAGAACATGCGATGTATATGCTCATTTAGAGTATCTGGTATCTGGAAATTTATCCGTGAACATTGTGAAAACTGATTTTTATCCAGTTATTGATGTAAATTGGTTGATTAAACTTATGCTTTATAAACTGTAACAACATACATGTACACCGATTGATGTATCGCAAGTTGTGTAAAGTAGTGTATTGACACTCCCACAACTCAAACTAATGCATTTGGAACTGAGTCAGAGTATATGCACATAATTCTGCATTTATGACGGTTACAAATGAGATTAAGAAGTATCACTCCGCGAATCTTGTATATCACGGGAAAATAAATATGTTTTTTTCATGAATCTTTCATCTGGTGTGGCGGACCCAGAAGCGATGCATGCTTTTCTTTCATATGTAAATGAATGTGACTTTTGTCTAATTGAAATGCGGAGGCGTGAGGGTGTTACAATACCGTGAGAGCACAAATTCACTGGTCCATGAATTGATTATTGGAAAAGAGTTTCAAACACATAATTTTATATTCAGTCAGTAAATTCTGAGATAGTAAATTCTGTGCGAGCTGGGTATCTTGGTATTGCAGCGCTTGGCAAATAAAAACAGAACATTATTTGATTTGTGCACAAAATTAAATTTTACATATTTCGTTTGTTAAATACATAATTTATATTTTAAACAAATTAATATTTAAGGTGAAATATTCTATCTACCGCCACTACTTTCTGTGCAAACATTTTAGAAGATACGATAATAATTGTAATAAATTACAATATTCATTAGTCGTATTAGAACTTCCTGTAAGTAACAAATTATCCCCCCCCCCTCCCCATCAGTACGCCAGTGGTGTGTTGTGAATAATAAACAGGAAACATGAAAGAGAATAGAAATAAGAACATGGAGATGAGTTTGTCAAACGTGTTCATACTTTTGATTGGGTTTCGCGTATCAAGTGAGCATGTTCATTTTGATTATAAAGTGTTTCTAAGGCAATTGAATGCATTTCTTTTTCTTGCAATATTAGAAACCGTTTTTGCCGTATAATTAGAAATGTTACCAACTAAATTGGAGTATATCATCCATGTGATTCACCTCCAAAAGGATGGTAATATATTTAAAACATTATTTTTTATTATACTTTGACACTACAGTATTTCCCCGAAACAATGGTACAGTTGGAAAATAATTACTTAAAGGGGTAGTTCAGTTTTGGTAGAGAGGGCGCGCTGAACAACACAATTTTTTCGTGAGGTAATGAATAACTGAGTGTCGAATTTGAAAGAACATGCAATTTTGATGGCAGAATGAACTTTATTTGGTCAAAATCGGTTCAGAAATGGCTGAAATATCCATAAATATATCCGATATTTATTTGGGCCCCAAATAAATAAGATGATTTTGGGACAAAATAAAGAAATGCTTACACTTTTTCAAGCGGGTTTTAAATAGTTGTTGATGATCTCTCTATTTAATCATTGTTTCAACAAAACATTACATGCATTATTTTTGTATGAAAAATGGTTGAAACCAATGCCTTATTAGAGAGCACCCTCTTGTGTTTTAAAGGCGCTTTTTGAATGATAGCAGGCTTTTTACTTAGTCGTTTGGATTTTTGTATACCTTTCGAGCATGGTGGGGTTATAAATATTAGTTTGTTATGTTACTGGGCAGGTTCAGCCTTACCAAAACTGTACTACCCCTTTAAAGGGACAGTCCCTCTTTTACAAAACGTCCGAACAGTTTCCAGTTGACGGATGTGGATGAATGAAACACACACAAAAAAAAAAGATCGAACAGCCCTATAATTTGGATTCTACGAATGAAAAACGAATGCGTCCCTCCATCAGACTATATATCGGTCAATACAAGAGTTTAACTGATTTAGCATAATATTACAAAGGTATTGTGAAGCAGACATTTGTAAATGAATGTCACAGAAAAAAAATCAAACAAATGAAGAATATGTAATTACATGTAGTCAGTTTGAGCGAGGTTTGGTTATTTTGCCAAGTGTGCGGTCAGGCTACTCTTACTTGTGCGCGGGTCACGTAGCTAGCGCGGGTCACGGAGGGGTCACGCATAGCGTTGTGGTACTTCGTGGAATTTGTGTGCGAACTTCTTCACTGGCTGAATATACATATAATGCATAATAAACCGTCGTCCAACAGTTTATTAGTTTTAGGTCTATAACTACACGAACAAGAGATTTCAAGCCCTAATTTTTTCAGGCATGCTATTAAATGACATTTTCTTTCATATAATACAATTATAACCTCGCAACTTTTGAAATTTGGCTTGCAAAAGAGGGAATGTCCCTTTAAAGGGATAGTTGAGTTTTGGTAGAGAGGGCGCTAGACATAATAATTTTTTGTGAGATAATGAAAAACTGAGTGTCAAATTTGAAAGAGCATGGTATTTCAATGACAGAATAAACTTTATTTGATCAAAATCGGTTCAGAAATGGCTGAAATTTCAAGTTTCAAGTTTCAATTTATTTTTCCATATGCAGATAAAAATAACAAATACAAAGTATACTCATTGCGTAAAATGACAAATAAACAAAATAACATTTAGAAGATATAACATAAGTAAGACACATAATAGAAGGAAATAAGTATGAGTGTATTTTTATCTAGCGTATGGAAGGTATCGTGGCAGGAAGTCATTGACTTATAAAATGCCGATACCTAAACATAATATGAAATATACATATACTGTATAAATTATGTAAAAATAAAGCAAGTCCTAAAAAAACATCAACATCAACAACAAACATGCCTATACAAAATATGATATAAACGTAACGTAAATATCCATAAACGTAACAATTTGTAATAAATGTGGGGGGCACAAGTATTCAGTCATTTTTCAGTCAACCATTTTTTTTAAATGCTTCCTCTTTTCAAAAATGTTCAAAACAAGTATTTTAATAGTTGTTGATTATGTCTCTATCTAATCACTATTTTTACAAACCATTACATGCAAAATATTTTATTTAAAATGGTTGAAACCAATGAGTTCTTAGAAATCCATTTGTAATTTTATATACATTTTGAGCATGGTGGAGTTATTACTTTTAGTTAGTTATGTAATGGTGCAGGTTTTGGTTAGTAAAATTCAGTTTGACCAAAACTGTACTCTCTTTACCAGAACTCAACTATCCCTTTAAGATTATGTAGGCAAATTAAAAAGTATATATATATTTGGTGTCATATTAAAGGAAAATAATTAGGCTCCCTGATGATTTTCATTCCAGCTTAATTCCATTGTCAGTCGTGGGATATATGGTCGTTTGTTTGCAGTACATCGAAATCCACTTTGTGTCAGTTTACATTCCGTGTATAACTAGCTACATGACATTGAAACATGTTTAAACCAAACATAACTTTTTTTTTCACAGCCGAAATGTATGAATATGTATGAAGTAATTATTCAATTCTCGCTATCTTAAATAGGTCCGAAAATCTCAAATTCGCGAGACGAGACTTTTTCCACTTTGCGGGTCGTCACTCCCACTTCCGGTTCCGGCACGGCGCGCGTGCGCATCATTCGCACACGCTCGAAATGGATGCAATCAGCGTAACTCACACAAAATCTAATGCATTAATTAAAAGCTATCGACCACACGTCTCAAATGCGTTTGTATGCAGTACATGTATACAGATCCCGGGCCGGTTACGGAAAAAATAAACGCCTCCCGCGCGCCGCACACATGCACACGACGCGTCCACGCAGTAGTCAGGAAGTTGGTATGACTAAAAGCTATCCCACAATTCCATGCGTGTTTTCGGGATTTCGATCGGATTTCGAGATAATCGCTATTTGGGGTAGCGAGAATTGCCTAAATAGTATGCGTAAACAATGTTGTAAGATTACCTGATTAACATTTTAATGAATCTAACGCATGTTGCTGAATCAACAGAGGCTGTACAACATCGTCAAAGATTCGTCTACTGAAGAAGCGTTTAATCATTAATGCGTGTTATTAACAATGTGAGCCTTTTCTACACTTTAACATCAGTAATTCCGTGAGGGAAGACTATTATGGTCTCAATATATTGTGAAGATCACTTTGATAAGTAAAATATGATTCACGTAAAGCATGATCATCTGTTAGATTTAAACACAAATACACACATCCAATGTATTTATCAGTGAACCTATGTATGTCGATGACGGCTTGATCATGAAATGTATAACAATGCAATTTGACGTCTTGCCATGACATATTTGTTCAGAACCAAAATAACGATAATAGTACCGCTGGCTATTTGTAAGAGTGGGTGCAAAGGATGTGCGTAGGCAAGTGATATTTTTTTTTAGTGCGAATATAACCTACTTGGTTCGGCACCCATCCTGAATTACTAGTAAATCCGTTTGACTTTTTACAGTCAAAGCAAAGAAAACCACTGTAGGCCATTCAAATCAATTATGTCAAATGGCAGTGTATGGCACCAAGGTATGCATTGCAAACATGTAATAGCAATCGGGTTCTGACTATTAGCAGATTAGTGGTATATATACATGTCGTAGCGCTTTAGTGCATATTACCGGGATATTACCCCAATTATATCAATGTGGGTTTTTGCGCGATTGTCAACTGAAATACTATTATGCTGAGTCACAGGGCGATGTAAATATAGTATCAAGCTTAATGTTAAATCTTAAATGGAGAGAAAAGTTTATGAAAACTTATCAAATTGTATTTAATATGGTACAAATTGTGTTATTATTGAAAACTAGAGGTTTTTTTCTTGAATGGGCATGTAGGTGTTATAATACAGTGGAAGCTAAATGAAATGTACGTTTTTTGTATTGGCTACCTGCATCATGATTAGAAACAAAATCATATAGATCTAGGACTATCACAAATAATGTTCCGATTTCAACAGTGACATCACTTATTGTCACTGACCTTGACTTTTACTAGATTTTCTTCATTAATGAAATTTGTAGCCGTTTTATGAAAGGAATGAAATCAGAAAATGGTTTTATTTTTGCTTAGAAAATGTATAGTTATAGATGTACTTTTCCTCGACCTCGCATTTCTTAAATTGTATCCTTGTTTTTTAAGCAATGAACTACTTAAATATTTCTTTAAATTGCCTATGTAAAAACATGCTAAATAACATCTAAACCTGTCCGTAAATGAATGGCTGCCGGAGTTGTTGAATCGAAAGACCAGTGTTCGTGTATGCATCAGCTCGTCTGTACAGTTCTCAGCCATTTCTCCTTTGTGTCCATTATAAATGAATATAATTTATGTAATATAATATGATATAATGTAATATAATATTGCATACAGATCATCCATAGATGCATATCACCTTCATCTTTATATTCCATCCGCACCCAACAGCTCATTCATTTCTTTTTGTTTGTTGGTATATAGTTTGTAACGTTTTATAGCCCTTTTTCAGAAGTGTATTCCTTTCTTTATTATTTGTACAATTATTATGTATCATGTGATTATGTTGAAAATAAAATAAAATTAATGAAATATAATAGGATATAATATAATATGTATATTATACATGGTTACATTAACAGTTTGTAAATTTGTTTTTCATCAAAAAAGGGGTACTTCAGTTTTGGTAGAGAGGGCGCTGCACAAAACAATTTTTTTGTGAGGTAATACAAAAATGTGTGTCGAATGTGAAAGAACATGCAATTTTAATGGCAGAGTAAACTTTATTTGGTTAAAATCGGCTCAGAAATGGCAGAAATATCAATAAATATGTCCGATAGGAATAAATCTAGGCCCCAGATTTATTAAATGATTTTTTTTTTTAGTAACCAAATTCTTACACTTTTTTTAAAATTTTCAAAAACGGTTTTTAAATGTTGTTGATGATCTCTCTATTTAATAATTTTTCAACAAAACATCACTTGCATAATTTTGTATGAAAAATTATTGAAACCAATGCTCTTTAAAAGAGCGCCCTCCTGTGTTGTAATGGCCCTTTTTAATGATACAGGCTTTTTACTTAGTCGTTTGTAATTTTGTATACCTTTCAAGCATGGTGGAGTTATAACTATTAGTTTGTAATGTTACTGTGCAGGTTTTGGTTGATAAAGTTCAGCCTTACTAAAACTGTACTACAGTTGTCCTGTAGATATTTCTAGGGCCTGGAAAATGTTCATAAGTCAAATTGTATTGGTCTGTACTCATATTCTAAATGGTTATTCAGAAAATAAAGCGATGTTACCACATTGACAACATCAGGCATTTTAAAGATAAAAAGCTATTGTGCATATTTTAGAAATAAGGACAGAGGTCAGTCTCTATCTAGGAATGGTGAAAATGTGATGAAAACACGTCTTATTCTCGGTTATTATAGGCTAAAGCATCTTTATTCGATGTGAGATTTTTTGGTTTACTTCAGGGTTCTCCATTATATACGATTTTTCTAAATTTCTTGGAATATGCAAATTAGTTAATAATAAATTTATTACGCTAGTTATATGCGTTGCCAAATTTGTTTAAAGTGATACCTGTAAAGTGTCAGATAGTGCACAAAATGACATTTGAGACTTCAATCCTATATCAATATCATTGTAAAATACAATTGAAAGATTTGTGAAAGTTTGAAAGAAAACGAACACTGTTTACCTAGTGAAAAAAACGAATATTGAGTTCATATTTTATCACCGAATACTGATGGTCTGCCATACATTTGTCGCAGTAATGAATGATCCGTTTGAGATATTCGCACCCGTGTATGTTTACACACGTAGTACAGAATTCATGGAATTTGCACTCGCTCGGCTCAAAGTTCAATCTCCGGAATGTTCCCACGCATGCTGCAATGCGGACACGTTTAGCTACAACAATTGTACTTGTTTTCAATTGCGTAAATTAACGCTTTAGAAATAATGATTTTCAATGATAATTAACTTCATACTAAAGGGACATTTGAAAAAATCAAACCCTATTTTATTCTTCTCTTACCATAAGCTAAACAACACGGTTGAAGAGAAACGATGAAGCTCGAAGTAATTTTCGTGGATTTGGACACTTTACAGTTTGACTTTAAGGTGACAACAAAGCTGTAAGGACTTAAATACAATTCGAACATGACTAAAAATTAATGCACTGTACTTGGTGCTTATTAATGGCTGTAGTGTAGCTGCCACTGAAAATATATATGCAAATAAGGGGCATCCATCTTGGATTGTACAGTTGCCCATATGACACTTGCAGATAAGCACCGGAAATTGGATTAATGACCCCCAAAAACCATAGTATAATTGTTTTCATCACTTTCGTACTATTCCTAGATAGAAACTGATAAGCAACTTATTATAAAAATGCTTATAAAAATTCTCATTATTGCTATGGTGGCAATAACGCTGAATTTTCTGAATAAACCATTCAGACCATAAATAATCCTTTTTTTTTACATTGGACTTATGAACATCTCCAGTGCCCCGGCCGTTTCATAAAACTCTTGCAATATTGTTGTAAGCGTCCAATTATTGATGTTGGAATTGTTTTATAGTGTTTATAGAAGAGAGACTTGCAGCAGTGGGTGATTTCAAGTATGGTGTTGATGTTAGTATTAGTGTTATGTGTGGAAATTTGCCTCTAATTGGAGCCTTAACACCGGCATGCAGATTAAGAGAAGGTCACGGACTTTCCGTCAGCGATCATACCAAAATCGTAATAAATCGTAATATCGTTAGTGTTGAGTCAACACCAGCCAAGTCATCCAAATCCCCCCCCCCCCCCCCCCGAAATGGCGACCAATATTGTTACATGGTCACGAATAAGACAGCAAACCGCAATAAAGACATATTACACACATGTATTTTATATACATGCCTTCGGCTGTACGGAGTGAAGGAAGAAGCTGGAGAAAACACAGATGCGGTCGTCGTTGACCTCATCAGCTCGAAGCTCGCGGTTGAAATCACGGAGAAGGATCACGATCGGAGCCATCGCGTCACCCCCTGAACCCCCACCGAAGGAGGTCGACCAAGGCCGATCATTGTAAAGTTCGCTCGACACAACGTTCGCGAAAAGGTATACGGTGCCAAATCGAAGCTCAAAAACACAAACGTCTTCGTTCGCGAAGACTTAACCACAAGGCGCCAACGTCTGGTGCGTGAAAGCCTGAAGAACACATCGACAGGGTCTGTACCATCGACGAACTAATCCGGGCAGTGACAAAAGAAAACCAGGTAGTGAACATCAGAAAAATCAATGAAGTAGGCCGCCTATAAAAAGCAACTTAGACACAGTGAATTTTCTATGTGCTAAATTATATTAATGGTAGTACATCCATGCTCATGTTGTTCAAAAACTGTAGCGAAGAACTAGAAAGCACTATTATGCACAGTCTGTTCTCTATGGACACATATATCATGCGGACACGTTACAAGAAAACAATATGATGATGTTAATGAATTGTTTGACAATTGGAAATGCCCAAAGTGCACTCTACGTATTCTGCCATTTTGGTGTGAAGATTTATTGATTGAAGATTGTATAATTGAAACAAAAATAGAGAAAGTGTATCCTCTTTTTCAAAGGAAAGGGGACTCAAATTAGCCCACTTGAATATAAGGAGTCTGCGAAATAAAACCGTAGACTTAAGAAATTATTTGTTACAAAACCCCTTTGATGTTTTAGGCATATCTGAAACTTGGTTAAATGAAGATATATCAAATGATACGATATTAATAGATTGTTGTACTTTTGAACGAAAAGACAGAAATGGTCTCGGAGGGGGTGCTGGTTGTTTTATACAAAATAAATATACGTACGTAAGGAGAAAAGACCTTGAAATTAATGATCTAGAGTTGATGTGGCTCGAAATAAAACGTACAAATAGTAGTTCTATATTTGTTGGTATTTTGCTATCGTAAGCCCGATTCGAACACTTCATTTTTTGATCATTTTGAAGAATCCATAGATCTTGTTTTAGCTATCTCAGAAAATGTCATGATACTTGGCGATTTAAATTGCAATATGATGACTGAAATAATTTGTCAAAAAAGTTCATTGACTGTGTACTGCAACTCAGCTAACACAGATTATAAAAGAACCAACAAGAATAACACCTCACAGTACGACGCTGATTGATTTGGTTTTTGTCACGCACTCCGTAACAATTGTGGAGTCTGGTGTCCAATGTATCGGATTCAGTGACCATTCATTGATTTATTTTGTGATTAAAGGGTCATGCAAATGTCGCTCTAATTTACCAAAGATTAGCAAGTTTCGGTCGTTCCGTTATTTTGACGAACAGAAGTTTCGTGAAGATTTGAGTGAAATAGAATGGGATTGGTTTTATTCAAATGTGAACAGCGTTCAAAGTCGGTGGGACCGTTTTAAATTGTTGTTTATTCGGTTGAGTGATACACATGCCCTACTGATCTATGTCAGAAGAAAACAGAAAGGAGTACCATGGATAACCGATGAGTATCTCAAACTGGCAAGAGAAAGAGACTATTATAGAAAGAGATTTAAGAAAACTAATTGGACTCAGATTGGGATAAATTTAAACACTATCGAAATCGAGCAAACAACATAAATCAATATTTAAAAAGAGATTTTTATAAGAAAGAGTTTATTAAATGTGGAAATGACATTAATTAAAATTGGAAGATTTTGAAAGACCTTCTACCCAAAAAGAATGGCAAAATAGACTTTGATCTTACTGTAAATGGAGAAATTATTACTGAAAACAATGTAATTGTGAACAAGTTAAATTAAGCTTTCAGTAATGAACGCAGACTTTCTTGATGACTTGACATCTTTACTTGAAAGGCTATGCATGTCTACACAGAAGATCATATTGGTTGGTGATTTCAACTTCCATATGGATGTAGCAGAGGACAATGATTCTGTCGCTTGCAAATAACTTCTGGATCTGTTCAATTTTAAGTGCCACATTGAGTTTCCAACACACTCATCGGGACACACACTTGACTTGATTATAAGTGGTCGAGACGATGGCATTGTATCCGATGTAAATAGCCACTCTCATCTTCCATCTGGTCATGTAGCGGTATGCTCTCAATTGCATATGGGCCGGCCAAGGGTTATCAAGAAACATCTTTCGTGTAGAAATATCAAGGTCAATTTGCCAGAAGATTGTCATTCTTCTATGAATGAGTTTAACATGCTCACGGACGAGGAAGTGTTACAATTGGTAAAGTCAGCATCTTCTTCCACATCCGCTCTTGACCCTTAGCCAACCTCCCTGACGAAAAGATGCTCATCAGCATTGACAGCGATGATCACCAAGATAATAAACTCCAGCCTCCAATCTGGTGTCATGCCAGTGTCCTTAAAGCAAGCTGTTGTTACACCACTGGTAAAGAAAACAGTTATTTCTCCTTAGGAAATGTCTAACTATCGACCTATCTCCAATTTATGTTTTCTCGGAAAGCTCATAGAAAAGGCTGCTGTGAACCAAATACAGACTTATCTCTCACAGAATGATCTCCACAACCCCAGGCAATCAGCATATAAGCGCCAACATAGTGTCGAAACAGCACTTGTCCGAGTTCAGAACGACATTCTCTCATCCCTGGATCAGCGAAAAGAAGTCCTTCTGGTACTCTTGGATTTCAGTTCTGCCTTCGACATCATCGAACACCCTGTACTGCTAGATCGCCTGAATAATTTTTACGGACTTGATGGTGTAGTCTTGAAATGGATAACATCCTACTTATCCCAGCGCTCTCCTGTTGTGAAAGTAGATGATGCTTTTTCCCAGTCTGTCAAGGATGATTTTGGAGTAGCACAAGGATCGGTCATCGGTCCCTTGATGTATACTTTGTACAGTGCTCCCATTTATTCCATCATTGATGCCCATGGACTGATTTCTATGCTCTACGCTGACGACACACAAATTTATATTGCATTTTATCCACAAGATCAGCAGGCTACCTTTGGAAAAGTTAACGATTGTATAAGTGACGTAGTGTCTTGGTCGAATAAAAACATGTTGAAAATTTAGTCCATCATTCTATACCAGCGTCTGTCATTGTCGATGGTCATGATGTATGTGAAAAACACAAGGCACGAAACCTGGGCGTTGTTATGGATCAA
Source organism: Echinarachnius parma (assembly GCA_037951105.1). NCBI lineage: Eukaryota > Metazoa > Echinodermata > Echinoidea > Clypeasteroida > Echinarachniidae > Echinarachnius > Echinarachnius parma. Next base: position 57,492 of record JBAMJV010000874.1, on the reverse strand, counting down.
CACTTGATACTTAGAGATCATGTTCAAATTAAATGTTGTGCATCTATGTCTGCTCTAAAAAGAGATGCTCAATTGCGTGCGTTTTGAAGTCCAATATTAACAGAAAAATTGATTCATGCATTTGTTTCCTCTCGAATTGATTCTTGCAATGGCCTTTTGTTTGGTGTCTCTCAAAGAGACCTTTCTAAGTTGCAAGTAGTGCAAAACAATGCTGCAAGACTGATTATGCGAGCCAATCGGAGTGATCCTGTAACGCCTATGTTCAGTGGCGTAGACAGGTTCTTACACCTGGGGGGGGGGGATGATTTGCCGTTTACCGGACCAAGACCAATTTCTTCGCGGCCGACACCAAGACAATTGCTTGAAAATCCTCTCAGGTATGGTGGAGGGGGGGGGGGGGGGGGGGGGGGGGGGGGTTAGGTGTTAAGATGGTCGTGACCAGGCGGGCCGGAAGCAGTTTTGGATTTAGGGAGAGGCAAAACCTATGCTATGGGGGCTCACGATTTTGTGTGTGTAGGGGCTTATGCCCAACCACACTCACAGTGGTGCCAACTTTGAGCCAGATGTGAGAGTGAGATATTGCAAGGAGCGAAGCGACAAATCCCGAGGGAGCAAAGTGACTGAGCGGGGGAGGGTGTGGGAGGGTGGTGTCCCCCCTTCCACGGTAGGGAGCTTTTGCATTTTTGGACTTGAAATTGTGCAATCTGGTGCTTGCCCATGTAGGAAACTCGGGCTTACATTGACTGTATCTGGGAAAGCATGTTATGATTTGATCGACCAGAAATATATATTTTCACGAAAAAACAAATAATTGACACACTAATAAATATGCACCCCAACACAGGGAGCGAAGTGACTGAGCGGGGGGAGGGTGTGGGAGGGGGTGTCCCCCTCCCACGGTAGGGAGATTTTGTATTTTTGGACTTGAAATTGTGGAATCTGGTGCTTACCTACATAGGAAATTCAGGCTTAACATTAACTGTATCTGGGAAAGCGTGTTATGATTTGATCGACCAGAAACTTGTAATATATTTTCGCGAGGAAAACAAATAATTGACACACTAATGAATATGCACCCCAACACAAACACAAATATTGTATTTATATTTAGCGTCATACACAGTTTAAAAATCACTATATGCCACATTATGTATGATCCAACAACTTAGCCAAGAATGAGTCCCGAGGGGCGAAGCTACCGAGGGCTGGGGCAGAGCCAAATAGGGAGGGTTTGGGAGGGTGTATCCCCCTCCCACGGAGAAGATTTTGCATATATACTTGAAATGGTGCACGCCACTCAAGCAGCCATAGCTATGCCAGCCTATACTGGAACTACGTGGCCCGGTATACAGAAAAAAAAAATACTCACCCCAGACTATACACAAGTTACACAACAAACTGAGATAATCTGTTCGCGCGCGAAGCGCGCAGCGAAAATTAAAAGTGGAATTATAAATAACCTTTTTAACGTTAGAATTAACAAGTCTTAGCTCATACAACTAATGATTTATTTCCCACTCGTATACAGATACACACACAAAAAAAAATATATCCTTCCCTAAAACCTGGGGGGGGGGGATGATTGTACATGTCATCCCCCTCATCCCCCCCCCCCCCCCCCCCCCCCGTTGTCTACGCCCCTGCCTGCACTGGTTACCAGTGGAAAAAAAGGATTATTTATAAAATAATTATTTTGTGCCATAAGGTATTAGTAAACAATTCACCAACTTACTTGGCCGATATATTGAAACTATACAAACCAATGAGAAAGCTTCGTTCTGTAAAAAAAGAACCTCTTGATAATCCCTAAAATACAAACACATACATACGGGGATCGTGCATTTGCAACAGTAGCACCCAGGTTATGGAATGAGCTTCCCCAAAAATTGAGAGACATTACAAACACAGATTGTTTCGTGAAGTCATTAAAGACCCATCTTTTTGTTTAAATAGGCTGCACTGTAATAATATTTATCTTTTCTTTAATTGTATAATTTTGTGTGTACCTTAATTGTTAATGTAGATTGTAATATATTTCGTTTATTTAATTTTGTATGTAAAGCGCATAGAGAGTCATTTTGAGTATTATGCGCTCTATAAATGTACCGTAGTTGCTGGAGAACAAAGTGCGTACACAAGCGTATACGCAATTAACACGCGTATTAAGCAGTTCCATACGCTACCTGATTTTCCAGAAATCGACTTTCAAGTCAGCTTTTACAGTCCGCCATTGGTTGTTTCTTCACTGTCTTGATGGTAAGTTAACTTTTTAAATTATTATTATTATTATTATTATTTATTCGACCAAAAAGCACAATACAATGTAAAATACAACACAACTATATATGCACAAATTACAAAAATACAAGTTACAAGACAGAAGAAAATAGTTAAAAGCAGTGTGTGTGTTAGTGATGCATTTGTTGCTCTGTAGTTCCATTACTAGTAATTATTTAAGGTTGATTTTGATCGGTCAAAGTTCGAAGCAATATGGCGAAGCGAACGAACGCTCGTGTGTGTTCTTTTTGATAGGGGTGTAGGAGAACCCGGCCAGTACACATATTGAGCGCGCACGCGCAAGCGTGCATTGATTTGTATTGAAGACCGCGCGAGCCGGGTGAAGCGCATTACTATCCTTTCCTATTGTGCATACTACTGGCGTGCAGTGCATGCTATTCATGTTAAGCATGCCGCCGCGGCCAATTACTTAATAAGCCATTTCGTAATTAGACTATGGAGCTTGGGTGACGTCAGAGGGCGTAGTCCGATATTCCATCAACGGGCCATCAAGGCATCAACGTGCAGTAAAGTGTATGGTATCATGTCATATTACCGGATAATTTTAGTTTGACAGCATAAAACAAACATTAGATGCAAAAAATCAAAGTGGAAATTATACGAGCAGCTGCATAAACTCATAAAGAACACATTTGATGTAAAGTATATTCAAGAATTTACCGATTTTTCTCCATATCAACTTTCTTGTAATCATCTTTCTTGTGAATGATCCAGGTGAATCATTCACACGCAATAATGCTACAAGGCGGGCGATAAGCATACCGCCCATTCGTATGGACAGGTCTCTTAACTTCGCGCGTATCCCAACTTCGCGGATCATAGGCGAGATACGCAAAAATTAGAACACGGACACGGCGACGGAAATTTTCAATGTCAACTGAAAGAGCACACATCAATAGTCATCAACCAAAAAATTAGCAAATAAAGAGCAATATTTCTGAAGAAATACTTACTTTTTGTGGTCTTTTTTTGTAAATCACAACTTTGGTGTTCCAACAAAATTATGGAGGAGGAAGTATCAAGCAAATTAGACGGAAATCGTTCCAGTAGAACATATTTGTTGTCATCGAAAGGCTGCGCAAAATGCTCCTTTATTCGACCTACCCATCAAATTTACTTTCGGATCGCGCAATCTCCGTAGATAGCTTGACAACGCTGCGCGTGCTAAGATGCTAATGCGCGCAAAATGTTTGCATCATCACACTGCCCATTGAAATGCGTGTTACGGTTTGCTACACGGGATACGTGTTAAGTCAATGGCAGGGTGCCCTATGTATTATGCGCGAAGTATGGAGACTACCGTACTCGGTGAAAAAGCTCTTGCTGATATGACATAGTCACGGAATCGGGTCATTAACACCACGAATTGTGAGTTTAAATGAAATTGTTCAAGATAAATCGAATCCTCAGAATTTGAGGGGTAATTTATTATTGTTTCATTGAGATTACTGTAATTTTCTTGATCCTAAGCCACTTTGAAAAAATCCTAAATTTTCGTGCGCGAAGTTAGGATACACCTTCATACAATGTACCGTTCAAAATTGAACGCTATGTTTTAGGACGCCATCGGCAAGGAAAACAGACGGGATATAATATTTCTTTCTACATGTTGCGCGGTCTTCAAAACAAGAAAGTCGGTAATCATTATCAATTTATATAAATTGTGGATCACATAAACGAAATTTTGTTTGCATTTGCTAATAAATGGAGAGAGAAATCAGCCGGCAAAAACTGTTTTTGCGTTGGATAGTGCAGCAAGCGGAAGACAATAATCTCCGCACAATGCTATGTATGATTGAGTAACCCCCGCATCGGCACACTAACACATTTCCGACAGTTTAAGACTTAAAAATTGTACACATTTCTTGAAATTGTACTCACACATTGAGAAAATAGTGCAGATTCCGATGCGATGATCAGATTTGCGATGTATTAATTATATTTTGAGATAGCGCCTTCGAACGCGCGCGTGGTTTTTTGGCTTCACAAGTTCGAAGTGTTTTTAATACCGGCACCCCCTCAACTCTCGTTGACAATGCACGCAACTCCAAATTTCTTGTGCGATGCTAATTTTATTGGCATCATTTCACAAATTTACTCGTAGCGGACGATCTACGCATTATTTCTCCTCAAAATTTCGACCAGTTTAGTTTTTAAAGGTAGCGCGCATCATCACATGCGCGATTTTTCACAACACACGCAAAAACAAATATTACGCGGTGTGCCGATATTAAAAACAGTGCCGATGTGTAGTACAGCTACCATACACTATTATGTACACCTATACGTGCGTGCTAGCCAGGCCAAGCAAGGCTCGGTGAAATTATTGATCAATAAATATCATCATTACACATGAATAACACATTCTATCAAACCAGTTCTTGTTCTATGAAGTACATATTATGCTATTAACCTTTGATGTGGTGAATACAAAAACGATGGGCTTATTTTGATCCTGATCCAGATTTTAAAAACGTAAACAAATAATTCGCATTCAATTGCACGTGTGGCTCCTTTGATTCTCACGATCGATGGAATATCCCAATAACCGGAAGTTAATACGCGCATGCGCAGATTGTAACTACGAACTGGCTTATTGGATCTGCTAAAGCTTAAAGCATAGCGCCAGCTTTTGACGATTTATTTCAAGTTTATCACTAATAATTTTGTTCAAGTTTCATGATATTACATTATCCATTATTCTCTAGATGATGTAAATACAAAATTATGAAGAATTCATAGAGTAATAAAAGAAAGCTGATGACAAGATGATGATGATGATGATGATGATGATGATGATGATAATGAAGATGCCGGAAAATGGTGATGTTGATGACGGATGATGATGATGATGATGATGATGATGATGATGATGAATGATGATGATGATGTTGATGTTTATGACAACGATAATGATAATGATGATCGAAGGAGAAGGAAATAAGGGAAATAAAACTTTTATTTTAACAAATTAAAAATGAAAAGTCAAACATTTACGTGAAGAAGAAGTAGAAACAGGATTAAGATGAAAGCGATGAACGAGAAGGAGAAAATGAGAAAAGTAATGATATGTTGATAATGATGAAGAAGAAGAAAAGAAGAGGAATAAGGAGAAATAAGAAGAAGAAGAAGAAGAAGAAGAAGAAGAAGAAGAAGAAGAAGAAGAAGAAGAAGAAGAAGAAGAAGAAGAAGAAGAAGAAGAAGAAGAAGAAGAAGAAGAAGAAGAAGAAGAAGAAGGAATCAAAAGAAGAAGAAGAAGAAAAGAAGAGTAATAAGGAGAAGACAATAATGAAGATAATTACGACAATAATGATAAATTACGATTGTGATTATTGCCTTATTTTGTTTTAAAATTAGAACAGGTTGAGATGATCACTCAAGTCACAGTGCGGTGTCCCGGCAAGGCGGAGGCGGGCTGACTTAGCTGCCGGCATAATTATTGTTACAGCAGGTAAAATACTACCAATAAAGAAAATTATTTTATTCAAACAATAGAAAATTACGAACTAAAAATGAAACATATAGGCGAATGTAAAAACAATGAAAAATAAAAAGATTTCAAATTATGATTTACAATATTTATAATTTTAATAATGATAATAATGATGATAATGATATTATGACGATAATGATGAAGAAGATGGTGATTTAAAATATTGTAATTCAAAAGTAATCTTCTTTTAATCAAAACAGGTTGCCAGGTTGACCCCTTATTATAGGGTGTCCCGGATCGCTCGTCTGCCGTTCTCGTCCTCCCCCTAGAACTTCGCCGACTTCCCTATACAGCAGGTAAAAACAAAAGAAAGAAATACCTTTTAACTCGACGGAGGAGTTTTTCTTATCTTAATACTTCGATCGTACATATCTTTGTAACGAAAAGGAAATTTGAAAAACCGAAACCTGTCCCATGATTGTATTGTTAATACGAATACAACAAGGTATGAGGAAACCGCTAGAATTAAAATGTTATTTTGAGGATTTGGACAATGTTACTATTAAAGTAACTTTAAAGAGTGCCCTAGCTTGCCACAATAGCGACACCCTTTTTGGTGCCCGCGTGAGCACCCTTTTAAAATGGTGCTCACGAACATCCTTTATTAAGGTGCTCATCAGCACTTTTAAAATGTAGCCCATTCTAACAATTTTGAGTGAATTACCAACTATTATCCAGCTTGTTATGACACATGCTGTGAATCTTTATAAGGTTTTTCATATTTCCCTTTTTTATACGGGATTTTGGGATTTGCCGATGTGAATTTGCACAATTTTTCAAGCTCGCTACGCTCGCTAACTCAAAACCACAAAATTTGCGGGAAATACACCCAAAACATGCGCCGCAGGCGAAACCAAATCCTTAGACATGGGTCCATTTTTCGCAAAAGGACCCTTAGATGTGGGTATGGGTTTGGTGGTCTCAGCCGCACACCCCCGTCCGACTATAATCTGAGTACCCCCCCCCCCCCCCCCCCGGGCCGATAAGTACCATTCTAGAACTTTTTTTTTTCTCAGTGTTTAATTAATGGAAATTATTAATGTTTTACTTATTCTATCAAAACCTTTATTATCTTTATATTAGATTGTCGCCATGACTAAACACAAGTTTAAGTCATGGACCCAAGAAGACATCATTGATGCCATGAGGCGTGTCCAGTTAAAAGAACTCTCAATACGTGCAGCAGCAAGGACCTATCGCATCCCTAGGTCAACGCTTCAAGATAAACTAAACGGCGTTTCACCTGTTCCGTCTCGGCAAGGGCCGGATCCCATATTGGGTTTGGACAACGAGGCGAAACTAGACGCTTGGCTAAAAGAAATGGCGCTCGTTGGTCTCTCGCAAGACAAGAAGAGCATACTAGATGTAAGTCTCATTAGTTCGTGGCGGCACAAAATGTGTTTGTCAAGATTGACAATTAACAAGTACTGCAATAAAAAACATACTGTGTTATATTAATGAAATTCAAACACTCAGTTATATATTTAACCGCAAGATAGCTCAAACTCGACAAAAGAGCGATTGCTCCAGATCGATGATTACTTGTATCAATTATATTCTGATTACTGGGGTGGGTGGGTGTGTTCAGGAGTCATGGCGACAGGGGGAGGGGAGGGGAGGGGAGGGGAGGAGAGGAGAGCCAAAAGTCATACACGAATACACCATGTTATGAAACTTTCTTTTAAATCACAACAAACAAGTGTATACTCAACAATGCCAAATGAGGAGGTATAAGCCATAAAATAATGTGAGGTTATGATATCGAGGGGGGGGGGGGTGTCTGTGAAGATTTTTCGAGGGGGGAAGGGGGGTTGTTGGTGAATAATTTTTCGAGGGAGGTGTCATGAAGATTTTTTTTGAGAGCGGGTACCAGTGAAGATTATTTCTAAGGGGGGGCGGGGGTGTCGGTGAAGAATTTTTCAAGGGATACTGGTAAAGATTCTTTCTTGCATGATGGAGCCACGACCCTTTCAAGGACGATTATACTTAAATAATTTTGTTATAATGTATATATCAACCGAATACATAAAGTAACTACCCCCTAAACAATTGCTTATAATTATGTAACAAAAAATCGATTCAAGATTTCGTTTTCCCAAAATATCCATATGCTAGTTAGGAAAACAATGGGTACACATAAGAGGTAACCATTAAAGCATGGTTGAGTGAGCACACATCAAATAGAAATTATCATGTTTAAAAATTCGCAAAAGTATTATCATCATTAATAATATTACCTGTCATTTATATAGCGCTATTCCCGAGGAGATCATAGCGCTTTACACGATTATTATTACCCCGGTCAACGGATACACATTGCAATCATTCCTGCACGTTAAGTGCACATTTTCCACTCCCTATGGTATATTCCAGCAAGTCGCCTACAGTGCTAAGGAAACACGTTCCCATCCTTCCGGGTCCCCATTTATACACCTGGGTAGAGAGCAGCAATTGTGGATAAATTGTCTTGCTGAAGGACAAACGCAGTGTGGGGGGTTCGAACTCGGGATCCCACGCATCAGAAAGCGCGTGCTCTACCAGTCCATTGCCTTTTGACTTTTGAATCTGGCCATTCTGTCTTTAATCTGTGCTCATTCAGTCATAACGTGATAAATATATCTGACTTTCACATATAATGTGCATAACAACTTTACCAATTTTGTGGTAAGAGGACATTTGTAAGATAAACAAAATATGTTTTGAAATTATGAGCAGATATTTAGTTGGTATAGTTACTTTTTTTGTTCGGTTTATATATATATATATACTAGTATCCATATTATTTTACTTTTTGTCATGTTCTTTTTATTGACAGACTGTCCAAAAGTACGTGAAGGCGTCAAAAAAGGATACCCCGTTCAAGGAAAACAGACCTGGGCGGTGGTGGTGGCACGCCTTCCTGCGAAGACACCCAAGGCTGGCTTTGAGGACACCACAGGCAGTGGGGAAAGAGAGGGCCGTCGTGACTCCGGCAAGGATTGACCGTTGGTTCGGTGAGTTTGAGGCATACATTTGCCAAGAACGCAACTCACGGTCAATCCTGCTGGAGCCACGACGGATGTTCAACCTCGACGAGTCGGGGTTCAGCCTGTCGGGGAAAACCAGGAACAGTGTCGTGGCCCCGAAAGGGATGAGACACGTGTATGAGATCAAGAACACCGACAAGACAAACATCACAGTGCTAGTGGCGGTGTCAGCAGCGGGAGACTTCCTGCCGCCGATGATCGTCCTCCCTGGTGCAGCACCCTCAACAGACGGGGCTGAGATGAAAGGGGCTGTATCGGGGACTTTCTTCTCCTTCACAGACAATGGATGGATAACGTCTAGTTCGTTTCACGACTACGTTACGAATGTTTTCCATCCATTTCTGAAGCAGAAGAAAATCCCCAGGCCAGTGGTACTGCTGGTGGATGGTCATTCATCCCACCAGAGCCCTGATATAGCGAAATTTTGCAACGAAAATGGCATCATTCTCTACAGGCTGCCACCGAACGCCACTCATCTGCTGCAGCCGTGCGACGTCGCCGTCTTTCGGTCTCTGAAGGCAGCATGGGCTGATGCCGAGAGTGACTACAGGAGAAGACAAGACCAGGCGTGTCACTAAGTGTACTTTTGCAAGTGTCTTTGCCGATGCATGGAGGAAGACAACCTCCAAAAAACACCTGGCTACAAGCGGGTTTCGAGCAGCTGGTTGTACCCATTCACGAAGAAATATAACAAAGACCAGCCACTCCCCTCATCGATTTACCACTAGAGGAAAGCCAGCCTACCAGCGTGCCAACCTTCGCACACCTCTGCGACAACCTCTGCGACAAACCTCCGCGACAACCTCCGCGACAACCTCCTCGACAACCCTCCTCGACAACCTCCTCAGCGACCTCTGCGACAACCTCCGCGACAACCTCCTCGCATCTTCCGCGACAACCTCCTCGCCAACCTCCGCGACAACCTCCTCGCCAACCCTCCGCGACAACCTCCGCGACAACCTCCTCGACAACCTCCGCGACAACCTTCGCGACAACCTCCACGACAACCTCCCAGACAACCTCCCCCACAACTTCCCTGCCCAACGCCTTCATCTCCAGCGTTCATTCCACCATCTCTAGATGAGTATATTCCCTTTCCAAGGATAGATGTAAAGAAAAAAGGGAGGAGGACACAGCTTCCTGAGGTTATCTCTGGCGAACAGTTTCTACAACTGATGGAAAATAAAAAGAAAAAACAAGAAGAGGAATTAGAAAGAAAGCAGAAGAAAAAACGAGAATTGGAGCAAAAGAAAAAGGAGAAGGAGCAACAACAGTTGGAAAGGATCAACGCAAGAAAAGAGAGTGCAGAAAAGAGAGCAAAAGAGATCGCCGAGAAGAGAGCAAGAAATTATGCAGAGAAGCAAGCAAGAAATGATGCATTGAAGATAGCAAAAGAGAATGCAGAGAAGAGAAAGAGAGAGAATGCAGAGAAGAGAAAGAGAGAGAATGCAGAGAAGAGAGCGAGACAGAGTGCAGAGAAAAGAGCGAAGGAGAGTGCAGAGAAGAGAGGGGGGAGAGTGCAAAGAAAAATTTGAATGAGGATGGAGAGAAAAGATAGGGGGAGTGGAGAAAAGGAAAGGAGTGTGCACAGAAAAAAGAGAGCAAGAAAGAGTGGAAAGATGGGGGAAAGCGAAAAAAGAAAAGCGGCGAGCGCGGGAAAGGGAATGTTGAAGATTACGAATGCCCACAATGTAGATCACACGCTCTTGACTTTCATAGATGGGTTTGTTGTGATGATTGTGAGCAGTGGTACCATTTGGCCTGTACATCAATAGCAACTTCTTCTGATGAAGAGGTGGAGACCCTCCCCTTTATTGTATTTTTTGTACAGCGGAATGTTAATTGCGTGAAATATTTCAAGTTGATTTCATATCTTGTATTGATATATGTAATTCCAGGCCCGAAGCTAGCCCCCCCCCCCCCCCCCCCCCCAATTCAGAAACCACTGCTCACAATCATCACAACAAACCCATCTATGAAAATCATAGATGGGTTTGTTGTGATGATTGTGAGCAGTGGTACCATTTGGCCTGTACATCAATAGCAACTTATTCTGATGAAGAGGTGGAGACCCTCCCCTTTATTTGTATTTTTTGTACAGCGGAATGTTAATTGCGTGAAATATTTCAAGTTGATTTCATATCTTGTATTGATATATGTAATTCCAGGCCCGAAGCTAGCCCCCCCCCCCCCCCCCCCCAATTCAGAAACCACTGCTCACAATCATCACAACAAACCCATCTATGAAAATCAAGAGCGTGTGATCTACATGTGGGAATTTTTCAGAAACGCCCGAAGCTAGGCCCCCCCCCCCCCCCCCCAATTCAGAAACGTCCATTTATTTGCCGGCCTCGGATCCACAGTGATGGAGTCTCCTGAGAAGTGATCTGTGTCATAGGCAGCGGTGTAATTTTTTTAATTGGTGTTTAAAATATCACTGTAGAAGTATGGTCATTATTTCCTTTTATTTGTTATTGTATTATGTTAGTGAACTTACTCGTAACGTATTTTTAAACGGGAATACCGAGGAAAGATTGAGCCTTGTAGAGATGGATCCACGTGATCCTGTATACTATAGAGCCATCGATATAGTCTAGGATATTGTGCTCCAATGAAACTAAGCAAGGGCGTCAACAACTTCTCAAAAGTGGAGGGGAGACATTGCGAGGAAGCGAAACGACCGAATGGGGGAGGGTGTTGGAGGGGGTGTCCCCCTCCCACAGTAGGGAGCTTTTGTATTTTGGGGCGTGAAATTGTGCGATTTGGTGCACACCTAAGACAGAAATTTCACGTAATATGAAGTAAATAAGTATAGATCAAACATACACAATGACAAAGGGAGGGGGACAATCTCCTCCACTTGCAAATGTGGGGGGACATGATATTTCAATATGATTTGCGTTCAGCGCAGAAAGACCGAATTTACTGAAAGATATATTATTTCAGATTATTTCATTTTCTGTGACGGCGTGGTATAGATGAGGGTTTAATAAACTTCGTTAGAGTTGTGCGTTTGAGAAATTACACTTCCCTACATAGTTCGAAAGGTGAGTTCAAGCAAACCGAAATGAAACTTGCAATATGAGAAACAGTATGCGCGCGAAGCTCGCGGCAAAAAACGCGATTTACAGATTAATTATTGATTAATGTGTCTTTCCCCTCTTAGGCATTATATCGCTCGATTTTTTTTTCTTCCTCAATTTTGAAATTATTGGGGGGGCGAAATAATATGCTCGCCCCCAATATTTTCCTGGGGGGGCGACCGCACCCCTGCACCCCCCCCCCCCCGGGATCGACGCAATGGGAGGGGTGTTCCCCTCCCACTGTTTAGGGAGCTTTTGCACATTTTGGGCTTTAAATTGTGCAATTTGGCGCATACCCGAGACCAAAATATATAAATATACGATTCGTAGTTCAAGCTATAGAATCGCGCACGGGACTGCAAATTTGTATGAGGCGCTTTATTGGAAGGATTCTTCTGATAAAGGTGCGATATTGCTAGTACTAGGGAACGACCATTATGTTCTTCTTTATTATCGTTGATAACATCATTATCATCACACATTTAATACAAAACATGATAATAATGAATGGTATAGACACATTTGGCTAATGTCGGGTCGTCATTTTGTTTTATTTTTGTTGGCCAAACGATTGGGGGGGGGGGGCACGTGCCCCCCGTGCCCCCCGTAGCTACGCCACTGTATACAACAACATGGACATGATAACAATGTTTTCATTATAAATAATTACAAAATGTATTTTGTTTATAGATATTTTAATTCACTTATGATCGTTTATATAAAAATCGATCATGTATTCTCCGATAGCAAAATGCCTGGTAGCTATTCAAACAAAGTTCAACACACGCGGCCATCGGCAATTGTTTGTATTTTTTTTGTATGTGGAAGACACCACCCTAATTTACACATCCCTATGACATTAGTTATTACAAGATACGGCTAGATATTTGTTGTCATTGACAAGTGAGGAAATTGTTAATGGGTCCTGGAGACACATGCAGTCACCTAATGTATCCATAGCTGTTTAAACTATGACCAGTTCGAGGATTCAAATCTTGGAAAGCTATAATACAAGCTCTTAAAGGGATCTAGTAACTTTGTTGAGATGTGCAAAAACTGATGAATGGTTGATGCAATGTATACTGTTGTTATCTCATATGTCCTCAGGGTATTGTGTGAAAATTTCAGGTCAAATGGATAATGTATGGCCAAGTAATGAGCGAAAATGCAAAGTGATATTGGGTGATATTCACCAACTCACTGCATTCACTTTGTACAGGGATGAAAATCTCGCCCGGAGATTTTCTTATCTAAATACTTCAATCATACATATCTTTGTAATGAAAGGGAAATTTGAAAAACCGAAAGCTGTCCCATGATTTTATTGTTAATACGAATACAACAAGGTATAAAGGAACCGCTAGAATTACAATTTTATTTTGAGGATTTGGACAATGTTACTAAGTCCCTTTAAAGATATTTGTTACAATAAAGGAGATACTGTCTTTACCACTGTACTTATTTACCCTTATCTTTTCCTTCACCTAAACATATAGGATAAACAGTTTGCGTTCATTACTCACTTCTGTATTTGTTCAGTATTAACATTGACAAAACAAAATACGAAGCATACAGAAAAAAGTATTGGTACATTTTTGTCAGCTTTATTATATAATTTGTAATGAAATCGTTTTATTTCATTGTTTATATCGTAATATATACTAATTTAGGTCTATTATATATTTGCATTCCATAGACTATATATATTTGCTATAGTCGAAATCATGTGCATTTCATTATCAAGATGTGAAATAAAACATGTTTTTCCCGGATGTTTTTACTCTATTATAATGATTTAGAAAAGGCATAATACCAAAGATACACTATCAAGAACTTTTATTCCTATGTGTGTTATTGTTTAATTAGTTTTGTGTTCTTTTGTTTTATATCTAATGTAAATGAAACTGCAGATACCACCAAAATATATTATTAAATGTATTGCATTTGAAAATTGAACAATTGTTTATTTGTGATATTTATTTGTTTACAGTCATTGATGATATTATTTTGGCCTATAATGAGATGTGCGGTGTTGGTGATTGGTTGCTTGATTCAACTTGTTTGTAATGTGTAGAGCAATGTATTATTTAACTGAGATTACTGAATTCATAATACTAAATATTTCAAAATAATACATAATAATACATGTACAAACAAAAAATTAAATACAATACATGTATTGCCAACGATTCATATAATGCAAGCATAAAGAGAATAGTACAGGAATAGTAAAGAAATTGGCAACAATAGCCTTTCTAAACTGATTGCCATTACATTTAAAAACAACAACAATGACAACAATAGAACTAGATCGAGGTACGATAGACTTGATAGCAATTTATGAATATTATAATTTATGAATAATATGAATATATAATTTGCACTGCACAACTAATGTATAATTAATATTCGCACCAGACATGTTCACGGCCATATTTTGCCTGCACTTATTTTTGATTTTTGACTTGAGGAGCATGCAAGAAGAAAGGACAGAAAATATAGCGCCACCTTTTGATCACTGAAAAACAATATAGCCAGGCGGAATAATCTTTTTAGATTGGACGCCTATAACCAACAACAACAACAATAGTACAATTATGATCATAATTGTTCTGCTGAGGCAAAACTATTATTAAGAAGAAAACAAAACGAAAATGGGCTGTAAGTGTAGCAGTATTCAGCAGAAAATTGTGCAAGTCAAATAATAATTATCATTCAAAAGTTTATTAAAATTGTACTTTATACCAGCAGAATGAACTGTAAACATATCACTATCTTCTTTTCACGATGACCATGTTTTATCAACATAATATGGAAAATGCAAAACGCAAACACGAATCAAATTTAATAAAAAGTGTACCCGTTTGTACGGTACCATACCTTCCTCCGTCATTGCGCTAATGCAACTGGTTGGCGATCACTCAATATACGTACGTCACGTACGTGTTACTATCAATAACAATGCTAGCGCGCGCTAGTAGATACTTCACGCGCGAGAGATACATAGCGCAAGTTGTTGGCAGATTTAGTTTGAGACGGCAATTTTGGGGAACCAGCGAGAAAACACGCGCACCAACGAAATTCGCGCATAGTTGCCATACGTACGTACTTATCGTGATTGGCTACATTATCATTTTATCTTGGTGGAGAAAGGTAAATAAGGTTAGTGGAATCGTTGTAAAACACTCAAAATTACGATTTTCCGACAAGATTGTGTGTGCCAGTTTTGAGTGGCCGGGTTCTCTAGCCACTACGGTATATTATTATTATTATTATTATTATGTAATAATGATGACGTTAATTCTATGGGAACCTTGTTTCAGAACGATACACAGTTTAGATTCAAAGATATAACTGTTGAATTTGTAGGAAAAGAATTACTTAATATTGATTGTAAAAAAGGCTGTGGGATTAGATGGTCTTCATCCGAAACTATTGAAATTAGCAGCAGAGTTTATATGCCGACCTCTTACATTTCTTTGTAATAAATCATTACAAACCTCTGAAATACCGATGGACTTTAAAATGGCCCGAGTCACAACTATTCACAAAGGAGGCTCATACGAAATTGATAATTTTCGACCAATTTCAGTTCTACCCATTTTATCAAAAATATTAGAAAAAGCAGTACACACGCAACTATACTCGTATCTCAATGACAATCAAATGTTGTCATCTGAACAGTCTGGATTTAGACCATCACATTCCACAGCAACCTGCGTGACTGACATTGTTGGTTATTTGCTTGAAAACATGAATAATAAGCAGATTACTGGTGCAATATCTTAAACAAGCATTTGATGTAATTCCTCATAGAAAGATACTGGACAAGATGATTTATTATGGAATAAGCGATAGCGAGTGTAAATGGTCTGTGAATGATTTAATTGGAAGAAAACAATGTGTTTCAATGCATCAATGTACAAGTGATTTTGTTATAGTTAAAACCGGGGTCCCCCAAGGATCCATATTAGGTCCTCTCATATTTTGTTTGTTCATAAATGATATTTGCAATTTCAATCGAAGGTGTCATTATGCAGATGATACAGTTATTTTCAATAATACATTTGATTTGTCTCAAGTACAATATAATCTTCAGAAAGACTTTGATTTGATTGCAAAATGGTTGGAACAAAATAACATGTACATACATTCAGGAAAGATGGACCTAAAAGAAAATTGCAAAATGTAAGTTTTTAAATTATGTATAAAGATTTAAAATTAGAATACGTTCAAAAGATGAAATATTTGAGTGTGATATTAGATTCACAGTTATTATGGAATGAACATATTTTGTACACATGTAGTAACATTTCTCGTTCTATAGGATGTATTCGGCGCATAAAAGCTTTAATACCGAATAAAATATTAGTTAATTTGATTTTGCATTGTTGCTACCATACAGTGGATTATTGTTGTACGGCTTGGGTAACCTGTTCAAAGACAAACTTGTTAAAGCTACATAGATTACAAAACAAATATGCACGACTAGTATATAATGTAGATCGATATACATCTCAATGCTTTTTGATGACTTCATTGAATTGGCAATCCATAGAAAATCGTATTAAATACCAGTATTGTATTCTTATCTTTAAAATAGTCAATAAGCTTGTACCATTCTACTTAGCAGCAAGATTTGTGCTCAATAGGCATCACAACACCTCAAGCGTAACTGAGATGCTCCAAGAACTCAAATGGCACACTCTACAACAAAGACGTGAAACTCTCCGCCTTATTCTTCTCTTCAAAATGCACCATAACCATGTCATCTTCAATACCAGACCCCACATTGTACCAGTACAGAAGGCAACAAGACATCTCCATGCTAAAGGCTATCAACTACCAGTCAGCAAAAATGAACACCACAGGCAGTCTTTCTTCCCCCGTACTGTGAGGACATGGAACACCCTACCACCAGATGTAATGTCTGCCCCATCAGTCGACGTGTTTCGACAAAGACTGATGGAGAGACCCTCCGTGTAGTTAAGCACTGCAGCTGTTTGTTTTACTTGCACCACTTAAGATTTGTTTGCACGACTGCACTTGTCCAGCATGAGCACCAGCACACAGCACACCAACACCTGTAATAATCTTCAAGATTTAAGGACACAGGTCTACCCCGAAGAAGAAGAAGAAGAAGAATCATTGATAAGACCTTTTATTGCAAATTATAACACTAGATACGCCACAAATAGCACCTTGCTTATTCCTCAACCGAAAACCGAATATAAAAAACGTTCCTTTTCTTACACCGGTAGTTTGGTACTTGGTAGTTATTCCTCCAAAAGATTCCTAGTGGAATTTAAACTGAAGGTCGTGGTGGCAGAGGGTGGACGTTAAGGAAATTGAAGTCCTGTCTTAAACTTTGCTGAATCAGACAGAGATACTAATGTTGAATCAAAGTTGTTCCATGCTCTGGTTGTGCGTGGAAAAAATGAGTTTTTATACACGTCTAATCTGGCTAATGGTATTTCAAACTGACTTGAATGCCCGCGTCTGCTTCTATCTGGCTTAGGTTTAATGTGGGTTTGGGCATATATGTATAGCTGGCCATGTAACATCTTATGAAAACAGCTTAGGCGGTGAGCTTCATGTCTGTCTTGGAGAGAGTTCCACTTAAGAGAATTTAGAAGGTGGGTGACGCTTGCTTCTCTCTGATATGTGCTTGTGACAAAACGGGCTGCCTGTCTCTGGACTCGTTCGATAGAAGAAATGTTCTTAGCTGTGTATGGGTCCCATGCAGCAACTGCGTAGTCCAAGTGTGGCCTAACGAGAGTGAGGTAGAGTTTCTCCTTTATGGAAGTTGAGCAGTGGTGAAAGTTACGTCTTAGAAAACTCAGAACCCCTATTGCTTTTGTTGTTGCGAGGTGGGTTTGGCCATTCCATCGGAGGTCGTTCTGGATCACAACGCCAAGGTACTTCGTCTGCTTACATTCTTCCAGGGTGACTCCAAGGATGTTATATGAGGATTTACCCGGTTTCTTCTTTCTGGTAACACGCATTGATTCACACTTGTTGGGGTTGAATGTCATGCCCCATTTCTGAGACCACTCCACCATTGCATCAAGATCTTGTTGCAGGATGACCTCGTCGTTTACTGATCTCACTGGACGGTACAGCATGCAATCGTCTGCAAATAGCTTGGTGGTGCTTTTTACTTTGTCGTGAATGTCATTTATAAAGAGCAAAAACAAGTGGGGACCAAGTACAGTGCCTTGCGGAGTTCCACTTAGAACTGGCTTCCAGTCGGAATGTTTTCCATTTACACATACGCGTTGTAGTCGTTTTGTAAGGAAATTTGTCACCCATATTAAGTTATCTGTACGGATTCCATAATAATCTAGCTTGTGAAGTAACTTCTGGTGGGGGATGACGTCAAAGGCTTTGGAGAAGTCGAGTGTTTTCAAGTCTGTGGTGACGTTTCCATCCAGGTTCTTTGCCAGGTCGTTAATTGTCAAAATAAGTTGGGATTCACATGATCTGTTCTCCTGAATGCGTGTTGATTATCGGCAAGAATATGGTGTTTATTAAGGTGGCTCATGGGGTTACTATCAATGATATGTTCCAGTAGTTTACAACAAGTGCTTGTGAGTGAAATAGGGCGGTAATTTGCTGGGTCAGTGGTAGAGCCCTTCTTAAAAAGTGGGGTGATATTGGCCTTTCTCCAGTCCAGTGGGAGATCCCCATAATCGAGCGACTGTTGAAAGATGGGAGCCAGTTCTTCTGCTGCAATTTTGAGGGCTTGGTTCTGGATCTGGTCCGGGCCGATGGCTTTGGATGTATTGATGTTAAGTAGTAGCTTCTTTACACCTTCAACGTCGACCCGGATGGGAGGCATATCAGGAAATGGGCTGGGTGGGAGGTCAGGGAGCGATGACGGTGACTTGTCTTCTCGGGTAAAAACACTTTGGAATTGGTTGGCAAGAGCTTCAGCTTTCTCCAGATCTTCAGAGATTAGGAGGTCTTCTACCTTCAGCATTTGGACACCAGTGTTATCTGTCCGTCGTGGACGTACCTCCAGAAGGCCTTCGGGTTGTTACCCTCGAGGATTGAAGAGACATGTTGTCTGTGGGCGCTTCTAATGGTACGATCGATCTGCTTTGTTGCTTTAGTTAATTTGTCCCAATCTCGCTGTGTACCACATCTCTTGGCATGAATATGAAGCTTCTCCTTTTTATTACATAGGCGTTTTAATTTCCCTGTAAACCATGGAGTACGTGCACGGCCCTTTACAGTCTTGTGGGGAACATCATTTGACACAATGGTTTCCAATGAATCTCTTAACCAGGTCCAGTTGTCTTCTACGGATCTTTTGCCTAGTTGAAACTTGAAGAAATCTTCTCCAAGCTGTCTTGCCCGGTCTTTAAATTCTTTGTTATCTACTTTATTCCAGAGGGGAAGTCTGCGGGGTGGTTTTGGGGGAACCGTAGTCTTAGTATGAAGTTTCGCTAAAATAGTAAGATGATCGCTGATTCCGGTACGAGAAGAAACTTCAGAAATTAAGTCTGGATGTGAAGTTAACAACAAGTCGAGGGTGTTTTCTGTACCACTTGTCTCATCACGTCTAGTGGGGAAAGTAACTTTTTGAGACAAATGATTATTAATAAGAACTTGAGCTAGGGCATCCTGGAGGGCACCTTTAGGTTCACTTTGTGTTCCGTCTGACCAATCTATACTGGGGACGTTGAAATCACCACCTAGGATGATGAGTGGAGAGCGCAGTGAAGAGTTAATTTTAGAAAGATTTGAGTCCAGGTCCTGGAGAGGTGCTGTTTTTGAGTCAGGTGGACGATAAAAGCTTCCTATCTGCAGTGTCTGGCCTTGAAGGGTAGCTTGACACCATATTTGTTCAGTGTCGGTACACAAATCAGTTCTTTCAAAACAAGGAATGGAGCTGTTGTTACCAATACACACGCCGCCTCCATGCGAATTTCTGTCCTTTCTAAAGATTTGAAGGTGAGGAGGAAAAATCTCGGCCGACTTAACTGTTGGATCCAGCCAAGATTCTGTTCCAATAATAATATCAGGATTCACAGTTTCAATAAGTGAAGCGATACCTGCAGTTTTCCCCTTATACTACGACAGTTTATAATTGCAATTTCAATTCCAGTGTGACCGGTGTCGTTTCGGTGGGTTTTCTGCTTCTGGCATGTCTGGGCGTCTGGTCTAGATTTAACTGTATTTCCATCAATGAGACTTGAAGTTTTACTCTTAGTCTTTCCATTTTTCCCGACAATTGTCCAGGTATTATTTATTTTTGTGAGTTTCAACGAAGGGAGAGGGTTTCTGTCTATTTTGGGTGGTGTCTTAGAAGTCTTGTGAGGCAATTTACTAGGTCCGGAACGGATTGGGCTAGATGATCGTGGATTCGTGTGGTTCCACTGGTCTTCATTCAACGATGTGAGACTTTCAAAGGAATTTAATCCTGACAAAGAGTTAGAGTCAATTGATGAATCAAAAAATGAACTAGCGAAGTTCATAACATCACACAATGGACAAAGCCAAATGGCATTTGGGTTTTCAGCGTGAAAATTTACAGTGTTATTTGACACATTTAAACAATCCAAATAAAACCAGCTTGTACATACTGAGCACTGAATGCCGGAATCTTTCACAGCGCGCGAGCATAGCCCACAAGGATAATGGGCTTACGTCCACGCTGCCGCTGGTGTAGTTTTGACCCAGGGCCTGGGTTGAGGCTAATGTCTCCCGCCAATAAGTTAATTATAATGAGCAGTGGTAGGCGACCTCTGGGGTGGCCCAGGAAGGGGGTAGATGAATGTTTCAGTCCATTTCCACGAAATACATTTAGTAGAGATTATATACGCAGCTCGTAAATCAGTTTGGAATGCTGACATTTTCAACATGCACATATCATGATGAGG
Source organism: Echinarachnius parma (assembly GCA_037951105.1). Lineage (NCBI taxonomy): Eukaryota > Metazoa > Echinodermata > Echinoidea > Clypeasteroida > Echinarachniidae > Echinarachnius > Echinarachnius parma. Next base: position 36,704 of record JBAMJV010000874.1, on the reverse strand, counting down.
GGCAAAGTAAGAGTCAAAAAAGGAACAATCCTACCGTATGTCTTCTGGGTGTTGAATCTTGACAAACCATACATGTCAGGGTCGCTTTCACATTCTCGGTAGGTCTGCAGCCCAAGTTGGAAGAAGGAAATCAATAGGAGCAGGCAAAGTGCTGGCGTTGATGAATCTCGCTGTCTTCTGCTTTCAGTAGCTCTTGATCTTGTACCGGATCCGCGTCCATGTCCGATGACAAACATGTCGCCGATGTAGTTTCAAGTTTCACGACGGAGGTTAAAAATATTACACAACATTCGGAGTCCACTAATAAAATTATTGTCCACAAGCATCAATTGGGAATATTTTATTCAAGCAATAAAAATACATATAAAAGTTCGCGAAGGTGTATACAAAGTAAATCTAAATTGTGCGATGTCATAAAATCCAAGATGGCGCGAGTGATATTCGTCGCGTGGTATAGTGAATACGATGTGTCGCGTGGTGTATTCGTCGCTGTGTATAAGACACTACGCTGTGTGTTGTGCGAATAGACCGAGTGGCGGGAAAATTTACTTCACCGAAATTTTCCAAAGTTAAAACCGCTATAAAGCAGGAAAATGTCCATTAAAAAGCACAAAACTGATCTTGACTGGTAGCATAAAGATTGCTTTTCACGATGAAATGTTTAAAAACAACTCAGAAGATTAAAATTCGCGAAAAGGAAATGGAAAAAAGAAGTAAAAATGGGAGCGTAAGAAAAACACGTCCACCCGCGACCGCGACCACTATCATTAGTTATTTGTTCAATAAGCTTCCTATTATAGTCCAACGCAGTAATTCACTCAAAGTATTTTTTTTTAAAGCTGCATTCAGTTCAATGCTATTTTATAATGTCCAGTTGTTATTTTGTAAATTGAATCCTTGCTAGATTACGTGTCCTAAGCAAATTGGTTCCACGGAGGTTTATTTCAATAGCCTCTCACCTCTCAGTCATGGTACCGTAAAAGTTTGACTAGAGGCGCTACTGAATTAGAGGAGTATCAATAGCGCCAGCAAACATCCAAAACGATCCAGTATAATGAATATGTATCTAGCCTTTTGTCAACGATCTTCGAGCCGGTCTAAATGAATATACATGATAGCATTATCACGCAAAGTTAGAAAAGATGAACGTTACTAAGGGTTGAAATCCAATCAAGCAAGCAGAAGTAGCTCTTGGGTCGGTGGTTGGTGCAAATCAGGATAAGGTAAAATTGCATCACGGTATGAAGAGCCGTAGGTTCAAGACGCACTGGATAAGTGATTTATTTATTTTTTTTATTTTTTTATTTCATAGGAAATTTTGTTTTAACAGATGCCAGCGTTTTGTGCATAGGAATGGGAATGAAAATTATAATTTCTGTGTTAACTTAAATACACAATTATTACATTCAGGTGAATGAAGTCCTGACATTCTGCTAGTAATAGTATTAAGCTTTATATATTAGTGGATGGAGGGGGTAGGGTCATTTTAAAATTGATTCATCACCCTGTTTCAGCCAACTCTTCATCAAACACAAATTTTATTTTACTCTTTTCCGACCAAGAATTAATAACAACTTATGAATAGGAAGCAATGTTGAGCAACCCAGCCCCGCCCCCCCCCCCCCCCCCCCCCACACACACGGACACAAACACACCCGTTATAGTATACATACACACAGCACACGCACGCTATGACTACGATTATGTTCATTATGCATGGTTTGTCAGTTTCGAACTTGAGATGCCGTGTCATGCATTCTTTGATTTTATGCTGCTAGTGCTGCACGTTGTAACTTGGAAACTGCTATGTTATGCAATATGTTTCTATCTCTATAGTTGAGATGAAACTCAAGAGATTATGCAAATATATATGTTGTTGCTATTCATTTGAAATAGTGTGAATAGTCTTGTTGGTGGTGCATCATGAGTTCCTTTTCAAAACAGATAATGCGGAGAGCACAATGAGGATAACGATTGCTTGGACAGAATAATACAGTTCGAACAATAATGTTCCTCCTAGCGCCTCAAATAATGCAATAGATCGTACACCTGTTCTGAATAATTATACATAAGCATGAATGAAACATGTCGAAGATGTGTGAAAGGGCTGAAAGAATATGCTTTAAATTCCGCTTCAGAACGTGGTTAAACTATAGATGGTATTGGTCTGTTTTTAGATCTCAAAGTACGCGGATCAAATCCACCCAAATGAAGTCCTGCGTTTTTTTAAATAGTATTAGTTGTTGGTTCTGTTTCCCTGTTTTGTGTCATTCTCCTTTCATTTCACTTTTGTTCTCGTCATTTTTTGTTCATTATATTCTTTTATTTATTTTGTTTTAAATTGTTTCAATTCATTTGTTTCTTTTGTAACCTGCATTTAAAAACAATGTTTTCATGATTGGTTTTGTTTGCATTCATTCAAATACAGTATGCACATAGCGCACACACCTCACACACGTTAATACCAGAATAAAGTTAGCAAGTATCTGTAATCCCAAGATTGATAAAGGGACAACATTTCTCCTCCGATAGACAAGATCGCTACTATATTTTATTGCCCAAGTGCTTCAAAATATGACGACATCTGGGATAACCTCGATCACTTAATCGACTGTAAATCAACGGCATAATATGCCATTACAAAATGGACTATCATGCAGAGAGCGCTATAATGCATAGTTACGTAATATTCAAACAGATCGACTGCTTGTACGAGGTTTATCTGCCTAGTAACAGCTTCAGTGTGCGTCGTAAAATATGATAACAAAAGAATCACATGGAAACCAAACAGGTGATCGTGATGAATAGAAATTCAACTGGAAAGAGAAAACTAGTTAAAGACAAATTACCTTATTAGATGAACATAATGCTTAAATATAGAGCGATTTTGTAATAAATATTTGTACATGGAATATTTTCTATGGAATGATTTGTGAAAATACTATAACATGTTAATGTAAAACACATTCCCTTATTCAAACATATCAGGAACCAATGGCTATGAGGCAGAATGCATGTTGTACATACATACTCGATAGCTACATTGCTATTTAACATGTTTAATTTGATTGAATTGTTTTTAATTGTCATCTGCCAGCATTTAGGGGATTTGGCTTTAAGGCGCGTATTTTCTTAAAGTAATTCTAATACAATACGTAATCCTCATTGAATTACTGGTCGTGATGTTCAGTGAAATATTTTGGACGGGTCGAAGGGGAAGGATGATGGGTAGCTTGAGAGACATCGTTAAATGGACCAAGGCCCAAAATTCATAACAAACATTATTTTAAAAACACGTTACAAGTTACAAGTTGCCCCTTCCCCCTTTACCACTATTTGGCGGCCTTGGGGAAACAACTGAATAAGTGGTCTCGGTCTCGGCCTCGAACATTTTTGGCGACGGACATGCACCCCCCCCCCCCCCCCCCCCCATGGGCGTCGATACTTACGTAATACCCATCCCCCTGATGAATCATCCCCCTGATAGATCATCCCCCTGATGAATGGGTATCAATGACAGATCGACGCCCATGCCCCCCCCCCCCCCGCCTACACGACTCTTAACTAGTGTGTTTGTGTGTGTGTGTGTGTGTGTGTGGGGGGTGGGGTGTGGTGGGGTGGGACAGGGAATGCCATGATTTCACCTGATAATTGTGTATCTGACAAAAATTAAATGATTTTCCTTCCTATTCCTATGCACAAAACGGTGGCATTTGTTAAAACAAAATTTCCTATGAAATCGAAGAATAAAAACATAATTAATCCAATGCGACTTGAACCTACGGCTTTACATACCGCCATGCCTAGAATGATTTGCACCAACCACCGACCCAAGAGCTACTTCTGCTTGCTTGGTGGGTTTTTTACCCTAAGTAACGTTTACCTCTTCTCAATTTTACATGATTATGCTATCATGAATATTCATTAAGACCTGCTCGAAGATCGTTGACAAAGGGCTAGATACATATTCATTATACTAGATCCTTGTGGACGGGGCTGGGGCTGTTGATAATATCTGCTAATACTGTGAGAAAGTAGCGCCTCTAGTCAAACTTTTACGGTATGTCAGTTGATCTTCCTCTTATTCTTTTTCTCTTTTTTTTCTTTTCCTTTTGATTGTGTAAAGCTAATTAAGCCTCTATATATTTTTTTATTTTTTGTGTTGTGTAGATGTATTTTAATGTTTGTTTGTTATATCTGTCGACTAAAGCTTGTTTAATGTACGTAGCTTATTTATTATGCCGGCTGGAATTGTTTTGTATTTGTATACAGGGCGCATCAGTCCTGTAAAGCAGTTTTTTTTAACTGAGGTTGCCTACCCTGTATTTTTAAAGAAGACTTGAATAAATAAATAAATCATAACTAGAAGTAAAAATTCAAACCACTCATCTGATCGATTCGAGTGGATATTCCCTATCATTTGTGTAATTCAGAAATAATTTTGGAAGAAACGTGCGCGCCTTTCTTACCAAAATCGAAAGACCACCGCAGTATCTGCGCGCAGAGCGTTCTGCTAGCGGTTTCTGTACCCGAAGATTCGGGCGTAAGTCACAGTGGCCGTAACGATTCCCGTATCATAATAACTAGAACCAGATAACAACACGATAATTTTTATGTACTTTAAATTTTTCTCAGATTTCAGCTTATGATCTATGGCCGAGCGGGTAAAGGCGCCTGATTGCTAACCAAAGTGACTATTTTGTTTAACGTGGGTTCGAGTCCCCAACATGGTAGATTTGTTTTGTCAGCAATAAATCAAAAGTGTTCATCTCGTAGACCTTCTAGCTATATCATAAGTTGACTGGAATAAAAAAAAAAAAAACATTGTATTGTTTGTTTAAGCTAACAAATTATATTAATAACAATTTACAAATATGTTAAGATAAAATAGATTTTTAAAAAACAAGTTCCCTGTAAAATACAAATTGCGGATCAGGGTCATTATACGCGGTGAGGGGGGGGGGGGGGGGTGGCGCCAGCGAATGGTGGTGCCAGGGCAGATAATCATTCTGAATCATGATGCTTGAAATATAAAGACGATGGACACAGGATTATGATCTGTCTCATCATCATTAGATTAAGGGGGGGTGGCAACGAAGGGTGGTGCCAGGGCAGGTAAGCATTCTGAATCACGATGTTTAAAATATAAACGCAATGGACACAGGATTATGATCCGTCTCATTCTAATCATTATATAGACTGAATGATTTAATGGAAACTAAGCCTGAGCTAGGATTCAGTGTCAGGCTTTTTAGTTTACATAATTAGACGTCTAAAACATGTAAAAGGTAAGTACCAATTTTGCAAGAATTACAAAAAATAACCACCCCTGCATGGTATTGTACATAGCGCCCGATCCAGGCACTTGCTCACTTAATACCCGGGACAATTAAGCAATGATGTCGGACAAATAACCATTCACAAATTGTCTAGATTAGTAGCCCGATTGGGCAACTAATATTTATGTTCAACAGGGAGACAAAGCATATCTCATCTAGAATCGAGCAAAATATTTGCTAAACAGATGAAGCTAAATATCACAATTATGTTTATGTTATTTCACATTGATATTTTAGGGCAAGTAATTTGCTGTCTGGGCAAGTACAATTCGTAATTGAATGATTTAGAAAAAAGTTCGTGTGGAGACTGCAAGGTTCTGTTAGTATGCTAATCAATAATGGTCGAGTACAAAGTCATTTCAGGTGTAAATCTTTATTCACGATCAACACGACGATGCTCCACGCAGTGAGCCAGATGGTAGAACACGTGATCTGGTTACAGTGCACTCTTAATAAGCTGAGTGCACTTACATCGACATCAACGATGTCCGATACATACTAGTCTATAATATCAGACCCTAGTACTATCAGCACAGAGACCTGTTAAATATTACAACATTATCGCTGCAAAAGTAGTCGAGCTCTGAAGAATACTAATTTATTAATATTTACATGTGACCCAGCAGCAAAAAAGAATCCTTTTTATAGAAGAGCGGTTGACATGGTAAGGGTGTTTGGCTGAGAAGTCTTAATGGTACGTTTTCTACCAGTTGGGTAAATTTAGTTCCTCATAATTCATAGACCATTTTGTGCAACTAAAAAGTTAAAGTTAAAGTCCTTCCCGTTCCAATGTTGGCACATAAGGCGGCGCCTATCTCCGATTTATTAGCCCTAGGCCACACGTCTACTAAATGTAGCGAATGTTACAGAAGGGGGCCAGTCCTCTGGTAACTCGTGTGATTAACTTTCCCTTTTCCATTCAATAAATGCCGAGTGTCTGGCTAGAGGGCAGAAGGTACCATTTTTAAAGTCTTTGGTATAACCCGGTCTAGGTTCGAACCCGGGACCTCCCGTGCATGAGGCGGACACTCTAACCGCTAAGCCACCATGCTCGGTTCTGTGCAACTAAGGTTTCATTTATTGTTATGCTATGGTTAGCATGTTTATGCAGTAGGATTCGGGTTGTGTAATGATTATTATTGTCTTAGTTATAATAGCCTTGACTCAATACAAACTGTATACAATATCAAATAAGTAAAACAAAACGTGAACAAATAAATACACGTAAAGTCAAAACTTAAATATAATGTCCAACATCAGTGGGGTATCTGACATGGAACATACAAAATAAATTGGTCGTACATGTATAAGCATTTTTCTTATTTTTCAGACCCTTTATCATTATGACGATTAACCTGCCAATTTTTTATTGTAGTACTGACAAGATGAGGCTATGTTACTACCCTGAACTGATACAAATGTTTAGATAAACAAAACCGCAACAATTTGAGTTAAAAATTGTGATATTAATGCTCGAATAAGTCCCCTGTAAATTCCGCCTTTTAACAGTAACGCTAACACCAACATGACCAACACTGAACTTGAAATGATTTTCATTTCGATCCCTTAGAGGTTCGGTCCCTCAATAGAGTTTTGCATGTAACATGTTAACACTTACATATTTTAGCTGTTCAGCAGACGACGCTAAACACCAGCTACCACGTGACACTGCCGGAAATACGTCAAAAATAGAGGTCAAACCAGTAACACCAACTCATTTCAAGTACGGTGTTAAGGCTACCGTTAGTGTTGACTAAGCACAAATACTAGCTCAACATCATCTGCGATATAACACATCTACGATAATATAACACATAAAAAAATAAACACCGCCTGCCGGAAACGGAAGCTTGTATTACGGCGAAATTCGAGGTCAATCTGTTAACACCATCCTAACAAAGTCATTTCAAGTATGGTGTTTAAGGCCAGATTAGTGTTTAATAAACACTAACACCGACCTTAAACACCATACTTGAAATCACCCAGTATCGATGATAAACCTCTTTATACCAAGTTCCTTGGGACCATCAGAATAGCATTTTTATATCAGGGTGAAAAAACGAAATAATATAAAGACCAGGTGCAGAAAAATAACCTTGTTTTGAGAGGGTTTTGTTAAATCAAAACTCTTTATAATGAGAATCCACTGTATCTACATCAAGGATGGTGTTGGTAGATGCTAGACATGAAGCTGTGATTAACCAAATTGACTAATGACATTACATATCAAGCTGGTTTGACTAGCAGTATCAGCGATAGCGTCTGTAGTGACCTGCATAGACTTGCAGCTCTACCAATTTGACATGTGAAATTAGCTGGTTTGGTCGGCATGGTTAGCATTAGTGGCCATACACCAGCTTTCCCTATGTAAACTATTGACATGATTCATCAATGTATATTTACATTTGTATTTATGAATTATTCATTTATTTTAATCAGCGGGTAATTAAAATAAAGGAAAGAACGCTCATACTTACAGTTCACGATCTCATGTTAAAGACAAGTCTCGCAATCCATTGTATTGGCTTCATCAAATTAGCTAATACCCTGCATGGGTTCGAGTTTGTGAATATTAATGTTCTGGTCCGCCTTAGTATTCCATAAACTATCCATACTCTAACAAAATAGCATTATGATAAAAATTAACATTTGCCCGCTTCGTAAAGCAGTGCGATGGTCAATGTCTGGTGCTGTTTCAAACATAGTTGTAATGTAATTACTTGTGGGAGAACTCGACCACGCGACGGCTTGTCCGCACGAAAGGGCTTCTGTCTGTTGTTTTTTTTTTCTCAGCGCTGTATTGACTGTATTGACTCACAAGGTGCTTGGATGGGTTGTTGGGTGGGTGGGGTGTAACGTATATAGTATGTCAAAGGTACATGTTGCTATTGCATATGCCATACAATAGAAAAAGGCTTTAATGTGAAATGTTAGTAGTTTAAAGACTTTTTTTCTGATTCCGATGTAGGGGAAGTATCCCCGACTCTGTTTTAAAGTGCTATTCTGGTTAACCTGAATATTAGTAAATCGAATTTGTATGGTATCTTTCAGATCCAATAGTTATGGCTCAACAGTGTTCGAATTATAGAAACAAATATAAAAGGCTAGATAAGAAAGCTGTTTTCATGAAACATTGCAGCTGCTAACCCTTGAGTGCAGCACTTTCTAGACACCTTTCAATTTTAACCATTTTATGACAAAATCGTGAATTTCATATGAAATAAAATTGAGAGAATTCAAAATCATTGAATAAGTGTTGGGCCTCATAATAAATACAAATGGTTATGTTTATGCATATTTCAGCCATTTCTGAACCTATGTTGATCAAATAAAGTGTATTCTGTCATTAAAATGTATGCTTTTTCAGTTTGACACTCAGTTTTTCAGTATCTCACAAAATATGTACTTAATGTAACGCCCTCTATACTAAAACTGAATCATCCCTTTAATAAATAATCATAGAAAAATAAAATAAAGGTGTTCATATAAGTTATATATTGTCGTGATTTTGCATAAACCGTGCACATTTAAGTGAACAAACGACTTCAAAAAGCATATATTGATCTTTTATATACAGTTATTATCGTTTGTATCTCACAATACCTTTAACAGGTCATTATGCTGTATTCTCTTTTTGCTCATCTGATGATGGGATGTTACATAAACATAATGTTACAGAACAGTACATCAATATAGTGCATGCCTCACATTTCAAATACAGAATAAATGTGGACTTATTGTGAATTTATTATTCTTTAAACGGTAAAACTTTCACGAGGCATGCAGCATTATTTCAACGTATAACAAATTTTAAAACACAAATACTACATACAAATCGAAATTAAACCAAATACCAAGAGTACATCGCAGAAGCTGCGTCTTGCAATTGTCTGCTTATTTGGCAAGAAAATATAGCAGTGCAGATGTTATCATGAAGATGCAACATTGACAAAATAATTGACTTATAATTTCACAATTCCACAATTCGTATATTAGACTCTCAAGCAGAATGGAAAAGTGTACAAAATGCATTACCCTTTAGATAGAAACAAATTTTCCTACAACATAACCAATATATTCATAAGTATACTTATGGATTGACGGATGTTACTGACTACTACCAAGCAAGTTGTTTGCTTACATATGCAATGTATTTAATTTGAGTGATGGTATTGTGAAGTGTCTTTTTTGTGTTAATATATACATGTGTTAGCGTTACACGTCATGTAGTCTTAGCACATCGACATGAACCTTATACAGAGTTTTAAAATGTAAGGAATAATGTTATTGTCCGATTGTGGTAATGTATATTACAAATTTTGTGTGGCATTATTTCCGTTCTATGTCGATTTTACTCAAAACGCCCAAGTACAACGGTTTGTTTGTGTAAACCGTTCTACGACGTTCATTATACTGTTAAGTGTTTACATACATTATTGAGCAAATATATCACCCTGATGACGGTCAAATATTAATACTAGCACAATAATCGTATATCAAAGACTCTTTTTAAATACTTAAAGATCATCATGCGTGTTGATGCTACACTGCGAGTTGCCATATTAAACTAGCCTAGGTTGTGGGCTCTGCATGACAATGAGCCAGTTGGATTCCACACACCGTACGCATTGATTTCGCAAGATGGCATTGCGCGTCTGATTGACACATCCTAACAACCTTTAAACTAATAATTATATAACAGAAATAAGGGATCACGACCTAGCATTGTGATCGAAATGAACTTTATACTTCTCGCACAAGGTTTTCCTTCAATGGGGGTATTTTATTTTTGGTGATATGACACGTCTTTATAAAAATCCGATTATGCAACGTCATGTATGTTTTCAAATATTGTCCAAACATATATCCTGTGTATGGATATAGCATTATTAAATAAACTGTATATCTTGTTGCGTATACAACATACAAATTAAATTGTTAATTCAATGTTAACATAACTATGCTACGTGCATGTATGTAAAGAACATTTGTGATTCTCATGATTCTTGGCTAAGAATGAAACATTGTCTAGAATTAAACATATACTGTACATCACAAACTCGTCAAAATTAAAAGAAAGCACGATCCATGTGGCACGTGTCGCCGTCATAATTGTTATTCAAATTCACTTGTTTTGTATGTTGCAAGAAGCAAAGTTAACCATCCATATGATGCACATCCATTCCCTACCCCCCCCCCCCCCCCCTTCCCCCCACCCCTCGTTCCAGTACGATCATGAAATTGTTCAATATAACCCGACTTTATATTTCTTAAAGAGATAGTACAGTTTCGGTAACGCTGAGCTTTAGTAACCAAAACATGTACAATAACATAACAAACTAATACTTATACCTCCACCATGCTTGAAAGGCATAGACAATTACAAACAATTAAGTAAAAAGCTGTTATCATTTTTTAAAAAAAGAGCCATTAAAACACAAGAGGGCACCGTATCTCTAATAAAGCATTGGTCTGAACTATTTTATGCTAAATCATGCATGTCATGTTTTATTGAAATAGTGATTAAAAAGAGGGTTATAGAATGTCTTTAAAGTGATAACTGTAAAATGTCAGATATTGCACAAAATAACATTTGAGACCTCAATCCTACATAAATATCATTGTAAAATACAATTGAAAGATTTGTGAAAGTTTGAAAGAAAACGAACACTGTTTACCTAGTGAAAATAACGAATATTGAGTTCATATTTTATTACCGAATACTGATGGCCTTCCGTAGATTTGTCGCAGTAATATTCATCCGTTTGATCTTGACGATATCTGCACCCGTGTATACATGTACATACGGTACGGAATTCGAATTCATGGAATTTGCGCACACACGATCGGCTCAACATGTCTGGTCGGGAAGATTTCCCACGCGCGCTGGCCGGACGTGCTCAGCTGAGGCAAATGTAGGTTACTTTTTATCAAAAGCATTGATCAACGCTTTACAAATAATGATTTTCAATGATAATTAATATTCATACTAAAGGGACATTTGAAAAAATCCAACCCTATTTTATTCTTCTCTTACCATAAGCTAAACAACACGGTAGAAGAGAAACGAGGAAGCTCCAAGTAATTTTTGTGGATTTGGACACTTTACAGGTATGACTTTAACATGAATGATGGAATTGTGATGTGTGTGCGTTGCTTTAATTTCCACGTGTGTAAGCGTTACACATATTGTAGTGTAAATACACCTACATGAACCTTATACACAGTTTTCAAATGTAGTAATGTTACTGTCCGATTTCAAGTACGGTGTTAAGGCTACCGTTAGTGTTGACTAAGCACAAATACTAGCTCAACATCATCTGCGATATAACACATCTACGATAATATAACACATAAAAAAATAAACACCGCCTGCCGGAAACGGAAGCTTGTATTACGGCGAAATTCGAGGTCAATCTGTTAACACCATCCTAACAAAGTCATTTCAAGTATGGTGTTTAAGGCCAGATTAGTGTTTAATAAACACTAACACCGACCTTAAACACCATACTTGAAATCACCCAGTATCGATGATAAACCTCTTTATACCAAGTTCCTTGGGACCATCAGAATAGCATTTTTATATCAGGGTGAAAAAACGAAATAATATAAAGACCAGGTGCAGAAAAATAACCTTGTTTTGAGAGGGTTTTGTTAAATCAAAACTCTTTATAATGAGAATCCACTGTATCTACATCAAGGATGGTGTTGGTAGATGCTAGACATGAAGCTGTGATTAACCAAATTGACTAATGACATTACATATCAAGCTGGTTTGACTAGCAGTATCAGCGATAGCGTCTGTAGTGACCTGCATAGACTTGCAGCTCTACCAATTTGACATGTGAAATTAGCTGGTTTGGTCGGCATGGTTAGCATTAGTGGCCATACACCAGCTTTCCCTATGTAAACTATTGACATGATTCATCAATGTATATTTACATTTGTATTTATGAATTATTCATTTATTTTAATCAGCGGGTAATTAAAATAAAGGAAAGAACGCTCATACTTACAGTTCACGATCTCATGTTAAAGACAAGTCTCGCAATCCATTGTATTGGCTTCATCAAATTAGCTAATACCCTGCATGGGTTCGAGTTTGTGAATATTAATGTTCTGGTCCGCCTTAGTATTCCATAAACTATCCATACTCTAACAAAATAGCATTATGATAAAAATTAACATTTGCCCGCTTCGTAAAGCAGTGCGATGGTCAATGTCTGGTGCTGTTTCAAACATAGTTGTAATGTAATTACTTGTGGGAGAACTCGACCACGCGACGGCTTGTCCGCACGAAAGGGCTTCTGTCTGTTGTTTTTTTTTTCTCAGCGCTGTATTGACTGTATTGACTCACAAGGTGCTTGGATGGGTTGTTGGGTGGGTGGGGTGTAACGTATATAGTATGTCAAAGGTACATGTTGCTATTGCATATGCCATACAATAGAAAAAGGCTTTAATGTGAAATGTTAGTAGTTTAAAGACTTTTTTTCTGATTCCGATGTAGGGGAAGTATCCCCGACTCTGTTTTAAAGTGCTATTCTGGTTAACCTGAATATTAGTAAATCGAATTTGTATGGTATCTTTCAGATCCAATAGTTATGGCTCAACAGTGTTCGAATTATAGAAACAAATATAAAAGGCTAGATAAGAAAGCTGTTTTCATGAAACATTGCAGCTGCTAACCCTTGAGTGCAGCACTTTCTAGACACCTTTCAATTTTAACCATTTTATGACAAAATCGTGAATTTCATATGAAATAAAATTGAGAGAATTCAAAATCATTGAATAAGTGTTGGGCCTCATAATAAATACAAATGGTTATGTTTATGCATATTTCAGCCATTTCTGAACCTATGTTGATCAAATAAAGTGTATTCTGTCATTAAAATGTATGCTTTTTCAGTTTGACACTCAGTTTTTCAGTATCTCACAAAATATGTACTTAATGTAACGCCCTCTATACTAAAACTGAATCATCCCTTTAATAAATAATCATAGAAAAATAAAATAAAGGTGTTCATATAAGTTATATATTGTCGTGATTTTGCATAAACCGTGCACATTTAAGTGAACAAACGACTTCAAAAAGCATATATTGATCTTTTATATACAGTTATTATCGTTTGTATCTCACAATACCTTTAACAGGTCATTATGCTGTATTCTCTTTTTGCTCATCTGATGATGGGATGTTACATAAACATAATGTTACAGAACAGTACATCAATATAGTGCATGCCTCACATTTCAAATACAGAATAAATGTGGACTTATTGTGAATTTATTATTCTTTAAACGGTAAAACTTTCACGAGGCATGCAGCATTATTTCAACGTATAACAAATTTTAAAACACAAATACTACATACAAATCGAAATTAAACCAAATACCAAGAGTACATCGCAGAAGCTGCGTCTTGCAATTGTCTGCTTATTTGGCAAGAAAATATAGCAGTGCAGATGTTATCATGAAGATGCAACATTGACAAAATAATTGACTTATAATTTCACAATTCCACAATTCGTATATTAGACTCTCAAGCAGAATGGAAAAGTGTACAAAATGCATTACCCTTTAGATAGAAACAAATTTTCCTACAACATAACCAATATATTCATAAGTATACTTATGGATTGACGGATGTTACTGACTACTACCAAGCAAGTTGTTTGCTTACATATGCAATGTATTTAATTTGAGTGATGGTATTGTGAAGTGTCTTTTTTGTGTTAATATATACATGTGTTAGCGTTACACGTCATGTAGTCTTAGCACATCGACATGAACCTTATACAGAGTTTTAAAATGTAAGGAATAATGTTATTGTCCGATTGTGGTAATGTATATTACAAATTTTGTGTGGCATTATTTCCGTTCTATGTCGATTTTACTCAAAACGCCCAAGTACAACGGTTTGTTTGTGTAAACCGTTCTACGACGTTCATTATACTGTTAAGTGTTTACATACATTATTGAGCAAATATATCACCCTGATGACGGTCAAATATTAATACTAGCACAATAATCGTATATCAAAGACTCTTTTTAAATACTTAAAGATCATCATGCGTGTTGATGCTACACTGCGAGTTGCCATATTAAACTAGCCTAGGTTGTGGGCTCTGCATGACAATGAGCCAGTTGGATTCCACACACCGTACGCATTGATTTCGCAAGATGGCATTGCGCGTCTGATTGACACATCCTAACAACCTTTAAACTAATAATTATATAACAGAAATAAGGGATCACGACCTAGCATTGTGATCGAAATGAACTTTATACTTCTCGCACAAGGTTTTCCTTCAATGGGGGTATTTTATTTTTGGTGATATGACACGTCTTTATAAAAATCCGATTATGCAACGTCATGTATGTTTTCAAATATTGTCCAAACATATATCCTGTGTATGGATATAGCATTATTAAATAAACTGTATATCTTGTTGCGTATACAACATACAAATTAAATTGTTAATTCAATGTTAACATAACTATGCTACGTGCATGTATGTAAAGAACATTTGTGATTCTCATGATTCTTGGCTAAGAATGAAACATTGTCTAGAATTAAACATATACTGTACATCACAAACTCGTCAAAATTAAAAGAAAGCACGATCCATGTGGCACGTGTCGCCGTCATAATTGTTATTCAAATTCACTTGTTTTGTATGTTGCAAGAAGCAAAGTTAACCATCCATATGATGCACATCCATTCCCTACCCCCCCCCCCCCCTTCCCCCCACCCCTCGTTCCAGTACGATCATGAAATTGTTCAATATAACCCGACTTTATATTTCTTAAAGAGATAGTACAGTTTTGGTAACGCTGAGCTTTAGTAACCAAAACATGTACAATAACATAACAAACTAATACTTATACCTCCACCATGCTTGAAAGGCATAGACAATTACAAACAATTAAGTAAAAAGCTGTTATCATTTTTTAAAAAAAGAGCCATTAAAACACAAGAGGGCACCGTATCTCTAATAAAGCATTGGTCTGAACTATTTTATGCTAAATCATGCATGTCATGTTTTATTGAAATAGTGATTAAAAAGAGGGTTATAGAATGTCTTTAAAGTGATAACTGTAAAATGTCAGATATTGCACAAAATAACATTTGAGACCTCAATCCTACATAAATATCATTGTAAAATACAATTGAAAGATTTGTGAAAGTTTGAAAGAAAACGAACACTGTTTACCTAGTGAAAATAACGAATATTGAGTTCATATTTTATTACCGAATACTGATGGCCTTCCGTAGATTTGTCGCAGTAATATTCATCCGTTTGATCTTGACGATATCTGCACCCGTGTATACATGTACATACGGTACGGAATTCGAATTCATGGAATTTGCGCACACACGATCGGCTCAACATGTCTGGTCGGGAAGATTTCCCACGCGCGCTGGCCGGACGTGCTCAGCTGAGGCAAATGTAGGTTACTTTTTATCAAAAGCATTGATCAACGCTTTACAAATAATGATTTTCAATGATAATTAATATTCATACTAAAGGGACATTTGAAAAAATCCAACCCTATTTTATTCTTCTCTTACCATAAGCTAAACAACACGGTAGAAGAGAAACGAGGAAGCTCCAAGTAATTTTTGTGGATTTGGACACTTTACAGGTATGACTTTAACATGAATGATGGAATTGTGATGTGTGTGCGTTGCTTTAATTTCCACGTGTGTAAGCGTTACACATATTGTAGTGTAAATACACCTACATGAACCTTATACACAGTTTTCAAATGTAGTAATGTTACTGTCCGATTGGGTAAGGTATATTTGCATGGCACTTTTTTTTGTGCAAGCCTTCTTATAACAACCACAATTACGCTTAAGTGTTTACATAAATTATCTACGGCAAATACATCACCATGACCATGGTTAAATATTAATACTAACACAATAATCATATTCCAAAGGCTCTTTTTTAAATGCTTAAAGATCATCATGCGTATTGATGTTACACTGCGAATTGCCATATTATTGAACTAGTCTAGTTTGTGCGCACTGCATAACGCTGAGACAGTGGGATTTTACACCGACGCCGTACGCATTGCTTTCGCGTCTGATTAACTACCCGAATCAAAACAACTTGTAAACTAACATAAAATCTAAATCTCTAATACAACACAAATATGGGAATACGACCTAGCAATGTGATCGAAATGAACTTTATACTTCTCGCAAAAGGTTGTCCTTCAATGGGGGTATTTTATTGTTGGTGATAAGACACGTCCATATACAAATCCAATTATGATACGTCATGTATGTTTCAAATATTCTCAATACATATATCCTGTGTATGGATATAGAACTATAAACATAACCGTTATAGCTTCTTGCGTCTACAACGTACACAGACATTCGTTAATTATAATTTAACGTCATAACACTACGTGCATGTATGTTCAACATATTTATAATTCTTTGCAATATCCAAAATAAAAAAATATATAGCATATACTCGTCAATATTATATGAGAGTATGATACATGTGGCACTTGTCGCCGTCGTGATTTTTTGTTTAAATTAACTTGTTCAGTATGTTTCAGGAAACATTATTAACCGTCCACATGATACACATTGTATGAGTTAAATCGGGTCATATAATCAGCATGATGAAAGAAGTTAATATTGCACATATTTTCAATTAAATCACAAACGTGAGTAAAAGTTTTCAAGCTAAATAACGGCTGTTGGTATATGTTCCCAAGTATTTACTCTAAACGTAAAATCGCTAATCAAAGTCAGTTGCCGCCACTTGTATTCACGGGCGTAGCGACTTACGTACTACATATTCAACTGGGGGGGGGGGGGGGGGTGGATTAATAGATCATCCCCCCCCCCCCCCCCCTCCCCCGTTGAATGGGTATCAATGACATGTCTACGCCCGTGCTTGTATTCGATTGGCTTTATTTTGACTTTGCTATCCCTGTAATTGTCCATGTCTGCTGACTAACGTGAACACATATAGTGTCTATGATGGCTGCATAAGGCTGTTAATACAATAATGAGTGTTTGTGTATCCCAGCAGCTCTTCTACAGATTGAAGCCATTGCTTTAATACTAAGAGTTATATTTTGTAATATATATTTCGCTTTTATATTTCATGGACTAGATATTGACCCCTGCTATAATCATATTGGCAACGTGCAGTAAAGGCAATTCGATAGAAAACTGGACCTCTAGTCTAGTTAAGGAAGCTAAGTTATCTGATCCTTCTTACGTTTTTTTTTCAATCTACCTTGATAGCTACTAACAACGGAACTAAATATTGTCGAAATGTTTGCAATACGAATTATAGAAATAGTACTAACATTTAGTAAATAGACAACAAACATGGAAGGATCATCCCCTTGGGTTTATTATAGTGAACTTGAAATTTGCAATCGCGCGGAGGCTGTACATGGTACCTTTAAACTTTTCATAGTTTACTTTGTTTATGCTGGTGCTAATAGAAATCAACAAGAGAGGCCAGGACAAATGTCATATTGTTTTTTTATTGAGGATTCGAATGGAATTCGATTTTTTGCCATCTGCCAAATTATTTAAAAGGGGAAGGAATCCACATAATGCTAAGTTTGCGCTGCTTATGGTCGCAAGTGGGGTATATCATAACAGTAAACGTAGGGTGATGCCATGTAATGCTCAGTTTGTATAATGTGAAAATAGTTCCATATTCCTAATGGTATACGGCGAACCTTAAAAATATATGCAACCTAGTTACAGTATAACATCACAGAGGCGATGTATTGCTATACCGATGGGGGCGCTATTTCATATGGCGCAACACGCATACAAGAGCATCTTAATTGTTGCATTATTTGCAGAATTTGGAGGCATGTGAATTCCCCCTTGCTACCCGTAGCTAACTACAATAGGATACAAATTTTGCAACAAACAGGCAGTCTGTGCATACACACAATCATCAATGATATGTGATTGGTCTATACTTGATTAAATTAAATGTTGTACGTTTTAGTAAGGAGAACATATATTCCTATTTCGTGCTCAATCGTTACTCTCGGTCTAGTCCGGTGCATGACAGAACATTGTACTATATGGAATGTAGTCTATTACATTCATTATGTATATTACAGGTAACGTACACGGTAATACTCAAAAGAAAATACCATCATACAATATGTGTTCGGTGTGTGCATTTCATAATATATTTGGATCAATAATTGGTTCATGAATTCCTCTTGCTGGTTCTGACAGGAGAGCCGACTTTTGACGACATTAAACAATTGTTCATTTGCCCATCACCGCAGGAATGAAAAACATGTAAATAAAAACTCAAGGGCATTATCTTATTATGAGCTTTGATACCCCACAAAACACAAATATGACGAAAATATGGGGTATTTGTCAAAAAGGAATACCAAAGAAATTACGATACTGAAATAATGAAACGAGAATATGACCCAGGAAGCAAGATCAATGCTGCATAAATCAACATTTAAAAATAAACATAATAGATGTGTTTAACTTGTTTATACTACAGTATTAATGACAATGCATGCATTTTCATACGGCCAACATACATTGATCAATTGACTAAACAAATGAAGGCGGAATGCAAATTGTGCCCAACCACAAGTCCATCACGGGATCCCTTGGTTAAGCAGATTATGGTTATGGCTCTGGTGAGGACTGACAGGTACTATGTTCATATTATGTACATTATGTTATAATTAAACATGGATGTGGTCAAATACATGTCTACATTTATCATCTAGAGCTTATTTCAACAAAATTGTGTGTTTGAGTACAATTGCTGAAACAAACTATCCAGTGCATTAGAGCATTGGTCATGCAGGCATAATTATACAAATAAGCACATGCCTATACCGTGTAAAGTGTCAAATAATTTGCAAAAACGAAACACTTAAAACTGTAACATATTGATTTAAAAATATCATGCAATATGGATACATGAATACGTATGGACAAACTTATCCACTTTCTCATCAGTACATGTACATACTGAAAACAATAACAACTTAGGGAATCTCCTCATATAAACCGAATGGCACATTCATTTATAATTACAAATACATAGGTACCGCATATTTTTTTTTTTTTTTTTTTTTTTTAGTACGGAAAAGCCGGAATTCCGACTTAAGCCGGAATATACTGTATATACCGTGCTGTTATTAAGCTATGATAAACCTGGATATCAAAATTGACAAAAAGTAATTTTCATGACACGCGTAAATATAATTTTAAAAATAAAAGAAAAGTGGTTATTCCAAAATTGCATATATCACAGCTTTTTGATTAATCATGTGTAAACAGCTATACAGTGTATCATTAAATGTGATAATACAAGAGTAATACATAATATAACAAAATGGTTAACGAATATAACACATGTTATATCAGCGTCATATTAGCATGATTAGGGCCCAACCCCAAAATGACATTCAGCCATGACAAGCTACGGTTATAACGTACATTACATCACACATGATACAAGTCATGATACGAGAGTATAAACATACATATATAAACAATCGAAATGTATAAACGATTATAACACATACCGTCACGAGAAAAGTCAAACGTGACATTCATCCATGTCAAACAGCGGTTATAATTTACCCTACATTATACATAAGCAAACAAACAAGAGAAATGAAGGGAAACGGTTATGCTCATCTTAACATACGCTGTACTTCCTTGCAAAAACAATGATATCAATATTATACAAATGCATGTTAAAATCAGACAAGCAATTGGAAACCCACATAGCTTAAAATGTCAAATACGCATCAGTATGTAACTAGAACAGGCAAACTCCTCGTAATATGCAATGTGGTAAATTCAAATACATGGGTCAAATGTTTACGTGTCACTTCTATTTAGAAGAGTATGTACACTGTCCGCGCTCGTATTTAAAATTGAAAAACCTCGAAAACAATGCATCCATTTGACATTACATGGCATCATATACACTGTACAAGAAAAGAGATTATTGCTGAATTGTTTAAATTGTAGCTTCATTTAATAAGCATAGTTGCACAGAAAATGCACAGCGTTTCACAAAATTGGTAACCAAATTTGCGATAGATACCTACATAATTAGCCAATAAATTTCACATGAATAATTTTCATACTTTAATGTATCATAATGTTTCGAAACAGGATGCAGAAAGTAAAAAAACACAGTTAATTTTCCGAGACGTGTGAAAACACGGTCTTATTATTGACGAATTTACGAATATAATTAAAGGAGATCATTTGCTATGGCAATGAACTGTGCTCATGTCAGAAAAGCATCAATACTAAACATGCTAAACATGATACAATTCACAGAGAATAAAAGATGAACCAGAAAACTTTGTCAAATTCATTCAAAATCACTTGGAGCTGTAACGTTTTATTTGAAATTTGTTTATGGTAACTTAAGTATGAAATGGTTTTGATTTTGATTTTGATCAGACTAGACATATTTATGATTGTAGCAACAGCGTTCAATGATCGTCTTACGCTTGCTGTCCAAACGAATGTGCAGCAGTCCATGATAAGGTCTGACATCAATTGAACAATAATATTTGTATACGATATATACTCCGCAAAAAAAGAAACTGGACACTTGTATAAGTTGAAATATTTCATATTAATGTACAATAAAGTGTACATGATTATATATCAAATTAAAGGGAATTTAGTCCTCTACATGCAGGGTATAACTTAAAGGTGTAATCGTTCATGCATGAAATGCCATGGTCAATTAACACTAGCAAGGTCTGTTTTCAAAAATAGCAAAACAATGGAGGACCACACCATTCGACTGAAATGATAGTAAGCGTTTCACTTAAAACAAGATGAGCGGGGCAAGTAAATTATGACATTATTCAACTTTATTGTTATGAACAAACTCTGGAAATACAAATTTGTCAATAAAACAGGGTCAGGTTATGAGAGCATTATCATACTGGTCTGTATTACAGGCATGAAGCTTGTCTATGTCATGTGTCCCCTGCAATTTTAACCATGGTTACCTAGAGAAATGTCATGTTAAAGACTGCCCAAATGTTTGACCAAGGGTGACTTCAGGTTTTGAAGATCTTTGCACTACGGTATAATTCTTGAGTAGAATTTAAACCATTTTCATGCTGAAATAAGGGCACAAACTGTGGTTTTGACTAAAAAAGCTTTGCCATGGAATTCCCCATTTTGTTACTTTTGGATGAAAATAACACCTATAACGTTAACAATTTGTCTTCATTTATACTCTTTATTGAGATGAAGATAGAAAAGGTCACATTTGTAATGAAAAGTTATGCCATCTCATGAATATAGCGTTTTAGACTATGCTTATCAACATTTTTTATGGTTGAGTGGATGTTCCTTTTTTGCTATTTTTGGAAACACCCCTTCGTGTGGTTAATTGACCGTGACAAGTCATGCATGAATGATTTCATCTGGATTTCATGCGAATATTGAAGAGGGTAATTTTATCTTTAATTTGATATACAATATCATATATTTTATCGTTAATGAATACGAAATATTTGGTCTCATACAAGTGTCCAGTTTCTTTTTTCGCGGAGTATATATCACTTTTAAAATATGTTATGAAATTAATGCATCAAATTACGAATTCCATACAGCGTCAAATAATTATGACAAGAACAAAAAAGTTACAAAGACTACTTTTCAATAAATACATACAATATGGATATATATAGCTACAGGTACATACATTTGTAATTTCTTCATTTTCTAATTAGTGCAACATACGATCTTAGATCATAGCGCATATTTTCCTTTTCAAAATGTTAAACAATAACACAGACTTTCATTGTAACAAAAACGGGCCAAAGTGACCTACATCCATATCAAACAGTTGCCATAATCTACTCTTCATCACTCATAATTAAACAAACAAGAGAAACGTACAGCAAATTTGTTAGTGTTCATATAGATTACATATTTTTTCAATACTATTTAAATAACTACTATTAATTGTACTCCTTTAACTAGCTTAATATGTCAAGGATCTGTGGCCAAGTCAAAATGAGAATCATGATTTTAACATTATACCATTCATAGGAAATCCTAAAGTGATCCATTAACTTCGTCAAATTCAATCAAAATCAATTGGACCTCACCGCGTGACCAACATCTACGTAAATCAATGCTGATTCGAGCAAAGGGAGAATACATTTTACTTCATTATAGTCAGACAATTTACACAAAGCAAATATACAAGAAGTCTCTATAGTCGCCATCAGTATATGAAACAAATGAGCACAATCCGAATTTCACACATCGTCAAAAAGTATTACAACAAAAAAGCTGTACCAAGTTACAACAAATACTTCATTAAAAATACATATAATATGGATACATAACCATGTACAGAAAGTTGTACACTGTTGGTCATAATGGTGGAATATTTTTTTTTAGATCCAACTTTATTCCTTTTCATGTTTTTGTGTGCCGAATGAATCATTTTAGACTAAAAATAATCATTACATTATGTTTCCAAACTACCAATGTGCAATACACGGTAGCATGAATTTGCATTAATTAAGGTATTCTTTTGTTTTGAGCTTTGAAAGGCAGGACCTTTGATGATTGCCCCTTTCCTTCTCCAAAGCGTATGTCCAATGAGTCATCGTTATGGGTCATTTCTCAAAGTTGGTCGTGAGATTTTCAACCAAAATTGGCACAGAGGCTCTCGAGGCCATACCCGGTCCAATGTCATTGGCTACCCGTCGAACGATGAATGTGCTCCACCAGGAACGGGTGTCAACAAGCAATATCCACTATTTCGTTGGACCATCGCAGGTTAAGGTCTGTGAAGTCCTCAGATGTGATCGAGAGAAGGGTCAAGTAAAGCCAAGATTATCTCTAGGACGTTTACAATTGACCACCAGGATAGATTATCGCAAATTGCTTAACCTGTGCTATAGAAACCGGAAATGCCAAAAAGGAGCCTTCGCCGACTATGAAGAAAGCACTATGGAATCAACGCCTTCCGCCAAACTGGACATCAGCAATCGCTCTAACATGGTCACATAGCAAGACAAACTACCAAGACTCCACCCAATACCATGTAACCAAGATTTACCAGACGTCTCTGGACTAGGGAGCCCAGAAGATTTCCGCCTGGGCACTAGAGATATGTCATCTTAATGGGTACGAGCCATAACATCCTTGACCGAACAGATAAAAGACAAAATGTTCGCCGATTACGTGGCGAGAAGTTCCAAGTTGTCTGCATTCACTAAGCGACTTGAGTTTGTGATGTCCCAACAGTGGTTAGGCTCGTACCCATTATGATGACATATCTCTAGTGTCCAGGCGGAAATCTTCTGGGCTCCCTAGTCCAGGGACGTCCGGTAAATCTCGGTTACATGGTATTGGGTGGACACTTGGTAGTTTGTCTTGCTATGTGACCATGTTAGAGCGATTGCTGATGTCCAGTTTGGCGGAAGGCGTTGATTCCATAGTGTTTTCTTCATAGTCGGCGAAGACTCCTTTTTGGCATTTCCGGTTTCTACGGCACAGGTTAAGCAATTTTCGATAATCTATCCTGGTGGTCAATCGTAGACGTCATAGAGATAATCATGGCTTTAATTAACCCTTCTCTCGATGACATATGAGGACTTTACAGACCTCAACCTTCGATGGTCCAACGAAATAGTGGACATTGCTTGTTGACACCCGTTCCTGGTGTAGCACATTCGTCGATCAGCGGGTAGCCAATGACATTGGACCGGGTATGGCCTCGAGAGCCTCTGTGCCAATTTTGGTTGAAAATCTCACGACCAACTTTGAGAAATGACCCATAACAATGACTCATTGGACATACGCTTTGGAGAAGGAAAGGGGCAATCATCAAAGGTCCTGCCTTTCAAAGCTCAAAACAAAAGAATATATTAATTAATGTAAATTCATGCTACCGTGTATTGTACATTGGTAGTTTGGAAACATAATGTAATGACTATTTTTAGTCTTTAATGATTCATTTGGCGCAAAAAACAGGAAAAGGAATAAAGTTGGATCTAAAGAAAAAAATATTCCAACATTATGACCAACAGTGTAGTTTCTTCATAGTCTAATTAGCACAACAAAAGATCTCAGATCATATCATATCTTCTTGACAAAATATTGAACGATAACGCAAAATATCATCGTTACACAGAAAAGGCCAAAGTGACCTACATTCATATACAACGCTGATGATAATATATTGTACATCATTGATAATCAAGCCAAAAAAAGAGAAAATAACGGCAAATATGTGAGTGCTCAGCTTTAAGAAAAAAAAGTTCAGTTTCTTGAGGAAAATTGATAGAAATATATATATAAGGTTTCGAAAATTATATGTAGCACACATCGGACATTCAATAGGAATTTCTTTCCCAGCTCTACCCAGCGAAAACAAATAATGTTAACAAGTTGTGAGTTGTCATTTGTTGTACTGTCATAGAGGTACCAATAAAATGAAACGTCATACATAATTATGTTACATATACAATTTACCACTGTATTATGCTACGATCATAAACGGTAAAAGTGCTATAAAACAAAATGTAATAAATAAAAGGATACACCGGGAATGTATAAACCCGTTCGCTATACTGTTCCCTTCTACATTCTTGATCGCATGATTTCAAAGAAAAAAAAAAACACTTATACACAAAATGTACCAACAATTTTGAAACCCCATCTCCTCACTAATTATACCAAACTTTAAATGTAAACAGTCACTTTTATCCCCGACAATAATGATAAATCATAAACTATTATATAAGTAAATAGTAACAACTAAAATGGCATTGACTTTTCTGGCAAACACACTTTCGGAGTAATACTGATAAAGCACAATCACTGCACGTAAACAGCGAAGAAGGCAGCTATTAAGCAAGGTGATCAAATATGTACCGTGACCAAGATGGGTTTACAGAAAGTAGAATATCAAAGCTAACTCAGTGGCGCGATCATTTTAGCCCGGAACTTCGGGCTCATGTATATGCATCTAACGATTTTGAGTTTTATAATCTGTCCCTGTGTTATTTCTTATTACAGTATTGGACATTAGGCTTTTCCGATTTTTGTCAAACACTTCGTTACATACAGTGTACCCAACAATTATTTGGACACCCTAACAAAAAAATGTTATCTTGATTTCAACAAAGCAGCATCTAATAAACCAAACATTTTCTTCGAAATTTGTTCGAGCATCATTTAAATTAAAGTGATTTTTTCAAGGTGTCCAAATAATTATTGGTTACACTGTAGTTCCAATAAGTATGCTAACATACCTACCTCTATCCTATTATTACCATATTACCTCAACTTTTCCATATCATAAAACTAGATTTGATTTGGTTTGTGAAAAGTACATTCAAACTTGTGTCATTGACCACCTGCCTATAGCGGCCACACAAGTGTTCTCATGAAGAGAAAAACAATGTTATGTAATTTGTCTATCGTGACCACCTGTTAACAGTAGCCACTTTTCTTGTATCCCTTATGTGGGCACTATACACATGTGTGACTGTTTTCTGCTTTAGAGGGAATGTTCACCCAATATAATGTGGATCGCAATTAAAGAGAAAGTGGCAGGAACCTTGTAGTGAAAGTTTATGTGAATGTGTATTTTCTATCCAAAAGTTTTAATGTCGTCAAGTTGTCTTAATAGTGAGCTCCCCCTTTATATGGCAATTGAAAAAATATGTGATGACACCTTTGTACAACCTGTGTACGTACATTTTCATATTTGGATATTGGTAGAAGTGGTTTTACCTCAAATGCATGCACAATTAACTATTCTGTAACATATCTGAGTATAAGAATAAAGAGAAAATGCATTTTCATGAACAATTAGTTTGTTGAATTATCTCTTCAGTTCTAATTGAGTTGGTTTTGTGTTACATCACAGAATAAGCACGGAGCAAACTAAATGAGAAGCATACCTTACAAATTTGACAGTGAAAGTTTGAGGAGATTTTGATAGTCCAGTAAAAATTACGGTTTTTAAAGTTATCGTTCGAATATTGTCAAGATTTCAATCCGACTCAAAGCGACTCAAACCGTCAGCTTGTGAGCATCTATTCTGGTTTATCTACGTCAGTTAACGATAAAGATACATATCATATATCAGAATAACAGAACTTAGGTAATAGTATGCGCTTTCTAGTGAAAATCGGCAAACAATATTCATTCCATTACTTTTTGTTCTTTTTCTTAGTTACTTTTCTTTTTTTACACGGAATTGAGTCACCTTGTCCATGCTCCTTTTCTGATTCTCTATTGAGCCCACCTGCACCACTCTTCTCAAAGGCATCACGAAGGTCACACTGATGACCACCCGTCCTTGTCTTCCAATCCGCCATGACTTTCCGCGTGGCTCTTGCAAAATCATTACTGCACCCAACTAATATGGTTTCGGCTTCGTTGTAATTCTTATCGGCGAGATGGAGACATAACCTATGAAATTTGCTGTGAGGGAAACTCTCCGACAGGTCATATAGCTCCTCCTCAGTTACCAACGTTGCGGACCTGTGATGGAAAGGTAATTAAAATACTCAAATGCTTCACAGACGACAAACTAAAACATGTTAGTCTCGTTACCCCCGCGTTTCAATATATCATTCAAGAGGCGTGCCCTCATTTGTTCATGAAAGACATAAAGGACTGACATTTTTCTATTTCTACGGCGATTTATTTTGTCGCATTTTCTTGGTGAACTATATTAAAGCCAAACACCATTTGTAGGTATTGCCATACACACATAAAAATTACAAATATCCGTGAAAAACATATATCATAACTTAGATGTTAATTTAAAGATTTCGACAAAAACTGCCTTGAAATTGACTAATTGAGCATTTTGGGGTTCCAAAGCAAAACGAACGTTGTCAAAGTTCATTCAGTCCTGGTACCAGATAGTCGAGAATAGGTAGCCATTACTTCATGTTTGAATAAGCACTAATCAAAGACAAAATGGTCATAACTCAAAATTTGCAAAAGAAATATAATCATTGCAGTGAATTGAGTATAGAATTTGTTCAAATTGTACTGTCTTACAATAACATTAAATGCATTTGAATGGGATAGTTAAGTTTTGGTAAAGAGATACAGTTTTGGTCGAACTGAATTTTAGTTACCAAGACCTGCACCATTACATTTCAAACTAATTGTTATAACTCCACCATGCTCGAAATTAATAAAAACATTACAAATGACTAAGTTATGATAACATTCATGTAAAAATCAATTTCCTGGAACGTTTTCATGTTAAAAACTACTAAATATATTCTCTTTGGAAACTGCATTGCAATACCACCCTGTGGCATCGGACCTAGAGTATTTGTATGTATTATTTTATACCTCATGAAGGAACGATTTAGTTAGTATGTTTTTCTTGTTTAACAACTAATGTTTTGTATTTCAACTTACTTCGCCTTTGCGCTGGGAGGAGAATCAGCAGGATGATTTGATAAAGCCCCGTTCGTACTATCTGGTGATGTCTCAGGGATGTGTGCTGTAATAAAATGACACATAACTGATCTATTTGGTAACTGTTAAAAATAATATAAAGATAAACAATAAGAGTGTCGGGAATATGTCATTCACCACCAACCTCGATCCATTGCATTGCCCCCCCCCCCCCCCCCCCAAAAAAAATAATAATAATGAAAAAGTTTCTATCACTATTTCTATCATTATGTTGATCTGTTAAATTTGCAGTATTTTCCACATTTTACTGGGTTGGTCTTTCACAAGGATTTTGTTTAACTTCCAATCCGTTACTCTCTCGGCGGATCGCAACTGTTGTTGTTTATTTACATTGTAATGGTCTTTTTTAAGTCTTTTCAAATGCTGAATTCTGCCTAAGGGGGTTAAATGGTTTAAAGGGCTATGCCGAGATCAATAAAAGGGAATATTAGGGGAACGTTGAAAAGGAGGACGATGAGGAAAATTAACACCTTAATAAAGAAAAAATGTCAGGAGAAACGTCGGGAAGGCGAGAAAGAAGAAGTAAATTTGATTCAGTAACAGAGGAGAGTATAACAATTAGGAAGAATTAACAGATGTGGTCCGCTCGCTATTCATGAGGACCGATATTCATAAGGACCCCTATGTATAAGGACCGCTACTCATAATTTGAAAAAGGGTTCGCTATTCATAATAATAAGTAACAGATGTGGTCCGCTCGTTATTCATTAGGGTCATTATTCATAAGGACCGTTATTCATAATCGAAGAAAGGGTTCGCTATTAATAATATGAAATGAGGGTCGCTATTCTAATGTGAAAAGAGAGACGCTATTCATAATACGAAATGAGGGTCGCTATTCTTAATACGAAAAGAGGGTCGCTATTCATAATAAGAAAAGAGGGCCCCTATTCATAAAATAACAGTTTCGCTATTGAATTGACCCCAATTACACGATCCATTAGATTAGACCCACATTATTTACGTGACCCCCCGAACAAAATATGTCCGATTAAGCTACGCCGATGGGGCACACTTTTTTTCTTTATTTGTTCAGAAATGTATGTTGCCTAATGTTTTGGCAATTGTTAAGGGCCACGTGCCCCCGCGCCCCCACCCCCGGGGCAAATATTATGGATCATGTGATTATAGCAAAATTGTAATCATTTTGTGAATAGCGACCCTCATTTTGTATTATGAATAGCGGTCCTTATGAGTAGTGACCCCCAATGTGAATTGTGAATAGCGACCCTCATCTCACTTTATGAATAGCGGTCCTTATGATTAACGGTCCTTATGCCTTTATGAAAAGTGACCCCTTTTGCATTCTATAAATAGCGGTCCTTCATGTATAGGAAGTTACACATTATGAATAGCAGTCCTTTTGAATAGCGAGGTTACCCCTAACACATGACGTTTCACTAAGTTAGCCGTGATCTCCACCAATGTGGAACTCACCTCAACCATTTTAATAGCTTTGGTCAACATTCCATGCCCTATTAACTGCCCCCCTGAGACCTACTGGTATTATAGAGATAATCTCCTCGGGTTACACGCAGTAAACTGCATGGCCACTAGTCTAGGTTTCTAGACCTTTTCATTCTTATTCATTGTGTGGTGTGATTGATATTATATTGACTCAAATCCTCCCAGTGTATAGTAGCGAAGTCATTATTATTGGCTAAGTATTAACACATGACCTATAAACATTCATAACCATGTCTATTTAAGACTTTAAGTGGTCTGTAGCAGCTATCCTGCCTGTTGTGTCCACTAAACCACTAAATCAGAGTGCATTGCCAATTTGAGTTCCCCATAAGAATAAATGGACATCTTCAACGAGCTTTAGGTTTCTTGTTTCTTGTCCAATTATACTCTAACTTTCAGAGATTGTTCCTATACTAAATGCGGTTGATCCTCTCTCCTCTCTACTCCTTCCTACCCAGGGGCGTAGACAACGGGGGGGATGAGGGGGATGCATCCCCCCCACCTCACAAGGTGGGGGGGATGACATGTACAATCATCCCCCCCAGGTTTTAGGGAATGATATATTTTGTTTGTGTGTAGCTGTATACGAGTGGGAAAGAAAACATAAGTTGTTTGACCTAAGACTTGTTAATTCTAACGTTAAAAAGGTAATTTATACATCAACTTTCAATTTTTGCTGCGCGCTTCGCGCGCGAACAGATTATCTCAGTTTGTTGTGTAACTGGCGTATGGTCAGGGGTGAGTATTTCTTTTCTGTATACCGGGCCACGTAGTTCCAGTGTAGGCTGGCATTGCTCTGGCAATTGTGTGACGTGCACCAAATGTCACCATTTCAAGTATATAAATGCAAAATCTTCTCCGTGGGAGGGGGATACCACCTCCCAAACCCTCCCTATGTGGCCCTGCCCCAGCCCTCGGTAGCTTCGCCCCTCGGGACTCATTCTTGGCAATAGGCTTAGTTGTTGGATCATACATAATGTGGCATAATTATGGTGATGTTGGAACTGTGTATGATGCTAAATATAAATACAATATTTGTGTTGGGGTGCATATGTGTCAATTATTTGTTTTCTTCATGAAAATATATTTAACATTTCTGGACGATCAAATCATGACACGCTTTCCCAGATACAGTCAATGTTAAGTCCGAATTTCCTATCTAGGTAAGCACCAGATTGCACTATTACAAGTCCAAAAATGCAAAATCTCCCTACCGTGGGAGGGGGACACCCCCTCCCACACCCTCCCCCCGCTCAGTCACTTCGCTCCCTGTGTTGAGGTGCATATTTATTCGCGTGTCAATTATTTGTTTTATCGTGAAAATATATTTAAAATTTCTGGTCGATCAAATCATAACACGCTTTCCCAGATACAGTCAATGTTAAGTCCGAATTTCCTATCTAGGTAAGCACCAGATTGCACTATTTCAAGTCCAAAAATGCAAAATCTCCTTACCGTGGGAGGGGGGACACCCCCTCCCACACCCTCCCCCCACTCAGTCACTTCGCCTGTGTTAAGGTGCATATTTATTCGTGTGTCATATTATTTGTTTTATTGTGAAAATATATTTAAAATTTAAGTCCGAATTTTCGATCTAGGTAAGCACCAGAATGCACAATTTCAAGTCCAAAAATTCAAAATCTCTCTAGCGTGGGAGGGGGACCGTCCAAAACCCTCCCCCCGCTCAGTCACTTCACTCCCACGACCATCTTAACATCTACCCCCCCCCCCCCCCACCCCCACTGAGAGGACCCACTGAGAGACAAATTGGTCTTGGTCCGGTGAACGGCAAATCATCCCCCCCAGGTGTAAGAACCTGTCTACGCCACTGTTCCTACCATTTGACAATAGGGTAAAGCGAACAAACTTAATACTCTGTACACATCCGAACCCAAACTCGTCTGTAGTGTCTGCGTATCAAGACTAGCAGCACGACGTCTTGATTGAGACACCATCTGCTAGAAATTAGCGCCGAGGCCACTACCGATAAGAACGGTGTAAATGGTGATAAAATTCTACTAGAGGCACGAATCTCTCTACCTCTCCTCAGGTCTGAGAAGCGGTTATTTTCTAACTTGGCTGAAACCTAATGATATGGGCTTTTGGAATGAGATAATAAAATCGTTACTTCTTAACATTATGGTGCTGCAATACCTTATGCACTTACCTTTGTATCCGGTCCGGAAATCAATTTTTGTTGGAACTTTTTGCTTCACTTGCTTCAGTACCAATAATCCAAGACTATCATCCGGGCATTCAGTCATGTCAAGCGTGAACGTTACATACATCTGTAACATTTCACATAGTCGGTCATAGCTTACTTCCTATGCATACAAATAATACTAATGATAATACTAAGAAGAATAACAGTAAAATTATACAATTATTGACTGCTTGTGCGTGTCATAATATTATTGAGCAATCAATAATTGTTTTATATACTAAACAAAACCTTCAATTTGATTGATACAGGTAATCATTAAAACAATATATACATGTATGGTCAGGGTCATGTCAATATAAATAAACAAGCCGACCACTCGTTTAGAGCTAAAGCTCAGTCACGTGCAGTCACGTGCCTTATACCAAATAAAAGACTATAGAATGACAAGTCTTATCACTGGCATGTACGCAGAGATATCCCCTTTGGGCAAAATGAAGATTAAAATCGAGCTTCAAGGGATAGTTGAGTTTTGGTTAGAAGGCGCTACACAACATATATTTTGTGAGATAATGAAAAACTGAGTGTCAAATTCGAAAGAGCACACAATTTTAATGACCCAATAAACTTTATTTGATAGAAATCGGTTCAGAAATGGCTGAAATATCCATAAGTATTATCATTTGTGACCTCACACCACAAAACGACCGTTATGTTGCTGTGGTAGTTTCTCTTTTATTATTTAAAATAGTCAACTTTTTTTAAAATATGAGATTTAGGACTTTGGTATTTCCTGAATAAGCATATTTTAATCTAGCTTCTGTAACATTTTGAGCGTCGGAAATCATGTTTAAATATTATTTTTCATCCAATAAATATGATCTTATCACAGCGCTTAATGGAAACTGATCTTTTAAATGGCCTGTTTCTTCCGTATTTTAAAATGCTTCAGCCATATTCCAAATATTTGGTATTTATTTTGAGAGGGCTTGCTTAGTCCAAATATAATGAATGATATACCATTTTGAAGGTAATTACTTCTATTTTTATGTTTTATGAAAATCAGCAAAATCATTTTTCCCGACTTATTGGTCGTTTTGTGGTGTAAGGTCACATTTGTACTCATTGTGGGGCCCGACAATTATTCGATAATTTTTAACCAGCCGTTAGAAAATTTTTAAAAATGCTTCCTCTTTTCAAACATTAAAAAAGAGGTTTTTCAGTAGTTGTTGATTATCTCTTTATATAATCACCATTTCAATAAAACATCACATCCAACA
Organism: Echinarachnius parma; assembly: GCA_037951105.1. Classification (NCBI taxonomy): domain Eukaryota; kingdom Metazoa; phylum Echinodermata; class Echinoidea; order Clypeasteroida; family Echinarachniidae; genus Echinarachnius; species Echinarachnius parma. The sequence goes on along the minus strand of JBAMJV010000874.1, from coordinate 3,941 downwards.
ATTTGTATTGTTTATTGTATTGTTATATGAGTGTTTAGAGAGCGTCCTCTTGAATTTTAACGGCTCTTTTTTTAATGATAGCAGGCTTTTTTCGTTGTCATTTGAAATTGTTTATTCTTTTCGAGCATGGTGGAGTTATAACTATTAATTTATAAGGTAATGGTGCAGGTTTTGGTTATTAAAATTAAGTTTGACCAAAACTGTACTCTCTTTACCAGAAATTAACTATCCCTTTAAGAAGCATCTCGGTAACCATAGGGCATCTTGGGATTTTGAAATGGCACTGGATTTCAATCATCTTTTATTAATAAACAATATATTATAACATTTAGTCGATAGCTTTTTTGGAACACACTTTTTTATGAATTTTGAAGAAAGTAATTATTAGAACGTACTCACTTAAACTCGGCAAATTCAAGTATTTACAAGGATTAAGAATCAGCTTACTCTGCATCTGTATCTGGCACTACTGTACTCTGATAAGCTCAACTTGAGCATCACTAAATACGTATACTATAAGGCAGAACGGTTGCTTATACCAACTGCAGATGATTCTGAAGGAGTTTTAAACGCTTTTGTGTCATTTATATAAGTTATCCGTTCGGGTAATGTGCTCCATTTTCAGGAAGAATGTTGTGAGTTCGACTGTGGTATGATGTGCTGGTAATGTTAGGAGCTCTTTGTAGACACCCTTGGAAGTTCTAGTGGGGATACTTGAATGTCTAGAAAATCACTGATGTTCAGGTTTACGTGGTAAAATATGATTTTCTGCAGCATCACAAGAATTGTCTTACACGCCCAAAAGAACTCGACAACTAAGGAAATTAGAAAATTAGTGACAATTGAAATGTATGGCAGACAAATGTAATATGACCCGTTTAGCAGAAGACGTTTTCCAATCATTCATAACTACTCACTGTATTGTCACCATCTAACTGAAGCAGATCACCACAAAATATCTTGGTGTATTGTCCTAGGATTCATCAAAATAAATCTTAGCAATGCACCAGTCCATGTAAAAACACAAGCCTACAAGAGTCTTGTCCAACCACACACCAAGTATTGCAGTACATTATGGGCTCCCAACAATGTGACATTCATTGAAAACGTTGAAGCTGTCAACAGAGCTGCATGAGTCATTACCAACGGCTACGGCAGAACGATCTCAATCTCAGCCATGTTAGACTACTTGAAGCTACTTCCTTACAACAAAGAAGGCAGTTTAACAGCCTCAGTGGTAACATTTAGCACACAATTTACATAAAAGTGGGGTTATATACATCGAGTTGCATAAGGCCCCGCTGTTATAGAGGTGTGGCAAAAAAGGCTTCTAATCACGTTCAACCAAGTCCCTTCATAGGTGTATCACCAATGATAGCTGGCGTGGGGAAGGAGCCTCACAGCCATTTAACGGCATGGTTAAGCAGGCGTTTGTGATAAGTGGACCCAGACTTAACTCCAGAATGTCCTAACATTTAACGTATGTGGAGTCATGGATATCACGCTATCTTACCTGTGGCACGCTCCGTGCACGCGTATCATGCAGTGTGCAGGTTACCATCAGATTTGTCCCATTTTTTTGGCTGATATTTATACTATTGGTTGGTAAGACTTGCTTCATCCCTAAGCCCTTTTCCTCCTGTATAATATCCTGTAAGAACAAGAATACTGCTAAATTAACACCGAATCAAGCTATGGTCAACATACATATTGTTTATATGTATATATGTTTTCGTTATTCCCCCATTTCAATGACACTATGGCTTCCGGCTACTATTATCATTTAGAGGGTGAACAGACATTTAATTTGATACATGACTTGGCAATTTTGGCCGACTGGATCCCATGAAATCCCTCTGTGAACATACCCAAAATTTACTAATTTTTACGGCGGCAAAATATGATGGGATCGGCCATGTTCGTGTAACTACCCGACAAGCTTCGCAAATTCTGACGACCGTGTGGATGGCCGAACAAAAATGATTTGCAGACTCATCAAAGCGTCTACAAGTATTCAAACAATGGTAGTTAAGTGCAGGAATGCATCATTGACCGATCACATGCTAGTGGAGTCCGCACAGACCTAACAATGGCGGCCTCCAGCGTTCGCGTGAATACTCAGGGGCCGCGGAACCACGGGGGCTGGGGGGCTGCAGCCCCCCCCCCCCCCCCCCCCCACACTTTTTTGGCTTAAAACAAAGAAATACATAAAGCATAAAATAATACAATACATAACAATTCAAATGTGGTCAGCCCCCTCCACTTTCAAAACCTTTTCGCGGCCCCTGATACTGGTGTACCCGATAGTGTTTGCACATATTTCTTACAAAGCAGAAATCTGAGTCGGAGTAATGTTATGCGAAATAAACAAGCCTATTACGATGTATAAAGTAGGATAAAATCTATTCTAGAGTTGCATTGGCCTTTAATTGATTTCAAACGATAATGTTCAAGCTTTAATCCCCTATAACGATGTGTGCGTGACATATCTGCTCCCTAGTAGTAGTGTAATGTATTATGCATATTGTGTTGTGCGGTCGCAGTGGTAATATTGTTTAATGTATGTCCTATCTAGTCGTCAAGGATGGAGTGCATGCCTTTCAATGTGAACTGTGTTATGAATCTGATTAATTTTACAATTTATCATTGCAATGTTAACCTAACACAAATAGTAAGTCTCCTGGAAACAACTCATAATTGAATAACCAAGATTAGTTTCAATATTTAGTTTTACAAGAATATTTTAATGCTGTAATTACAAATAGTTTGCAAATTAGAGGGCGCTTTCAAGTAATAGTTGACAGGGCAGAAACTAAAGGCAAAATTATCATATTTCAAAATTCGCAAAAGCAATGTTATTTCAGAGGTTACTTGATAATTTAACATTTCAAGTTACAGAGTAAATGCATTCCACCGCTTTATCCTATACAGCAATATTAAAGATGGTTGTTTTAGAAACCATAATCATTGCATTGAACGACGCAAATTATGTGCTGTTTCACAACATTGTGCAGGCATGCGAACGTTTAGTGGCGTTTTAAATTGGGTCATAATTATTGTCATATTGTGTTAAAGGGATAGTTGAGTATTGGTCAAACTTAACTTTAGTAACCAAAACCTGCATCATTACGGTACAAACTAATCCATCCATGCTCGAAAGGTATACACAATTACAAACGGGTAAGTAAAAACCCTGTTATCATTAAAAAGGAGCCATTACAACTCAAGAGGGCGCTCTCTAAAAATGATTTGGTTTTAGCCATTTGTTCATACAAAATTGTGCATTTAATGTTTTGTTAAAATAATGATTCAATAGATATATCATCAGCAACTATTTAAAAACCTATATAGACTTTTTTCAAAGTTGTCTATAAGCATTTCTTGTATTTTTCTAAAAGTCAAAATGACCCCCGGCTGGTAGACCTTTGAATAAAATATTTTGAAATCAAAATAATCAACTATGAGAGCATTTGAAAAGGAATGATTCTCATTTTACATGGTTAATTCAAGGAACTTTCAAAAGAAATTAAACCAACCAATCTAGTGTCAAGGGGCATTTCGGGAAGTAGGCCTACCACTACTCAAATGTACCTTTAAAGGGTACCACCAGACAGAGACAGACATGAAGGTTCGTTGAAGATACTCAAAGAATTAGTTATATCAAGTTTGCATAAATAATCTCACGTCACCTGTTTAATCCCCTGTATAGTGCCGAGCAGATGCACGTGAAGGATAGGTTTACGATCATGTGGCATTAGGTCCGGAAGGAATGGAATGAAGGAAACCTGCTTCCCATTGACGGAGTTCGTCTTTACACTATTCTCGTACTCAGAGAAGTGAGTCAATCGGAGTGTAACCCTGTCTGTGCTGAAATGGCATTCCACTGTTTTATCTGCAGTCCATGGAGAGGCTGTGTAGATACAAAATATAGACTTTCATGT